>CM074284.1:22377376-22864876 GCA_037194245.1 Opsariichthys bidens | reverse complement strand
ATGCATTAGTTTAATCCACACCACAAACATACTATATGCTTATAATAAAAAAATTGACCATAAAGGTAAATTTTTCCTTGGTAAAATCATAGTAAACATCAGTGGCATATAAATATACCATCACTGTACTATGATACGCACATTTAAACAACTTATTAGAACTGACATTAATTTATTCTATCTATCACACAAATGCGCTTTGATTGACAGGACACTGACCGGTGCGCGGGTTGATGCTGAAGAAGTTCTGTGGGTTGCCGCTGGAGATACGGAATGACAGGCGAGGCTCGGTCGCCGTGGCGTCAGGGTCCTGTGCCTGGATCTGAATGACTGACTGGTCCTTCGGGGAATTTTCCGGAATGGTGGCGTGATACATCGGTTCAGACGTGAGGGGAGCGTTATCATTAACATCCTCAACCTGTTAAGACATGCAAACACACAAAAATGACATATTATAATTATTTTGTACAAGACCACACATCATCTCAAATAGGATGCGCACTAACTCACCTGAATGTACACCTGTAGTGCCGCTGACTGCGGTACCACCCCCAAATCCGTGGCGTACACAGTCAGCCAATAGGAGTCCTGCGTCTCTCGGTCCAACAGATCTGTAGTGTAGATGACACCTGCAAAATAAAGTGCATAAAAAATGTCAATACACAACATCTGAACATTTTAATTCCAGTGAAGCAGTGGCAGAATTGTTCATTTAGTTTACACAAGCGCATATTAACTGTGACAGCAATAATTACCGCCAAAAAAGCAATCACTGAGCAGAAACATCAAAGCTGAGGTTGTTTGCAAATTGTTTTAAAGTTAAAATACTGTCTCATATCCAAGATTAATACACTAGGCAAGCTATTTATCAGGTTATTTCCTTGAAATAGAGTGTGACGGTATCAAAACATTGCTGTTCGAGAGTCCCAACACAGCGACGATGGCTCAACCAATGGCATGGGTTTGGGGCGGGGCTAAATGTCTGACTGGCAAATCTGTTTAGTAATAATTTATTTCAGCAGTTCTGTGGTGATGCACCTTTAAAAATAACCTTTTTTGTGTGTATGTGAAAAAACAGCAGCACACAGGTTGTGGTAAATTTAAATCAATAAGGAGGTCACTTTCATAAGTCATGTAACTGAAACAGAGCAGAAGAAAACACAACCCTCAGGCAAAAGACAAAATAAAACCTGGACCTATAACCCCAACAACAGGCTCGACATTTTCAAACGCTCCATGTAACCGTATAAACTGAGGTTTCCAGTCTTGGGGTACAAAAATTAAATTATGTCCATGGTCCCAAAAAAAAAAACAAAACCAAAAAAAAACCTGAACAAAAGTAATAAAGAGCACAGATTTGCCACAAAAAGCAGGACTTTGTTCTGGCGGGACTAGGTCTAGGTAAAAAAAATCTGGCTAAAATCTAGTCTAGATGGTCTAATCTTTATGGTCGTTTTGGTTAGTTGGTGTTGTGAAACTCCAGATACCAGATTTGTCCAGATTAAAAAAAAAAACAACAACACTATTTTATATATTAAAATAAATGTTTTCTATACATACTCTGTATAAACACACACACACACACACACACACACACACACATACAATATTTATATATATATATATATATACAGGGAGTGCAGAATTATTAGGCAAGTATTTTTGATGATTAATTTTATTATTGAACAACAACCATGTTCTCAATGAACACAAAAAACTCATTAATATCAAAGCTGAATATTTTTGGAAGTTTTAGTTTTTAGTTTTAGCTATTTTAGGGGGATATCTGTGTGTGCAGGTGACTATTACTGTGCATAATTATTAGGCACCTTAACAAAAAACAAATTTATACCCATTTCAATTATTTATTTTTACCAGTGAAACCAATATAACATCTCAACATTCACAAATATACATTTCTGACATTCAAAAACCAAACAAAAACAAATCAGTGACCAATATAGCCACCTTTCTTAGCAAGGACACTCAAAAGCCTGCCATCCATGGATTCTGTCAGTGTTTTGATTTGTTCACCATCAACATTGCGTGCAGCAGCAACCACAGCCTCCCAGACACTGTTCAGAGAGGTGTACTGTTTTCCCTCCTTGTAAATCGCACATTTGATGATGGACCACAGGTTCTCAATGGGGTTCAGATCAGGTGAACAAGGAGGCCATATCATTAGATTTTCTTCTTTTATACCCTTTCTTGCCAGCCACGCTGTGGAGTACTTGGACGCGTGTGATGGAGCATTGTCCTGCATGAAAATCATGTATTTCTTGAAGGATGTAGACTTCTTCCTGTACCACTGCTTGAAGAAGGTGTCTTCCAGAAACTGGCAGTAGGACTGGGAGTTGAGCTTGACTCCATCCTCAACCCGAAAAGGCCCCACAAGCTCTTTGATGATACCAGCCCAAACCAGTACTCCACCTCCACCTTGCTGGCGTCTGAGTCGGACTGGAGCTCTCTGCCCTTTACCAATCCAGCCACGGGCCCATCCATCTGGCCCATCAAGACTCACTCTCATTTCATCAGTCCATAAAACCTTAGAAAAATCAGTCTTGAGATATTTCTTGGCCCAGTCTTGACGTTTCAGCTTGTGTGTCTTGTTCAGTGGTGGTCGACTTTCTGCCTTTCTTACCTTGGCCATGTCTCTGAGTATTGCACACCTTGTGCTTTTGGGCACTCCAGTGATGTTGCAGCTCTGAAATATGGCCAAACTGGTGGCAAGTGGCATCTTGGCAGCTGCACGCTTGACTTTTCTCAGTTCACGGGCAGTTATTTTGCGCCTTGGTTTTTCCACACGCTTCTTGCGACCCTGTTGACTATTTTGAATGAAACGCTTGATTGTTCGATGATCACGCTTCAGAAGCTTGGCTATTTTAAGACTTCTGCATCCCTCTGCATTATATCTCACTATTTTTTTGACTTTTCTGAGCCTGTCAAGTCCTTCTTTTGACCCATTTTGCCAAAGGAAAGGAAGTTGCCTAATAATTATGCACACCTGATATAGGGTGTTGATGTCATTAGACCACACCCCTTCTCATTACAGAGATGCACATCACCTAATATGCTTAATTGGTAGTAGGCTTTCCAGCCTATACAGCTTGGAGTAAGATGCATAACGAGGATGATGTGGTCAAAATACTCATTTGCCTAATAATTCTGCACTCCCTGTATATACGGCCCTAATTGACAGCCATAATTTTGGTAACACTTTACAATAATGTTCATTAGTTAACATTAATTAAGAACATTAGTTAACATGAACTAATAATGAACTGCACTTATACAGCATTTATTAATATCTATTAATGTTCATTTCAACATTTCCTAATAAATTATTAAAATCTTGTTAACATTAGTTAATGCACTGTGAACTAACATGAACAAACAATGAACATCTGTATTTTCATTAACTAACGTTAACAAAGATTGGTAAATACAGTAACAAATGTATTGCTCATGGTTAATTCTTGTTAGTTAATACATTAACTAATATTTAACTAACGAATCTTATTGTAAAGTGTTACCCTAATTTCTATGAACTATGAAAGGCCTATGTGTTTTGGGAGAAACTATGGCTGCCATGGTAAATTTCTGCAAGGGAACTAGAATCAGACTTCTAGAATCAGGTAAAGGAATCAGATCAGGTTTCGCTGTACTGAAAAACAGCCTGAGCTTTTGTGTGTGTGTGTGTGTGTGTGTGTGTGTGTGTGTGTGACATCAATAATTCAGTCTGTTAGCCTGTAGGATTCATAAAATCCTTTAGTTCATTGTGTGAGAGGGAGAGAGCAAGTAATATATTCGGAACACCAGCAGAACTGCCCGAGGAATCTCAAAATGAGAGAAGACAACGAAAAAAAAAAGAGATACTGAGAGAAAGAAAGTCAAAGAGAGAGCGAGAGAGAGAGAGAGAGAGGGGAAGATAAAGAGAGAGAGCGAGAGAACGAGAGTGTATTCTATTCTCTGAGGTAATAGAAACTCACTTTAACCAATCAGAGACACAGATTGGAAATCCAGCCCTGACAAACCAGACTCATCTCATACCATTTACCACAAACTAGTGTGGCTCATTCAACCAGATTACACAGACATTGACATCACACACACACACACACACACACACACACACGCACACCTCACATTCTTCTAAAGAATTAAACAAATTAAAACTCAAAGAAAAAAAGATTTTTTTTTCAATTTCATATATGTATGTATGTATATAATATATATATATATATATATATATATATATATATATATATATATATATATACACAAATATATGTTTGTAATGTTTCATATATTTCTATACATCTAATTCATATAAAGAAAGCATTCTAATAATATAAATATAATAAATATAAGAAGAAGATTATTTTAATATGATATTCTTCTAAAAGGGTAAATTCCACAGACATCTATTGTATTTAATATATACAACATATTATATAATATACAATTTTATATTACATAAAGGCAATCATCATTACTATAGGTGAATAACACTAAAACCCTACAAGAGTTTTTTCTGTATTTTAATAAAAAATATTAACACACACACAGTCCTGGTTTCTGGTTGCAAGCTGATATTTCTGCCAGAGCTATGAGAGAGAGAGAGAGCGAGCAAAAGAGAGAGGGTGCAAATAAACGGGTGGAAATAGGGAGATTATTTCGCTTTTCTTCGGATGATGTGTTCCTTCTGACTGACCTAGATAAAAACGATATGAGTCAATTAGAGATGCACCGATCGTGATTTTTCATGGCCGATTCCGATTGCCGATTTTTTACAAGCAAATGGGCCGATTTTGATACCGGTTGCTGATTTGTTTAACCATTTATTTGTTGTTTTTTTGCTCTATCAAGGCAAGAGTGCCAAACGGATGGTATGAGGCGTCCACATATGTGTGCAAATATGTGTGTTAGTAATGCTGTTCATTGGCATAATCTCCGTGATTAATTATTAATAAGACCCCAATTATCTACATCCTGCCTTTCCCAGCATCCTCTTACAGTAACGCAGGGTGTGTAAGTGAGACAGTGCTGGTTCATTAAATATGCAGGCCTCATATAGATTCATTAAGAGCAGAATACAAATCAGCTTCAAGTTAGTTTCAGTGAAGGAGAGGAGAATCAAGAGCGATGTGAATTAGGATGAGAGGAAATGTGAGGGTTTTCTCTCTGTTTATGTAATCTATCTTCCAATCTTTGATCTTGGACTAATCTTTGGTTTAATAATTGATCCTGGTGCTTTCAAGACGTGGCACACGAGTTCTTTGGTATTACTAATCTGTGTGTGTGTATGTGTGTGTGTATGTGTGTGTGTGTGTGTGTGTGTGTGTGTGTGTGTGTATGGGTATTCCCTACGTTATGGGGACCAAATGTCCCCACAAGTATAGTAATACTAGTAAATTTTGATCTTGTGGGGACATTTTTTTGGTCCCCATGAGGAAACAAGCTTATAAATCATACAGACTTATCTTTTTTGATAATCTAAAATAGCAGAATGTTTTCTGTGATGGGTAGGTTTAGGGGTAGGGGTAGTGTAGGGGGACAGAATATACTGTTTGTACAGTATAAAAAAACATTACGCCAATGGAATGTCCCCATAAAAAAATGAAAACACAACTGTGTGTGTGTAAAGACTCTGCCAACCTGCACTGTTGTGATTATTCATATATTAGTCTTAAAGGGAAAGATCACCCAAAAATATAAATTCTGACAATCCACCCAAAAATAAAAAATAATTTTCCTTAGGTCGTTCCAAATCTCTTTGACTTCTTTTATTTGTGGAACTGATGTTTTGCAGAATTTTCTGGCTGTTTCTTCTAATTCAATGAAAGTCGACTGTCGACTCCAAAAGTGATTAAAACAAAAAACAAAAACAAAAAAACGCATCATAAATGTTGTGCACACGACTTGTTTGAGATTATGCTTCCTGATGTAGAGCACAAGTCATATGGACCGCTTTTATGAGAGTGAGTACTACCATCCAAAAGTTTGGGATCAGTAAGATTTTTTTTTTTTTTTAAGAAATTTAAAGTTTTTTTCTGCAAAAATGTACTAAATTGATAACAAAAGTGAAAGACATTGAAATATCACAATTTGTATTTCAAATAAATTCTGTTTTTATAGCTTTCTATTAATCAAAAAATCATGAATGAAATGTATCACGGTTTCGACAAAAATATGAAGCAGCACAACTGTTTTCAAAATTGATAATAATAATCAATGATTCTTGAGCCGTAAATTATCATATCAGAATGATTTCTAAAAAATCATGTGACACTGTAATAATATTTTACAATATTGCTGTTTTTACTATGCTTTTGATCAAATAAATGTAGCCTTGGTGAGCAGAAGAGATTTTTTCATAAACATTAAAAAATCTTACCAAACCAACTTTTGAATGCTTCTCCAAACGATGACAGAATGTTCATTTTTGGTTGAAAATTACCGTTTGAACATTGTAAAGGGGCTTGGTTATCAGATGCATGCATTAAATAGTCCGTTTTCATTGTACCCCAAAGGAAAATAATCCAAATAAGCAGTTTTGGGTTACACTTTATTTTAAGGTGTCAGTGTTACAGTGTAATAATATGTTTAACTTTATTGAGTAATAATAATTAACTACATGTACTTACTATAGGGTTAGGGTTTGGTTTAGGGTTATTTGCATGTAATTATGCATAATTTATAGTTATTACTACAGTACATGTGTAACAATGACACCGTAAAATAAAGTTTGTAATATCAGCATTCTAATTACATAAAAGATTAGATAAAAGGTGTTGTGATAGTGTGCGCATTTAGTGGGACATCATACTTCATTCAGGAACATTTTTCCAGGCCGTAACCTAGCAACCTGAATGAAGTACGCATAACAGATCCCAAAACCTTCAAAAGTGTCTTTCCCTCAAAAAACACACAACTGCAAAAACACACATACACAAATCCATGTAATACTGATGAACTAAATCAGTAGCGTTTATTTAAAGCAAATTTAAATAAAGCCAATTAACACTTTAGCAGGATGTATATATTTTGTGTGTGTGTGTGTGTGTGTGTGTGTGTGTGTGTAAGGTGTTATCTCTCAGTGTGTGTTAAACACTTGTGTAAGGCTGTGAGTGACACACAAGCGTAGGAGGCACATACACTGTCTGAGTAGAGCAGCTTGTGTGTGTGTGTGTGTGTGTGTGTATGGCAGAAAAGGAAATTCACAGATTCAGTCGTATCAAAATATCCCTGTGGTTTTAAAGAAGGGTGTTAAGAAAGTGATGACAGGGAGCAGACTTTACTATCTCCTAAACACCTCACAACACACTAAAAAAAGCCACACAGCTCTGGAAAAAACCACACAACGTAACTGCTGCCGAACACACAAAGACAACGCACCAACCACAGGCGCCAGTGAAACTCTAAACCACAGAACGCAATTACACAATATCACAATTACATAACACATGCTACAGATCGCTGAAAACTCAAAACTCTCAAATTCAAACTAACGACATCAAAAATCAGAGATACTTAAAGGGTCCAATGCAAATACAATACAAAGGGTCCGATCTTTTATTCATTGTTTTTTATGTTAGGACAAGCTTTTTTCCACCAATTACAACCGTAGATTAGATGGTCTTTTTACTATGGTACCTTTGAGACTTAAATACATTACCTTTCAAAAGATTGGGATTAGTTTTTAAATGTTTTTTTTTTTTTTTTAACTCAGCAAAACAAAGCTGCATTTATTTGACCAGATACACAGTAATATTATCAAATATTATTACAAATTAATTTTTATTATTATTTTTAGCATCATTACTCCAGTTTTCAGTCACATTATCCTTCAGAAATCATGCTTGATCAGGACTAAAAACTTTAAAAAAAAAAAAAACTAAAAAATGTTTACTTACTGAAAATCATAAATGACCTCTTATAGGACCAACCAATCCAAAAAGGATCAAATTTTGGCTGGCTAGCATGGCACAACTACACCATCTGCAAATAGAATACTTAAGCAATAAAGTACGAGAGGCTGTGCTGCCGCTTCGCGTCGTGCCTAACAACGCCCTTCAGCTGTGACTTAATCACGATACAGCACTAGCCTCGGGTAACTTATTGCTTTTATAAAACAGTTACCACACAATTAAAATATTAAAGCCAAAAATGTGTATCAATGCAACTTTCAGGAAGTAAACATCTAATAAAAGCCTTCCTTCCGCCAGAAAAATAGTCCCTGAGCGTGAACAGCGACAGAAGTTACATTATTACTAAACTGTACAGCTCCTACTAGTCGACACTGAAAACAATAGTCGACTACACGAGGGGGGGAAAAACAAAACAAAACAAAACAAAAAAAGATTTGATCATTTAAAATAGCATAAATTTAACATTACATTTAAAAATTTTAAATAAATTGAAAGTAAACATTTGAATTTTAAAAGTGTATCTGGGTGGAAACTATATTTTTTTCCCTCAGACCGCATGCGTTTTCTTCGTGTCAGTTGCGGCTAAAAATGACCATGCGAAAGACGAGCTCTACTGGAAGGAGCATCTAACGAAGACACACTTCGGTGGAGGTGTCCAGGCTTGTCCAGGCTCTTTCCAAAAGTCCATCGGCTTGTTTGTCGTCATCTCTGTGTGCCTGCGACTTCAAGTCGCATGGTCTGAGTAAGTAAAATGGGCATTGTTGCATTGTTTTGTTTTTAAACGATATAACCTACATGAAGTATGTTTTAAACGCTGTTTAATGCTATTCCTTGATTATCATTCCTATGCTTTGACTTCTGTTTTAATATGTCGGCTAACTGATGTTCATTCATGTTTATTTGATGCTGTAGGCTACATGAACTAGTATGAAGAGATGATCGGTTCACGAACCGCTTGAAGGAGTTACAGCGATCTGTCACGACACATTAAAGAGACACTATATAGTATTTATTGTTTAAACTTCCTTTAAAAAATGACAATATTTTAAACATGAAACTGTTTCATATCAAAAGTAACCTACTCTGTCTTGTCTGTCGATGTGTTGTCAGTGTCCTCTTTGCTCTGGGATGTATTTTTCACTTCGTGAGAACATGATGTGTGGCGTGAGAGCGCTTGTCAGACATGACAACAGTAACATAAAGGGGGCTTTGCGAAGGATCAATTGATAAAAATACAAGATTGTACATTTAAACAGATTTATTAGACTGACCTGAAGGAAAATGCTAAATCTGAATGCAGGTAACAAACCCTCTCACTCGATCTCATTCTCACAATACTCCTCTACATAATACAGTAAGCTTCAATGAACAAAATAAATTGAGAACATCCAGTTTAACATACGTTGCTAAGAGTGGTTGGTAAGGGTGTTGTGTAGTGATACACAGGACGCTTGGGTGAAGCGGTCATAGCCGTGTTTTATCGCGAATAAGAATCAAGGACAGGAACTAACGGTTTTACAAATGTTAATCATGCAAATGCTGAACACTGAACAGTCATCACACAAACTATTATGAAAACAATATTTAAATATGTTGAATGGTTGTGACATCAGGAACACAACTTCCGAATGACTCATTTTTACAGTTCCGGGGAGGAAGTTTGCTTTAGCTTTAGGCTTTAAAATATGACTACAATTAACTGCAAGGAGCAAGAAGAAAATCCAGTGTTTCATGATATGTCCACTTTAAATGACTTGGCCAAGATGAGGAACAAGAAAAATGTTAGAAGAAAACCTCTGACTGCAGCAACACATCATTGAAAAGCACTATATTCTGTACAATGAAAGACTGGCAGCTATTTCTGAACTCCATAAAGCTCTCGGATTCTCTGTAATATGAAGAAAATCACTTACCATAGAGAACAAATTGAACTAAGGAAAGAAACTTGGCCAGCTAGTGAAGTCGGTATTGTATAGAGGGGAAGCATCTACTCTAAAAATCAACATTGATGATTTAATCTATTTCCGATATTGCTATTATGGTTTATTTAGGACGGAGAAACACCGAATTAGATTATTTTACATCTGGTTAGTCCTTTAAGTGAGCAATAGAGTGGAATTAGGCCTTACCGGAACAGATCATTTGTTTTCTGGTTGATTTAATGATGGTTTGTAGCTGTAGTGACCTACTATTTCTGTTAAGTGGCATCAGACTGGAAGTCATATTCTCAGGGGATTACCGGTGCATTCATGCACACTCATACATAGATAATGACTACGTTTTACATAGTACAGACAAACGCAAAATATGAGCCATGCTACCCAAGCACCTTTGTAAGCTGTGAAAGCAGATAGGCCTCTAAGAAGTCTATATGAGCATTTTTTGCCAAACATTGCTACAACGTTTCCTGATGGTTGTCAGAACAACATTTTTGCATGTGGAAAACCATTTACTTAACGCTATCAGATGTCTCATCCACTTATGCATTGCATAAGTGGGACGCATCTCTTGTGTTCAGTGATTCTTCAGCGGAAAAGTCTCAAACTCCTACGCGCACTTTGCAATTGAGACAGGAAAAGAAAAGACAGACAGAATGAAAAGAAATAGAGACATGGAAGGACAAAACACATAGAAAGCCTTTATTGAGTCTGTCATTTTGGTGTGCTCATCCACTTCCCTCTGTTATTGCGCGCCTATATTTAGTACCCAAAGCCTTGCGGGGTTAAAGGGACCACGAGGCAGAGTTTCATCCAATCACATCAGGTTACGTGACCCTAACAGTGAACCTTTGTGAGAGACAGACAAGGGGAAATCAGAGTGAAACCAGCTGGGACAGGTGTATGAAGATGTCCTGTGTAACATTTTACGTGGCTGACAGTGTAATTTCAGCGTTTGATTGGATGTGACATGACATGACATGAACTTGACCGCAGAGTTTGACAGGTGGATACGGAGGCTGTTGAACTAGAGCATCATAGGTGGGTTTGAACGATCAATTTGAACATTGAATGTATCTATAATGCCCAACACGGCTGTCTTGATAGGAAGCTCAGAACATCTTGACCTTCACAATCATTTGATCTACATTAAAAGAAGACCTTTTACCAAGTCTTGATTTTGTTTTCGTGGTCAACTAGAATAGTTTTTCAGTCTTCAATGGTCAAAAAACACATTATTTTTCTCATATTTTATATTGTTGCAGCACCTCTCTTCCCAGGCTGTCAGTAACACTCTGTCTCTATGAAGCCCCTCCTTCTGAAAATCACAAAGTTGGTCTGATTGGTCGGCTGGATCAGTGCTGTGATTGGTCAACCACTTAAGTGTGTTTTAGAAATGCTAACACACTACTAACTCAACTCAACCAGGCCATGTCCCTATTTTGAGTATGCCTTGGGTGGGAATTATTTAAATGAGGAATACTGAGACGTGTTCGTTCTTGAAAGAAAACTCAAGACTGCAAGTGCTTTGTAAATTTGCAGACCTTTTTCATAATCAAACAGCAACATTACACACTAAAGGAAGTTGAAAATGAAAAAAAGAAAGGTATAATAGGTCCTTTTTAAAAAGTGTAAATTCATACGAAATCGCATTACTTAATCAAAAAGATAAATCTAATATTAGCACTTCTCGACTGATAGGCATCCATAGTAAGTGTACTACTGTAAATTGTAAGAGTATTTTGTACAAAATGAGGATACGATTTAACATAACAGTACTTCCTGAAATCAACAGTGTGTCATAGACCAAAGACTTTTAAAGTTGCTTTAATAGCACAGAAAGAAAAAGGAAAAAATCTGACATATATCACTGAATTACATGTTCTGAAATATCACACCTGTCTCTGTGACAGCCCTGGGCTCCGTAAAGTGACAAATAAAAAATAAATATGTCATTGTGAGCCATGGTCAGATTCTTTGTCTAGCCAATAGGAAGACTATTAGGAAATACTTCTCACATGGCAGCCCATATATGGAAAGCAGGAAGCCAGTGAAGAAAGTCAGTCTGAGAGTCAGTTTGTCATGTGAAAATGCTATTATGCTACTGTTTCTGGGGACAATTTTGACAAAACTGAGATGACTTTTGCCTGGTGTAGTTATTTAAAAGAGGCTTGTCTAACTGAGCGGCCACGACTGGTGGAAGTTTTAGAATTTAGGAAGTTTCGCTTATGGCACATTTAAAATCATAATGAAATGCATGAACCCCTTTTACTCCAATGATGTGATGTATTCTAGAGTGAAATAAAAATATGACAAAAGGTAGAATTCAGAGAAAAGTCAGAGTATAATGACAATGGCGATATGAAAAAAAAAAAACACCAGATGACCTGAAGCATTATTTTTAAGGAATTAATCATTCAAAAGTGATTGTGGTGATTTTTAGTTAATAAGGTTCAGTAATAAGCTTAAGTATAAAAAGCTTAAAAAATATGGTATTTCATTTTGGTATTTGCTTTCCAAAACACAACTCAAACCTCCTTCAGTAATCTTAAGGTGAACAGAGTTTAAATACATAAATCAAAACTACTATTTTCACTATACTATATTTTTGAATCATTGATTATGTCTTTAAAATAATAAATTAAGAAATGCAAACAAAACAATCCTAATGCATCTGAGCTTTATAATGGCAGTGAACAGAGGTCATGAGTATGAGCTGAAGAAAGCGATTCTATCCACAGTCATCCATAATAAATGTACTCCACACAGCTCCGGGGGGTTAATAAAGGCCTTCTGAAGCAAAGTGATGCGTTTGTGTAATAAAAATATCCATATTTAAATAGTTATGAAGTAAAATATCTAGCTTCCACCAGACCGCCTTCCTTATTCAACATTCAAAGAAACTCTCGCAGTTCAAAAAGCTTACGCTACGTCCTACGCCTTCCCTATTCAACTTATGGAAAAAGTGTAACTGATGTGACGCTAGTTGACACTTTCTTCATAACTTGAATACAGAAGGCGGGCTGACGGAAGATAGATATTTTACTTCATAACTCGTTCATAACTTTTACTTCAACCCCCCCCATTGACTACCATAGTATTTTTTCCCTACTATGGTTGTCAATGGGGGGGGGGCGAGATCTGCTTGGTTACAAACATTCTTCCAAATATCTTCCTTTATGAAAAGCAGAACAAAGAACAAATGAAGACAAAATTTTAATTTCTGGGTGAACTATCCCTTTAACATTGCTTAAAATCGACATAAATTCTTTGTAATCATTCTTACTTCCTTTATGTGACATTTCTAAGTGAAATGCATATTTTAAAAAAATACTGAATTTGATTAGAACTGGTTAGATCCATCAAAAATGATAGTTACACACTAAAAAGAGGGGAGGGGTGGAAAGCTCAAGAGGACTTGGTGATGTCATCCGAAAAGAAAAGTCATTTCAGCACATTTTTCACTGATGAATTATGCATAAGATCCGGCATTAAGAAAGAAAGAGTCAGTTTTGATTTCATGAGATTACGAGTTGTAAATAACGAAAACTATTCCCTTAATTACACACCTGAACTCAAGTACAACATCAGCAGTCTAACAGTAAAGGATCCGGGTGTCTAAGTGTAAGCCGGGGCTCTTTCAGTGGTGCGCAAAGCACTTAACCCCAGGATGCTCTGCAGGGACCGTCAGTGCAATTAGTGCACTGTAAGTCCCTGTAGATGAAAAGCGTCTGCTCAGCGGCAGCTGTAATGAGCATGGGCTTTTTTCACATGTTGTCTTTGACATTTTTGATGCAGCCTTGAATCGCTGTTTGTGCTGTGCAAACAATAGAAGCTTCCGAGCTCAAATGAGAATGCACAGAGAGAGAGTCTTGGCTACAAGTGCACAGAAAATCCTTCGGCTATAGCATGCGCGTTTGTCAGAACATGCCCTTACGGTTCCAGGCGGTGTCATCTTATGTGTATGTGTTTGGGAAAATTGCTTTCTAAGTCGTGATTGCATGTACAAAGACACGTGTGAAGTGTTTCCTTTCAATTTGTGTGCGCGCGCGTTTGCTCTTTAAGCTGTAATTGCGTCTGTAGAGTTGCGCTCCATCCCCGGGTGATTTATGGCTGATGCCAGCACAGAGCTAACAAGGGCAATAAATTCCTCCACTTGCTAGCTACTGCAAAATGTGTGTGCTCGAGTGTGTGTATGCGAGCACACATTTACAAACATTCATTTATGTCATGCGACGTACAACATGCAAACTGCCTTTTTGTGTTCTTGCACTTCTCGCTAAAACTCTGTTCTGTCCTCATTCTTTCCATCAAATCTACTCAGACACACAACAGCTGTATGCAAACAGCCGGACAGACTCTTCATTGGAAAAGTGACAGACGAGTGACACAGAGCGCATGACCTTTGACACCGGCTGCCTACCCTTTGACCCCTGGGGAGTGTCTACCTTCAGAGAGTTCGAGTGTGAGCTTGCAATTGGATGAATGATATATGAGAAGGAGAAACAGTGAAAGAGGAAAAGGTGAAGAGAAAAACAAAGAGGTACCTATTGATCATATACAGTTGCAAACATGGACACAGGCCATCAAGGATCCTTTAAATGTAAATGTTTGATGCTGAACCATCAAGTATTGCCTTTTACAGCGTGTAATTTTTGCAGTACCAAACAGAATTGGAAAAATAAAACGTGTGTATCAATCAGTGTTTCAAATAGGTTTGAAATCCATCCTTCATCGTAAAACCGTATACAATATATATATTGTATGTTTATTGTAAAAAAGAGAAAGTCCTGACGTATGGTGACCCAGTAGTGAACAAGTGCACACACATACGATTTTGGGGTTAGGTGGGCACTTTTAGTCATGGTGTCAAAGGTGGAGAAAGTGCTGTTTATTCACAATCCCCACCTTCAATTCCTGCCGGCGTGGGAATTGAACCGGCAACCTCCCGTTACAAGCCCGACTCACTCACCATTAGGCCACGACTAATCTCATGCCTCATAGAAGCTTTCTGCACTGAAAAATGCTGGTCTTATTTAGATGACCTGCTTCATTAATTAAAGCACATGAAATATGACTAATAAATAAAATAAGTGCATAAATAAAAAAATATAATAAATATATAAATATTAAACATTCAAAATCTTCAGAGAATACATCTGCTAGCCACTGCTGGACTGTTCAGTGCTGTTAAACCATAGGAAATATAAGCTTCCTGGGAGTTTTTTACTTCAGTTTTTACCTTCGTTTTTTTTGGGGGGGGGAGTTTGTTTGTTAGTTTTTAGCTTCAAAACAAGCCTTTCACCTCAATATCACAACTTAAAATGACACCCGAAATATCTACAGCCTTTAAAAAAATAAAAATCACTCCTCAAGGCAGGTGTGATATCCTCAAAGACTCAAAGTCGACTCTTGACAGACACTGATCCACCTGCTGCCAGGACACAAATCTCACAAAACCATGTTTTTAAACCACTCTTACCACCGTACCGAAGTAGAGAGCTGGAGATATTTTGCTTTGTTGCTGTCAGTGAGTTGTAGCAGGGTTTAAAATGTAGAAGGTGACTGTTCTGCACCATTGTGTGTGAATCATGCCCTTTAAAGGCCATGGTGAACCCTCTCGTTTCAGACTTAAAAGAAATGGACAGATATTCATGGCTTTCCCTCCATTTTCTCATTCCCTTATTCCAAGGAGAGGTGAAAGACCACGGGAGATCTGAGGGTCGTTTTGAAACCTCCAGATCATTTTCAGGCAGCTTGCGGGTGAGTAGACTCACAAACACTCACTCTCTCTCTCACACACACTCACACACCATTCTTGTGTCTGAACCTGAACTCTTTCATCCAATCTCCCTTTTTCTCTCTGAAGTCTCATCGACATCATCTGCACATAAACTTTTTTTTTTAACTATAAATGCATTAAGTTATAAACATACACACTCTTATCAAACCCGTTGGAAAAATCTAGCTTAGGCTGAAACATGGTAGCTCGCAGGTTATTAAAGGGTGCAAAATGGCAGACAATCTTGGACCAGGATCATACCAGTTTAATGTGGTTAAAGGATTAGTTCATTTTAAAATGAAAAATAGGTGGGTATGACTTTCTTCTTTCTGATGAACACAATTAGAGGTATTTTAATAAATATCCTGACAGATCCAAGCTTTATAATGACAGTCAACCCGATGAGTATGAGCTAAAGAAAGTGCTTCCATCCATCATAACATACTCCACATGGCTCTGGGGAGTTAATAAACGCCTTCTGAAGCAATGCGTTTATTTTAGAAAAATATCCATATGTAACAAGTTATAAAGTAAAATATCTAGCTTCCGCCAGACTGCCTTCCGTATTCAACTAAAAAAAAAAAAAAGCATAACTGACATTGCTTTTTTCGTAAGTTGAATATGGAAGGCGTAGTACGTAGCATACGCATTTTGAACTGCGAGAGTTTTACATTTTCTTCGAAAGTTATATTTTACTTTAGGTATACAAACCCATCACTTTCAGCTTTACTAACCCCTAGGAGCTGTGTGGAGCACATTTATGATGAATGAATGGATGGATGGATGGATGGATGGATGGATGGATGCACTCAAACTCGTTGCCCCATTCACTACCATTATAAAGCTTGGATGCGTCAGGATATTTATTAATACAACTCAGATTGTATTCACTAGAAAGAAGAAAGTCATATACACCTAGGATGGATGGGGGTGAGTAAAATTTTCATTTTAAAGTGAACTAATCCTTTAAGCTGGCTTTTGGAACATGGTGGCTGATCAACCAGCTTGCACTAGCTAATGACCAGCTTGGATCTATAAGAAAAAAGCTTCCAAAACACAGCTACCAGCGTGAAGCTGCATTTCCAATAGGAACACTTTTATCCCACACACTTTTTTTTTTTCACAGTTTACTGTACCTCTGCCACCTTACAGGCTGACGGATATCACAAACACATATACACTATACACATACTTCATTTTGCCTTGTCGGTTTCTTGGTCTCCTAGACTTAAAATTTTTTTGTGGTAATGTTAGCCTGTGCAAAACTAGCTAGAATGTTGTGGTAGAATGCCAGAATGTTGGTATGTGGTTGCCAAGTAGCTTATAGGTTGTTTTATACTGGTTTGACTCAAAAGATCAAACTCATCTCTTATTTTGTTGTCTTAATGTTGTTTCCAACTATGTAATTGTATGGAATTTATTTATTTATTTGACCAATTTTATCATTAAATACTTGTTAAGAGTTTGTTAAAATCCCTAGCCCTAAGTATGAGTAATAGTAATAGTGATGCTTAAGTTAAGAAGCAACACTAATAAAACCCCAGATACTACCGGTTTAGCTGACGGAAAACGATCTGTCTAGGGGACAGCGAGAATGACAGAATGAAAGAAAAGAGGAATAAGAAAAAAAAAGGTTAAAGCTAATTGTCTGGGTCAGACAAATTGACATGACAACTGCAATAAATGTAAATAAAAGAGCTTTGTGTGGTAATACAGTTCACTCGACAGTGGCTCAACACATAAATCAACCTCACACGCACCTGTTTTGACACATACACGCAATATTTCTTTATCCAGAAATCATTATTTGCCGATACATACACGTACATGGACCCACTTTTTCTAATGTAAAAACTGGACAAAAACAAATGATACTATCAAAACAGTGCACATGAATTGAATGCAGTGTGTGAAACATTAACCATAACACTATCAAAATTTCCATCATACTTCAATCGTTCCCCCTCCATCTCAACTGTCAAAACTCGACCTAAAAAAATGTAGGCTAATGCAGTGTTTAACTGGCCCGAGGTGACAGACAAACCACTGAAGCCTGCTCACTCTTCACTTGTGTCCCAGGAAGCGTTTCTTCTCCTTTCCATATTAGCATCACCATACAGGCTCAATCTACAATATATTAAGTTTTATTCAATATCCAGTGATTACACCAGGCAGGCTGGTTAAAACAAACCCAAAAAAATATGAAGATTTGTAACCTTATAGCGGTATCCCTTTACCTCACACTGAATGAAAGACTGCAGCTAACTGAACAAGGAAGCCACAATATATTCAACACAATTGGCATCACTTTTGAGTGTTGAATGAAATTAAACATATATATAAAATATAATCAACACATACCCGTTTCTTCGTCAATGGTGAATCTTCCTAGACCACTGCCATCACGTATGGAATACTGCACCTCGCCATCCCTGCCTGTGTCGTCATCCCGTGCAGAGACCTGGAGCACAGAAGTCCCGATCCGAACACTTTCTTTTACTGATCCATTCATTGCAAAACTTGAGAAATATGGTGCGTATAGGTTTTCGTTGACATCCACAACCTCCAGTTCAACAAAGCTAACTGACAGGAGTGAAACAGGTCGCCCTTTGTCCTTGGCTCGAACTGTTAGGTTAAAGAACTGTTGAGTTTCATAATCCAGCTCCTTGGTAAGACGAATAGAACCGCTAGTTTTGTCGACCTCAAAACGGCCATCATAGTCATTAGCGAGTGAGTATCGCACCTGCCCTCCAAGTCCCAAGTCAGGGTCTTGTGTGTCCAACCAGGCAATGACAGTACCCACTGGGAGGTCTTCTAGTGCACGGGCACTGACAACACTTGGGATAAAGGCAGGTGGACAATCATTAACATCGTCAAGTGAGATTTTAAGCGTTGTTACAGAAAACTGTTGTGCTGCTCGCTCTGCTCGATCTCGTGCTTCCACTTTTAATATGAAGAAGGGAACAAACTCACGGTCCAGCTGACCTGCAACATACACAATCCCACTGGAGATGTTAATGCCAAATTGGGATGTGCTGGTGAGTAGAGAATATTGGATCTCGCCATTGAGACCTTGATCTTTGTCAGTAGCTTCCACTTGAATGACTTCAGTACCAATAGGGGTGTTTTCGGGAATGCGGGCCTGGTAGCCACCATCTTGAAGAAACTGAGGTGCATTGTCATTTGCGTCAGCTATGTAAACTGTAAGAAGCCGCCAGGTGGATTTTTGCGGTTGGCCTAAATCGTACAATGTGATGTTTAGAAGGTAGCGGTCAGTCTTCTCACGGTCAAGAGGAAGGAAGATGCTTATTATACCATTCATAATTCCAACAGTAAAACAACTATCTGTGTTGCCATCAGCTATGGTGTATACAAGTTGTCCATTGAACCCCGTATCTCCATCAAAGGCTTTTACCTGAAACACACTCATGCCAACTTCTCCATCCTCACGCACAGTAATGTCCGTTGGAAAGGATTTGTCAAATTGAGGTGATTGACGGTTAACAGAGAACAGGTCAATAAAGCCTTCTTCTATTTTGGGTTTACTGCTAGCTTTGGCTTTCTTCAGAAGTTTCTCAGCTAGTCGTTGGGCTACCCTTGTTTCGGTACAACTAAAGCTCTTGGGCGGTGTCTTACCTTGCACTACGGATATGTTTACATGCATAGGATCAGAGAAGTGTTCCCCATCTGTGGCAGTAATTTTTAGACTGAAGGAGTTTTTGGGTGCCACAGTGTTGAGTGAATGGTGTAAGGTCATGACACCGGAATCAGGATTTAAGTCAAAGTACCCTCGCTCATTCCCTGAGAGGATCTTGTATTTGACTAGCTCTAGCTCATCAATGTCAATGGCAGACATTGTGGCGATGACTTCACCTACCGGTAGGTCGCGAGAGATTACGCCAACACAGGCCACTTTCTCAAATAGAGGTTTGTTATCATTAACATTCTCTAGGTGCACAGTGACGTTGACTTCACTTTCACGCCTATATGGGGAACCCCAGTCAGAAGCACGGACCACAAAACTAAAACTCTCTAGAGATGATTCAAAGTCCAGCTCCTGAGTTGTTGTGACTGCTCCGGTGAACTGCTGCACACTGAAAGGTAATGGTGTCAAGCTAGCCATGCTATATGTAATGTACCCGTTTTCCCCATGGTCACCATCAGAAGCAGTCACCACAACAACAGTAGTGCCTACAGCAACACTTTCATTGACAAATACCTCATAAGACTGTTGAGCAAATAAAGGTGCATTATCATTGGCATCCTCAAGAATGACTTTAACCTTGACCCTAAGGTCACTGTCTACTTCTAAGACTTCTAGCTCAAAAACTTGCTGTGTGAGTTGGGTGAGCCAACGTGCCGTGCTGATGACACCTGTCATGGTGTTGATACTGAAGAACCCTGAATCAGCAGATGGGGTTAGGATGTACTCAGCATCATCTGGCTCTGGCTGGAGTTTAACAGCCTCCACAACAGTTCCAGGAGGGGCAACTTCACTCAAGAGAACCTCGTATTCATCCTTCTGAAATGTGACTTCCGCCAGTGCTGGTCGTGACAGTCGTAAGTGCACCATGTGCACAACAGAGAACTTTTGAGGTGTTCCACGATCCCGAGCCTGCAAGCTGAGGTTTAGTCCAAATGGATAGCTGTCCCAGTCAAACTGCTCTGTTGCGCGAAGGACAAACTCATTAGATCTTGTCTGACTAACTTCCTCATCCCCCATTTCTTCACTTGGTATCTCTGTCCTTTCAATGCTGAAGAGCTCAAGAAGGTCCCCAGCCACAATGCTAACCGTCTCAATCTCTCCATTTGCCCCTTCGTCAAGGTCCTCTACAGTGACCACAGCTACGACAGGGGACTTCTCAGACCATACAGGTGACAATGTAACAACGCTCAGTGTGGGCACATGCTCATTAATGCGTTCTACATGAACAAACAGTTTGGCTGTACTGCTTACACCATTATTCCCATAGAGCTTCATTCCCCGGTCCACAGCCTGGATCTCAAGATCATAGCGGCTTTGAGTGTCAACATCCAGCTTCCCACTGAGAGAAACAACTCCGCTAGTTGGGTGCACAGCGAACAGCTCCATTCGCTCCTTGAAAAAGTAATAGAATTCTCCATTCGATCCAATGTCTGCATCCGTGGCAGTAACCTGAGCTATGCTGGTGCGTAGGGGTGTGCTTTCTGCAATGGTAACTGAATACGTGGTAGGGGAGAAAAGTGGTCGAAGGTCATTCATATCCAACACCTGCACACTAACTTTAGTCCAGGCTTCTAGTGTATCCCCCTTAATGGAAGCTTTCACTGTCAACAAGTAGTTGTCCTGAACTTCACGGTTCAAGATGGCAGCATTCCCCCCTTTGGTTCGTATCCGCAGGAAGCAGAAATCACCCAGAGTGTACTCCTCAGCCTTGAAGAATCCTTCCTCGTCCCCAGAGGTGATGCGATACCTTACCTCCCAGGAGTGATGCTGGAGAGGGACGCCCATGCGCACCTTGCTGGCGGCATAGGTGCGGGCGGCTGAGTTCTCATAGACAGACGCATGGTACAGTGGTTGAGTAAACTGTAGGCGGGACCTTTCACCTTGGCAGTGGCCTGGAGGCAGAGAGAAGAACAGCAAGAGGGCCAATTGTAGGAGAATGGCCAATATGCCTGCCCAAAGGGCCATGCTCACTGCCATCCCATCACCAAACCCATCCTAGAGACAGAAACAAAAAAAGAAAGGCATTAGGCAGAGAAGATGACGTGACAGTAAACAACCTGACCTTTCTTATCTAAAGCTCAGGGGTCACTAGGGAACAGTCAAAAAGATCAAACACAAGCAAAGGAAGTTGTGTACCATAGAAGGGCTGGTAGCCAGGCAACCGCAAGCCGAATGACATCACTACCCAGGTCTCAAAATGGACACCGACACACAATTATATACTACAGAAAAACCAGGAGGATGCAATTCAGGAAAATTCACTTACCCACACACACACACTCCACACAGAAGAAGAAAAAACAGCAGGAGAATGCAAGTCAGGAACAAAATAATTATAGAGAACGAAAAAATCAAAAATACAACCCATGACACACACACACACACACACACACATTCATTATATGACATAGTTTTAAAAAAGCTCTTGAGAAAGGACAAAATGTTGTGGATTCAGCAATATATCAGTTATGATAAAGTGCTGCTGGTGGAGAGGATGTCTGTGTGTGGGTTTACTTAGCTATACTTATCTAACAAAATAGTCCCAAGTAGTTAGCTGAATCTGAAAGCCTTTGGGGACCTAAATTGTAAAAATAATTCATAAATCCAATAAATAAAATTATAAAAATTCAAATGTTTTTGTTTAGTGTTTGTAAGTTATAATTAGCTTAATACAATACCAAAACAATAACAGTTTAAGTTTAAATACATTCACAATTTGTATTGTTTGTGAGCTTATGTTTGCAAGTAAAGCATTTTGCAGGCATGTATGTGTGTTGGTATGGTACATCAACTCTTGTTTTAGACACTGATTGTTTTGTGTGTGCCCTGCGGGACAGTTAGGATGTGTTCCAGTCCACAAACGTCCAACACTGACCTTACCATGCACACATGCAGTGTCCAACTTTTGCCCACACAAAAACACATATGCATACACAACATATACACACAAAGAATGGAGTTGCTGTGGTCAGCCCACATATGACTCAGCACACACACACATCCCTTTCCACCTCTAATGATATCCTACAGCACACTCACCAACTCAGTCCCACAAATTGGAAAAGACACACACACAGAGTACTCAAAATGCAGAGATCAGCTTATTTTATTTCTCCGGGTCTAGTTCTCCTAGTTTCTCTCTCTGTCACACTCTTTTTCTCTCTCTCTTTGTGTCCACATACACTGACAGACAGTCTGTCAGATTAAAACCAGCAGGCATTTTAGAACAGTCAAGGTTCAGTACGCAAACAGCATCTTGTCTCCCCTACAGCCTTGTTTAGACTGACCAAATCTCAGGCTCAGCTGGCCAGAGACTTTACACAACACAATAAAAATGCATATCATAAGCCCAACACAAACACCGCAGTGTATACTGTACACTTTCACATTATCAAAAGTACATGGCTTAAAATATAAAAAAAAACATTTTCTGAACGTTCAATTTTGGAAATGAGTATTTTATAATGTCTTGTTTGAATACAGTACAGCAACTTCAGTTGAGGTTCTTGCAATTTTTGTCCAAGGGCTTTCGCACTGAATAATTCTAGGAACTACCCACTAGGATACTTCCACGAGAACTAATTTCTTCCCCGGGGCATGTTCCTGGTTGCGTTCGCACTGGGAATATGAACTCTGAAGTGGCTGACAGCACCATCTTCAACATTTACAAACGCTAAAAACCAGTGAATGGAGGATGCAATGATCGGAGCAGTGTTTGTTTCATGATAACAGATGGAATTTAACGCATAATTTATGCGACTGAAAGAGCAAAAATTGGGGCTAAGAGACAAAATCTGCTGTGGCAACTTTCAGTACTACATATCATTGGAGCTGAGAAAAGAATGGCGGGCGCCGATGTTTGACATGCGTTTGACAAATCAACGTACTGATCAACGTCACTGATAGTTCCTATAGTGCTGGTTCAGACCCTACTCTGAAGTAGGAGATTATTTAGTTCCCCCAAAAGGAGTTCCTAGAACTAAAATCATTCCTAGTTCCTGCGGTGGGAACATGGTAAAATCTGGGTACTACAGCCATTAGTTCTAGGAACTATGAAAAGGTTCCTCTGGTGTGTAAGCCCCTTAAGTCTATACTTTTTTATACATTTTTACTCAACATTTGTTTTAGCAACTTAGCAAACTTTGCTGTAGTAAGGTAAACACTGGTTATTATAGATTAAAGCATCAACTTTACTATTCATTGGACTATGATTGGAACAGAAAAATTGGAACAGAACAATACAATTTTTTAAGAGTAGTATGAGAACTTCAAAATGAGCCTTCAATCACTTTCAAAAATGGTTGCATTGAAAACTGTTTCACCTAACACTGTGAGAATATTCATCAAATAATAACATTAGAACTTCCATTAACAATTCGTGACAAATTACACAATTTTCATGTAATATTAGCCAATTTTTAGCATTTCAAGAAAGTTAGCCTATCATATTTGAAAACTCTAACTTCTAGCAACTTAGCAAGTCAAATAAAATACAGCTTAATAAACAGGTGATACAACAATAGTATCATGTGTTACACATGTATCATGTGTTAAACAATTATCATAATAAATATTATTAATTATATTACTATAATTGTTATAACAATTATAACAATACAAATATTTCCAATAGCTTTAGCAGTAGCGCTAACAAAAATTTTTAGAATGTTCTTTCATGACTAGGTGGGACATGAACAAAAAACCATTGCCAACTGTTCGATCAGTCTGATTGATCATACCGGCTCCCACAGTGGTACACAGTACACACACACACACACACACACTAATTAACTACAAAAAACACCACACATTATCAATAAAAGGCCATTATCCACCTAAGCACAAAACATTATCAATATATAAAGCCATTATGACATGCCATTGTCAATACAATTGCACACAAGAATAACAACATGACACATATTCCACACAGTCACGCAAACATAACCGAAACATATATACTGCGAACAACCCTTTGCAAAATCCAGTGCGGAAACAACTATGTATGCCTCATCCACATATGACAATCACACACTGTGAAGTAAAACTGCATTGAAAAGGCCATGCTTTGTGTTTTCTTCTCTAATGGAAAATGCTTGTAAGCGTGTTTATCTGCTGATAATTTGCCATCTGTAAACTACATTATAATCTATTCACTGACAGCTCTGCATTTAAGAAAAGCCGCAGCGCTCCACTGATTCTGAAAGCGTGTGCGTTACGTGATGACCAATCCAATATTCCGAGAAACAGAGAGGAAGTGATGTAGAACAAAGCGCATTTCCATAACAGAGAGAATTCTAAATGACAAGTGTGTGTATGAGATGTTCTGATATCTATTGACCGTGGCGTGATCCTTTCACTTCAGTTCCACGTTTAAGAAAAGCCGGACTGACGCATTCCTTCTAAATGTCTGTATGTGTATTAGTGCTGTCACAATACCAAAACTTCAGTAGTTGATATGAATGCCAGCAAATTTTATGACAGGCGAGTTTCTGACCAATTAGAAATGACCTAGAGTCATATTACCACCATCCAATAGGGTGTTTATATACAAACGGCCAATTAAACAAGGCAAAAAAAAAAAAAAAACGTGATATGTTTTTGAACAGGCAGCACAAATGCCTACCTCTTGGGGTCCAAGAACACAGGATATTTGGGATGGAGTTCACTAAAATGTGTGTTATTTAAAAGGCTTAGTCAGTCATTGACTTCATAAACAGTGTTTCTGCATGAAGATACAGACTCTGGTTTCAGACAGGCCTCCAAGGCACCATAACGTCACGACTAATGATCTAGAACAAATTCAAGTGAGCTTTAGACATTACCAAGTGAATATTTGATGACTATAATGCTTGTTTCTCAGCAGAAATGGAATCTGAAAAAAGAAAATGGACATTTAAAAATGTATTTACTCCCAACCACGCCATTGCGCATTATTATTCTTTCCACCAACCCACACTCTAAACGCACAAGATTTTGAGATATCGCAGGCAGATGAGGCCAGATCTATAAAAAAGTTAAACATTAAGGCTCTTACTGTCAG
Organism: Opsariichthys bidens; assembly: GCA_037194245.1. Taxonomy (NCBI): domain Eukaryota; kingdom Metazoa; phylum Chordata; class Actinopteri; order Cypriniformes; family Xenocyprididae; genus Opsariichthys; species Opsariichthys bidens. The sequence continues at coordinate 22,839,477 of CM074284.1, read as the reverse complement.
ACAGAACTCTGTACTAAAGATGCTGCAGAAAGATATACATTTAGCATTACATTTATTTCTAAATGCTGGTGTTTTTGACATCTCTGGTGAATATTAGTTTTTGGGTGACTGTGTATGACTACAAATCTAATATTCAGTCACACAGAGGAAGTGAGGGAGAACAAATGGCCCTTTCCATAACAGAGAGTTCTGATGAACTATGTGTGTGTGGTTGTTTTGGTGTCATTAATTGGAGCGGGATCTTTATTGCTGCTGGCACTGGTTTCTGTAAGCGTCCTGTCAGTCTGAGCCAAATACCTCCAAACACACACACACACACACACACACACACCCGCTTTCTTCACACATGCTGGGGCTAAACGGACAGCGCTAACAAGCACAGTGTGTGTGTGTGTGTGTGAGTTTGAGGGGACGTTTGTGATTTGGTGGTCCCTCATGCAATCATGCGACCTGCAGAAGCAGAGCAAAACCCCTCCGAGAAAAAGTGAGCGAGAGAGAGAAGGACAGTGAGTTCAAAGCTACCAGTGAAGAGTGAATGTATTATGCATAAGACAAAGAAAGGCAGAACAAGTGTGCGTTTGTGTGAGAGAAAAGTTGTGCGATTCCCTCTTGTCAGGTCCGTTTTTGTGTAAGCCGTGCTGTTTTATGTTGTGAAATGTGTTGCGTTCACTTCATGGTCATCCTATTATCGCTTTCCCTGGCACTGACGAGATTTTACATCATTTATGACACGATGCTTCCCCCCGCCATTAACGACTTTTTCCGGAAGTCCGCGTTTTCACTGTTATACGGTAGGAGGCGCTATTACTCATCTTCTGAATCTCCGTATCCAAAAACAAGCGAAGAAGAAGATCTGTGTAAACCAGAAGGAGCACAAACATTAAACAGTATATAAATCAAAACTGCCTAACGTTACCGAATGAAATGTAGAACCCGTGAAGAGGCAACGACTGTGAAGATGTGATGGACTTGATCTACTCAATCTATGTTTTGATCATCATCGTTCTGAATCTGATGCTGATGAAGTCTTTGACAAAAACGTGATTTTCTCAGCTTTTGTTCAAGATGAACTTACCCACATTCAAGTGTTGATTAAAAAAACAATGAAGCTAGAATAAAATGGTTTGTTCTTGTTTAAAAGCAAAGGCTCTGTTCTTACTTTTGATATATTGTTTGTTCACATATTCATACAACTAAATATCCAGACGATGACATTGTTGTGAAAATTATCAAAAGTGCTGGTGCTGGCTGGCAACTTTTTTAGAAAACCCCGGTAGGGAAAGAGTTCAACATCAACCTGTATGTGTGTGTGTGAGAAAGAGAGAGATCAAACATGAGAAAAAGATTAAGATGGTCGCCCAGGTGCTCTTGGAAAAACTCTTAAAAACCCACATATAAACCAATGCTGAATACTGATATTGCAAAAAATAAAAAACTCCAATAAATCATGTCACGAGTCTTTCACATGTGTACAATTGTGTACAGATGTATACAGTAAAATTAAAAAATAAAAATGCAATAACATGTTGCTGAACAACATACTAGTAACAACAACAGAAACGATGTCCTCTTCTTATGTCCAACTGTCCACTGGGCTATATTTCTTAATATACTCAGATTATTGGTTCCATCAAGACTTTTAGCTAAAAACATAACAATCTATACTACATGGGAGAAATCCCATGACTTTCCACTCAGTTGTAACTGCAGGATAAGTATTTCTACAATTGCCAATTTGCTAATGAATCATTCAAGAATTGTGATTTGGTTTGAGTGATTGATTTAAAAGACCCATTCAAATGAATGATTCACTCACATATTGAGCTTTACAATGGCTCGCGGGCAAGTTTCCCTTTTAACAAGAGCTATATTTAGACCAATATTGTCTGCAGAACATGACTACAAACTAGTAACTATGGAAATATCAATCATTTTACACTCTGAAAAACGGTGCATTGTTTTTCTACCCAAACGCTGAGTTGAGCCTGTTGGGTCATTTTTTTTCCATGATTGGGTAGTTTTTGTGTAACCCAGCTGTTGAGTTAGATGATGGTCGATCTCACTGACAGCTAAAACAATACACCCCTCCTCATCTTCCCTACGATGCAACAACCCAGCAGTGTCTTGTTTACTACAGCAACCTAGCTGTTGGGTTACACAGAGCACAGGCTTTTTTGCATCCTCGTCAGGAGCGAGCAGATCGTTCTCAACACGCCGAATTGGTGCTTTACTTCGCTAAAATAAAGGAAACTTTATTTAGTCTATTTTGATTTTGGCAACTCACCCCTGCACGTACGACAGGAATATATGTAGAAAATAGAAGAAAACTAATCGGAGAGAGAACTCTGAAAACTAGCTGCAGCGAGTTTTGGACATAGTGCTCTTAGTCTGTTCGTTGGCATGAAAAACAAAGCAAAACATGGTCAAATTTATGGCAAATTAATGGTAAATATTTTTGTTTAAAAGCAATTTTGTTTAATGGTATAAGCTGTATAATTGAGTTATTCTTTTCTGCACTTTTTCACTCTTTTTCAACTCTTGCCTATATTTTTGTGCACTCATGGGTGTTCTTGCTAATTAATAAATATTCACCTTTTTATTATTACAGTTGCCTGTGTTGTTGCACTAGTAATTTTGTGTTTGATTTTATTAAATTTTCAGCATATTTTGGGTTCATTTTAAGTCAGAAATATAGACAACCCAGCATGTAATAAAACAACCCAGCATGTTGGGTAAAACATTTAACCCAAACCATCAAGGTAAAAACAACCCATCGCTGGGTTTGTCCAATTTTGACCCAGAGCTGTGTTGCCAAACAACCCAAATTGGGTTATTTCTAACCCATCATTTTTTAGAGTGTACACTGAATGACTTTATTTGGTCTGTATACATCTTCTCCAGAAGATGTTTGTTAGAACATCATGGCAGTGTTGTAATTGAGACCAGCTCATGCAAGTCTGAAGATCAGAAGAAGATTGAGTCTGAGTAATATTAAGCTCACATGCTCCAGATCAAAGTCCCTTTAAGACAAGTCATATCACTCGACGGCCATCTTTGAAACGCCTCTTTGGCATGCAAGTGCAGCTCCTCTCTCATTGAATGGGGAAACATCAAACTCTCCAAAGCTGTTTGCCAAGCTAATTGTGTGTCTCTAGAAAGCTCGTACCTGACTGTTTCTGTAGGAACCAGAGCTTCTAACGTACGGCGCAGTGACGTGATTACTTTAGCAATCGGTGATTGGCTCATATTTAGAAGGTGGGACTTATTCCGCCATATTGCGTGTTACACTTTCTTCCATTTAAAAACAATACGAGTGACGCATCTTGTGTTATTATGTAGTTTTTTTCCAGATTCCATAAGAAAATACTGTCTTGGACTAGGCCTTGAGTCCTTGTCAAAGAGCATATTTTCATGATATTGGACTCTGGAGCATGTGACTTTGTTCGTAACTCAGACTCAAGCTTTTTCTGGTCTTGGTTTTCACTCGAACTCATCCCTATTCTGGTCCCAGTCTTAACTTAGACTTGAATACTCTGGTTTTGGCGACAATGTTTCATTATGGTAAACACTTCACGCTAGAAACCAATTCTCAATGCATTTGAAACCAACAACTTTCAAATATGTCCTTCAGTCTGCTCTGAGACTACTTACAGATTTTTACCATCACGACTGTACAAGATTCTCTTCAATTCAGCTTCCTTCAGGCCATCATTGGACCAATTTGCAGTCTCATAAAAAGGTCCTGCTATCTGGTATTAAACAATTAGTGGAAGAGTGACAACCATTAGTTGCAGGATGTACATTGTTGCCTGTATGAATGAAACTGTCACAACTCCCTTGTTCCAGCATGAATGAATTGCCATTGGAATGCATTTGTTTTATAACAGAGGAGCCTTGCAAATGTTCCTTCACAATCCTTCCTCACAACTTTAAAAGTCAACTTCTTCTTTCACAATAACCTTTCTTTTCATTTATAACTCGAGGTAAAAGTGCTTTGAATAAGCCCATTTGGACTTACTTTCCCAAGACCTTTTCTCAGCATAATAGCTATCTCAGCGTTATATTGAAATTTATGTACAAATAAAGCTAAATAATAGCATCTGTTACAAACAGAGACTGGTGATAGAGCAAGAGACACAATGTATACCGAAATATAAAATTCAAACAGAAGGTGTGATACAAAATGCTGTCGGAATCACTTTTGTGTTACATTTGCCAAAACGACAGTTTTCCTCTCATCTGTATCTCTGCGTGAATAATAGGCACAGTGTGAACCGAACCCTGCTGACACGGAGTTGTGTGTGAACGCTCAAGGTTATATCAAACATCAATCAAGCCGAAGCATGCAGACACCACATCTCTGTGTTCGAGTCCAGCGGTTATGTGTGTCACAGGCACAACACTCCTCGTTAGCATGCAAAGCACCCTCAGTCCTTTAATATTTTACTTCGTCGCCGATGTTAAGACCAGGCCGTTCTGTCACTGACACAAAAAACCCGTTTCGAATCAAAACACGCACTCAAAAAGCCGTTTCAAATCAAAACACCCACTCAAACACACAACCCCAATGAAAAAAAGATGTCAGCGTACAAATCTGCATTTCACAGAAACATGATTCCTTGTATAACTAGTATTTATTAATAAAGACTTGGAGGATTCATATATTAAAGTTTAAGACGCTAGTAAATATGGAAACGTAATGCAACATTTCAAATTGAGTAGGGGATGAAAAACTTGCACTAATGAAATGAAATGAAACGCAGGCAAGATTTCAAGCTCTGTTGGTTGGAAACATAATGATATAGACATAGATGCACTCTGGGAGTTGTTATGGATAGAAATGCGAAGTGCAGCTGGTACTGTATCATTGTTAGTGTTGAGTTACTCTCTGCTGGAGTACAGAGCGTAATGCTGTCAGCCCTGTGTTTTTAACAGTGACTTCAGGAATACTATTTTTTATGGAGCTTGTGTTTTTGTTATTGTAGACCTGTGACGATTGTGAATTTTGTCTAACGATTAGTTGTCATAGAAATAATAGTGAATAACGATTTAATTGTCTGTTTTGTTGGTAACTTGTAAATTTATTCAAGTATAACTCCTATTCATAATAAAAGACTTAAGGCCCACTGAAGTGTCTTGAAACGCGCAGCATCATTGAATGTATTGACGTAATTTCCACTGAAGCAGGAAGACGGGGCGGGGCATTTTGAACAGCTCCTCCCCTTTTTTAAAATAGCCAATAGCGTTTTCACATCACATCTCGGCCGTTTGAGTTCAGTAAAGCCGCGATTTCCTCCTAATCTCTAACCGTTTCTCCTCATAATATCCTCAATGTTGCTTTAGATACAGCATTATGTGTAGAAGTCAACGAGTCCGATACGTTTTCTGGTCTGCGCTGACTCAATCGTATGATCCACTCTGTGCTAAAAACTATGGGGACTTTTTAAAATCTTTTTGCACAAATAATAACAATTGTTATAATTGTTGTTGTTATATAATTTAATTTCCCCATTTACACTGGTGAAAATAAAATAAAATAAGATAAAGTATAAAAAATTTAAATACATTAAAATAATCTGAGCAATAATAATAAAAAAAATTAACTAAATTATAAGCTAATAAAATCAAATTTATAATAATATAAAAAATAAGATAACATAAGCAATCAAACCAAAAATAAAAAACACAAACAAAAAATAAAAAGTATAATAAATATAAAAAATAAATAAAATAAATATAATTATATAAAAACAAATAAAATAAAATAATAAAATAAAATAAAATAATAAACCGATTATGTATGACTATGATGTGTTGTGAACAGTGATGTGACATTGCGTTGGATGTGATTAGATCTTAGTGTTGTTGTGAGTAGGAATCTGAGATTCAGTCACAAAGACAGTTCTCTACACACACACACACACACACACACACACACACACACAAGAACTGACACCATAAATCTGAGTCTTACACGCCTGTACATCTTACCTCTCCGGGAGTCAGCAAGTCCTTACACACTACTGCGGCTTTCACCTGCAAAAAAGCTCAGCGTGCTGCAGGAATAACAATACGTTCACTATCTATCACATACTCGCACATAAACACACTTCACTTCTCCTGAGGTGAGACGACCTACTTCTCTCCTTTACAGCGCTGAGGCGATTGAGAGAGAGAGACCTGACAGAGAATCTTCCTTCTGACCAGAAATCCTCAGAGACGTGATCCTGAGGCGGTCAGGAGAGTTAGTTCATCACACACACACACACACACACACACACACAGGGCAGGATAGCTCATATACGAACCCCCAGAGAGCATGTCAGCTCTGCTGTAATGGAAGAACAGAGAGCGAAAAGACAAAGATGAGGAAAAAAGAGCATAATATAAAAGACAGAGAGAGAGAAAGACAGAGAGAGAGAGATCCTGAACAGCTGCCAGAAACCGTCCAAACCGTCCTTCACTGTCCCACCAACAGAGTGACTACAGAAAGTTGTGTTGTGCGTTATTATGTTGGACTGTGTTCTACTCTACTGTGCACTCTATTATGTATCTCTATTGTGTTGTGTTGTATTGAGTTATTGTGTTGTATATGCTCTATTGTGCAGTTTTATTATTGTTAACAAAAAATAATTTAAAAATAAATTAAAAAATATTTTTGTTTATTAAACTAAATCCAAATTAAATGACAATTAGAAATGTTGCCTTGACAACTACCTGAAAATAAAATAAGTTAAAGTAGAAATACTAAATTCAAGTTGAACACATATTATATATTTTATTTTAATAGTTTATATTTTATTTAATAGTTTATTAATTTTGTTTATATTATTGCTTATTTTATTTTTTTAGATTTTCTAATTGTTTATATTTTATTTATTAGTTTATTTTATTGTCAGTGTGAATGGATCGTAAATTAGACCAAAAATAAAAATATTTTACTTGAATTAGTATTATTTTACTATGAATCCAAGTTAGACATGAATAAATGACTTCTTAAGGATATGCTAAAACTAAAAAATATTACTGAAACTGAAATAAAAAACAAATAAGGTAAATAGAAAGATAATTAAAATCATAAAAGCACAACAAAATACGTAATCTAACATTAAAAGGAAAACTGAAAATAAAAAGCTAACTCAAAACATTAAATATGATAATAGTATATACATATCACTGACTACACTATTATTGCATTGTGTTTTCTTTTTGTTTTCCATTGTGCTGTATTTATGTGTTCACTGTGGTCACCGTGTTCAGTTGTGTTGTTCTTAGAGAGATATTGCGATTGGAGTTTGAAGAAAAAAGTGAAAAGAGCACAGGGAACGAGGGACTTGGTAAAGGAGGGGAGAAATGGTGTGATGAGAGAAAATGAGAGCACAGGAGGGATGAGTGTGACAATAAAAGAAAAAAAAGAGCAAGAAATGACCGAGAATGAGTGAAATGAAATGGGAATGAGAGCAGAGAAACCACAGAAGAGGGATCCAGAAAAGGGAAAGCAGTACTATTTTTCTTAGCAGGAGCCGTATTTTCTTTTTAATTTGCCCTGCTATAGAGAAATATTGCAGAAATCTCTGCTGCTGGAAAGAGAAAGAGAGATATGGAACAGTGTTTGACTGCATAAGCACGCTCAAACTCTCACTGGAGGAATTCTCCTTTTGTGTTTTTAATTGTGGTCACCAGAGGCCTCATTGGTTGTTATCACGGCTCTGCTTATTGGCTGACAAAACACTGTTGTGATTTGATTGGCCCCCTGAGAGACCCCGGCAAGAGACCACGCCCACTTTCCGTTAGGAGCTTGTTATTATGCAGTATCTTCATGCTGTGAGATCAAAGTTGGCCTGCACATAAATTCCCAAGCAAATTTACCTTTCACACTGTGTTGGTGTGCAATATTTACATCTTATATGCATTTCATTAGAATTTGCCTTTCGGAGCACTGCCTTAAAATCAAGGATTTGCGTCTGGAAATTTGCCTAAAATGTGTCTGCGTTATAATGAGGTTAAAAAAAAAAAGCAGACTGTAATTTTCGTAATTAATAACTGCAAGCTGTTCTGTTTTTCCTAGTTTCTCTCTACTTCTGCCTATCACATTATTCCACTGTATTTCTTAAAGAAAAATATTAAAATGGTACAAAAACATACTTAATATACAGCAGGTGTTGAACATTTGAGCTGCAGTAGATGAAAACACAATAATCAAGGACTGAAGTTGATAAATGCCATTAACCACAGAGAGAGAAGGGGGGGGGGGCACAGAGAGAGAGAGAGAGAGAGAGAGAGATAAGGAATAAAGATTAATAAAGTTCAATAAAGATTAAACTTTGATGTTGGCTTGAGAAAGCATGGGTAAAAAGTTTGAAGTAGTTTTAAAAGCTTGAAGTTTGAAGAAAAGTCATGTAGTCTATCAGATGTAATGATAGATAGATAGAATGATAGACAGAAAGACAGAATAAAAATGAACGATGGAAAGACAACAAACGAATGTATGAACGAATGATGGAAAGACAGAACAAACGAGCAAACAAACGAATGAACAATGGAAAGACAATGCGAACAAACAAACAAACAATGGAAAGACGGAACTAACGAACAAACGATGGAAAGACAGAACAAAGGAACAAACGATGGAAAAAAGAATTAACAATGGAAAGACAGAACAAACAAATGAATGATGGAAAAGCAGAATGAACAAATGAACAATAAAGAGAGCGAACGAACGATGGAAAGAGATTGAATGAACAAACGAACGATAGAAAGACAGAACAAGTGAACGAACGATGGAAAGACAGAACAAAGGAACAACCAAACGAGCGAACAAACTGACAAACGATTGAAAGACAGAACAAGCAAGAACAAGCGACAGAAAGAACGAACGAAGAATGGAAGGGCAAAGCAAACGAATGATTGAAAGACAGAGCAAGCGAACAAATGAACAATGGAAAGACCGAACAAATGAACAAATGAACGATGGAAAGAAAGAAAAACGAACAAACAAGCAAGCAAACAAATGAATGAACAATGGAAAGACAGAAAAAACAAATGTACGATGGAAAGACAGAACAAGCGAACAAACGGACGATGGAAAGACAGAACAAACAAATTAACGATGGAAAGGCAGAACAAACAAATGAATGATGGAAAGACAGGATGAACGAACGAACAATAAAGAGAGCGAACGAACGATGGAAAGAGAACGAATGAACAAACGAACAATGGAAAGACAGAACAAGCGAACAAATGAACGATAAAAATACAGAACAAATGAACAAACAAACGAGCAAACAAACGAACGATTGAAAGACGACAAAAACTGACGAACAAATGATGAAAGAAAGAACAAACAAATTAACGATAGAAAGATAGAACGAACAAATGAACGATGGAAAGACAGAACAAGCGAGAACAAGCGACAGAATGAACAAACGAAAAATGGAAGGACAGAGCAAACAAATGATGGAAAGACAGAACAAGCGAACAAATAAACAATGGAAAGACAGAACAAAGGAACTAATGAACTAATGAACGATGCATGGAAAGAAAAACAAACATTTGAATGAACAATGGAAAGACAGAACGAACAAACCGTGAAGAGACAGAACAAACGAATGTACGATGGAAAGACAGAACTAACGAATGAACGGATGATGGAAAGACAGAACAAACAAACAAATGACAAACAAACAAATGATGGAAAGAGAACAAATGATGGAAAGACAAAGACGATGGATAGATGTGTAAAGTGCAGTTCTCAATATAACTAGTTGCAAACTTAAAAGTAAATATTTTATTTAGTTACTCAACTACATCACTTGGACATTTGTTGGAATTGTTGTCAGTTTTTTTTTTTTTTTTAATAAATCCAATAAGCCATTGCATTTTACCATGGTAAAAGATGTTCTAATGGTTTATATGACAATTATATATTGCTATCAAACGAATTGAAATAGAAGCTGTATTGATATTTTCTGACTCAGAATCTATAATGTCAGATGCCCACGTACATTTATAACGATGTCTCATTGAGACACAGAAGCTTCCCGTCCCAGTGCGTCATGGGAAATCTCAGCCCCCAGCAGATCGGATTCCACCTCCTTTTCCTCGCTTTCTTTCTTTCTTTAGTTCAATCTCTACTTCTCCCTGCTATCTGATCCTCCCTTTGTTACTGCTGCTGTGAGCAACTGAAATTTCACACGCTTGTCAAATCACACTTATGCTCTTCACACACACAAACGCTTCATATAAAGTCTTGAATAGTCATGACTAAATACATTTATACACTCCAGTTCTGTGATGTTTTATATACAAATACATCTAAATGAGGACAACTAATGCAACTTTATAAAAATCACAGACTAACTCATACTAAATCAAATACAAATCCTAAACCTAAAAGAAAACTTTTCCAGAATATATTATTTTTCATTTAATCATTTCCCCAAATGAAGATGTCCTCAAATGTCTCCAAAGGGAGTTTTAGTCAGATTTTCTTCACTGCTTATCCTGAAACTACAACTGAATCCGCACATGTCAAAAGGCTGATATGTATGTGATGTATTAAAGTTCCAGACTGTCTTGATTAAACAGCAATAACATTTTGAAATCATACATCATTAAAAGGAAACTGTACGTTTATGAATCCTTTTGACATTCAGTAACTCAAGCCACGCACATATACACACAATCTGGGCAGTTGCCATGCGTGTGATCGCAAATAGCTCATGCACACACACACACACACACAGTGTGTGAGGAAATCTGGTAAGTTCATTACATATAATGGAAAGGCTGCTGCGGTAGTAAGTTGTAGAAAGAGTATCAATTACATTCAAAAACAAATGACACACACATGCACACTCGAGGTCTATCTATGTCACGTCTGCTCTGAACACCCAAATAACCTGAGGCTAAAGTAAAATATTTCAATCATTCAGCTTATTATAGTCAACAGTCTGCAATAGCCATTAAAGTGTGTGTGTGTGTATGTGTGAATGACAGTCCAGCTGGTATTGAACTTTTCATGTATAAACCTTACACTATGCAAGAAAGAAGAGAAACAGATGAGAAAGGAGAGAAAAGGTCGCAGAGTGGCGGCATTGTTGGACTGAACAACCGATCTAGCTTGTAAAAATCTGATTACAAACGCAATGTAGAAGTTGAACGAGTATTTTTCCATACATTTTCTCCATAAGGATTTCAGAAAAGCCATGCACAAAACCAACCAGCTCTAACGTGAATCACAACTAGTTTGACCAAAAAACTGTATTACGTTTTTTTTAAGATTCTGGCGGTTTCACGGTATATCACGTTTTTGTTGTTGTTGTTTTTACTGGACCTTTATTTTGGCTTATTTTACTGTCAGGAGTACAGAGGAAATAAATTATATAAACATTGTAAGGACAAATAAAAATTCATTAAGAATAATTAAATCAGTTCATAAAGCTATCAACTGAGTATAAAATGTAATCAACTTAATTTAATTTAAGTAAATTAATAATAATAATAATAATAAGTAGGCTACATTTTTACTGTGCATTTTATGTAATTTCAATGAAGATCTTTTTAGTTTGAGTGTTTTAATAAATTATTATTATTATGATGATTATTATCATCTCTATTAATCGAAGTACACTCTATTGTACAATAGTAATATTTCTGTTGTTTCAAGTTACTTTGACAGGGTGGTGAAGACCTTTGACTTCCTGTTTATATGATAAGACAAATGTCAATAAAAATTTTACTCTAAGAGCATCTCTGCATATGAAGTATAGTGAGTGAGACAGCAAACACTGAAATCATCGCGGCCGTCACACGTGCTTCAGTATGTGTAGTAAAAGATGAAACTGCGGCGCTCATTTACAGGGAGTGCAGAATTATTAGGCAAGTTGTATTTTTGAGGATTAATTTTATTATTGAACAACAACCATGTTCTCAATGAACACAAAAAACTCATTAAAATCAAAGATGAATATTTTTGGAAGTTTTAGTTTTTAGTTTTAGCTATTTTACTATTACTGTGCATAATTATTAGGCACCTTAACAAAAAACATTTCAATTATTTATTTTTACCAGTGAAACCAATATAACATCTCAACATTCACAAATATACATTTCTGACATTCAAAAACCAAACAAAAACAAATCAGTGACCAATATAGCCACCTTTCTTTGCAAGGACACTCAAAAGCCTGCCATCCATGGATGCTGTCAGTGTTTTGATCTGTTCACCATCAACATTGCGTGCAGCAGCAACCACAGCCTCCCAGACACTGTTCAGAGAGGTGTACTGTTTTCCCTCCTTGTAAATCGCACATTTGATGATGGACCACAGGTTCTCAATGGGGTTCAGATCAGGTGAACAAGGAGGCCATATCATTAGATTTTCTTCTTTTATACCCTTTCTTGCCAGCCACGGTGTGGAGTACTTGGACGCGTGTGATGGAGCATTGTCCTGCATGAAAATCATGTTTTTCTTGAAGGATGTAGACTTCTTCCTGTACCACTGCTTGAAGAAGGTGTCTTCCAGAAACTGGCAGTAGGACTGGGAGTTGAGCTTGACTCCATCCTCAACCCGAAAAGGCCCCACAAGCTCATCTTTGATGATACCAGCCCAAACCAGTACTCCACCTCCACCTTGCTGGCGTCTGAGTCGGACTGGAGCTCTCTGCCCTTTACCAATCCAGCCACGGGCCCATCCATCTGGCCCATCAAGACTCACTCTCATTTCATCAGTCCATAAAACCTTAGAAAAATCAGTCTTGAGATATTTCTTGGCCCAGTCTTGACGTTTCAGCTTATGTGTCTTGTTCAGTGGTGGTCGACTTTCTGCCTTTCTTACCTTGGCCATGTCTCTGAGTATTGCACACCTTGTGCTTTTGGGCACTCTAGTGATGTTGCAGCTCTGAAATATGGCCAAACTGGTGGCAAGTGGCATCTTGGCAGCTGCACGCTTGACTTTTCTCAGTTCACGGGCAGTTATTTTGTGCCTTGGTTTTTCCACACGCTTCTTGCGACCCTGTTGACTATTTTGAATGAAACCCTTGATTATTCGACGATCACGCTTCAGAAGCTTGGCTATTTTAAGACTTCTGCATCCCTCTGCAATATATCTCACTATTTTTGACTTTTCTGAGCCTGTCAAGTCCTTCTTTTGACCCATTTTGCCAAAGGAAAGGAAGTTGCCTAATAATTATGCACACCTGATATAGGGTGTTGATGTCATTAGACCACACCCCTTCTCATTACAGAGATGCACATCACCTAATATGCTTAATTGGTAGTAGGCTTTCCAGCCTATACAGCTTGGAGTAAGACAACATGCATAACGAGGATGATGTGGTCAAAATACTCATTTGCCTAATAATTCTGCACTCCCTGTATACAGACTTCAGATTTCAATAGCGGTCTTTTTTAGTTTTAATATTCACAGACACTAGTCCCTATCCATATCTGATTCATTGTACAGTACTTTTGATTTATTCATCCAAAAATGTACAAAATCTGTGACATTCCTCTTTATATATATATATATGTGTATGTGTAAAATCTATATACACACACGTTTTATATAAATACAAACTTTTAGTCTTTGTTAAATGTGATTAATCGTGATTAATCGATTTGACAGCGTATATATATTTATATGGATATATATATATATATATATATATATATATATATATGGAGAATATTATTGAGGTTTAACTTTGTCTATTAACGTAAATTTAAAATGACATGTATATCCAAAGCAGCTTTCATCGCATGCATGTCATTCAAAATAGTATAATATCATAATACTGCATACATATTCCATTTTGAAAAAAAAGCTTGATGCTGCAAATTCACATACTGGAGTGCAAAGCGCTTGTAAATAAACTGCAGCAGTGCATAACGAGTCACATCATGAAGAAGATTATGAAAACGATAATCAATATATAAATCAAACTCAATAATATTACAATCACATACCGCTCTTCATTTGCATAAACCTAAACTGTCATGTTGTTGGCGCACAGAAATTGTGATTCTCATTGAAAATGAATGACTTGTTTGCTCAATCACTGCAAAACGTCATGTATGAACGCCTCGTGAGAGAGAGGGATTTTTTCGTTACACTTTTCCTTGGTTGTCTACTTTTTGTTATATATCTGTCTCCACTTCTGTCTCTCTTCATCTGCAGGTTAAAGGGTTATCAGTGAAGGGAGCACACTCAAAAGTGAGCAGCGTTTCATAAGACATCTCTATATGTCACACCCACACACACATTGTCAAGAGGAGGACTGGTAAATCACTTACTATAAGCAGGTCGCCTATGTAACTCAACCCTCAACAGAACACACCCTGTTAACCTCCAAACACACAGAGACAGACAGTCTATACATAGACCAGACATTACAATACATTTACACACACCAGCAGTCAGACGAATATTGAGATGGTTGGTAAGACACTGATTGACTTGTCTCACATTCTCTCTCAAGAGGAAAAAATAATTAAATACATTATGCACAGGCACACTAGATTCATTTTGTCTTCGGCTGCGGGACTACTTACAATAATTTCTTTCTTGAGATGTGAGGAGGCCGAGTTAAAGTTCTTCCATCTAATCAGAAAAGTCAATAACTGTATTTTCTACTCTTGCTGATTGTAAGTACTTTTGGGCACTTCTGTTTTTGGCTTCTGTGCCAGAGGTCAGTAGTTTGGTGGCTAATGATTGGCCAGTAGAACGATTTATAAACGAATCAATGATTTGACTCAAATCATTAAAAATAATTGGTTGAAGCATTTCACAAAACAGGCTGAAGGATCCTTGGATGAATTGAACTATTCTGATTGTTGGTTTTGAGTTAAAAACTCACTCACAGGTTGTCTGAAATTATAATGACATAAAAGAACCAATTAACATGATTATTCAAACAAATTTTTAAAAAGGAACCAATTCATCAAAATGAGTCAGACTCACCAACACTATTGAATACTGACTCACTCAAACGATTTATGAACACTAAAATGACATAAAATTAGCAATTAATTGTTTTATTTTGAACATATTCTTTAAAACAAGCGTAAAAGTCAACTAATCTGTAGATAAGGATTGGTCAGTGTTCAATAGATTCATGGCAGATGATTGGCTGGTAGAACTATCTACAAACGAATTATTGTTTTGAGTCTATTTCTTGAAACAGTTCATAAATCAGACTAAATGATTTTTGGATGAATTCGACTAAACTGATTTCGAGTTGAAAACTCACTCAAAACACACTAAAATGACAATGCAAATTCAGTTATTTATATATGTGTGTATATATTTATTTATTTAATATGGCTATATTTAATACTTAATATAGGTAGTCATGGCCTAATGGTGAGGGAGTTGGGCTTGTTACGTGAAGGTTGCCAGTTCGATTCCCATGTCGGCAGGAATTGAAGGTGGGGATTGTGAATTAACAGCAATCACCAATCACTGTTTTGAGTCAAATCTTTTAAAAGAATCATTTTGCAAATCAGAGCGAATGTCTCTTAGGCCCCGTTTACACTAGTGCGTTTTCGTTCTAAAAGGGCATTCTAAAATAAAAACGATCTTCGTTTCAGAAACGATCTCCATCTACTCTACACTACATGAACAAAAACGCATGTCACATGCCTGTTCATGCACACTGGGTATGAGTGGATAAGTGTAAACACTTGCCTCTTGTAGATAGAGTTGAGTAGAGTAGAGTTGTAGATCGTTATAGTATTAAAAAATGCGTTTTGAAAAAAAAAAGAGTTTAAAACGAGTTTAACGACAGGCGTGACCGTAGCAAAACTTATGCATTTTAAAATGAAAACGCACTAGCGTAAACGGGGCCTTAGATGAATTTGACTGTTCTGATTTTGAGGAATCACTCCAATCACCAATTAATTTTATTTTTTTAAAATGACCATTAAAACCTTAAAAAAAAAAAAGTCAACAAATACGTATCTAATGGCTGTCCAGCAGTCATTAGATGCCGTGTGCTGATTGGCCAGAGGTCTGCAGTTGATGATTGGTTGGCTTGTGGCACAGCAAGTTGATGACAGCATAATGTTGTTTAAATTAACCTACTCTTTCTTGTCTTTCTTTTTCAGGAGGTTTTAATGGAAGGGTCGAGTCATGCTGTACAAGTAAATTTGCACACACTGTTCAGGAAACCTCCACAGACTGCCTGTATTTTTTCATCCTTCATGTCAGGATGAGGTTTTTATATAAGCCAAGTGTGGTTTTGAACCCAAATATCTGGATACATGGAGTGCTGACAGATCCAGACATTGTATTTCACTAGCATAGAGTAAAAACTGCTAGAACGATGCCGTGGATGTCATTTTCTGAGCAGAAAGTATGCGATTTCTCCTGATGGTTGTACAGTGGCACTTCTAAAAGCCCTCAGAAATTTATCAACACACTTAAGTCGATGCCAGCGCTCTAGTTCTCACACAGAGACGCAGTTTGCGACATCCAAGGACAAACCCCTATCAAAGACAAAACCAGGCTATTTCACAAAAGCACGTCTGAAGGACAAAGGCTATTTCCCACCAGCAAACAGACACACGCGCGCTCACGGCGCGGAAAAAGAACTCAATACAGGTCAGTTTAAGGTCTAGTCTACCCGTCCACTTTATTTGAGAGATTAAATTCACTCTCTTCCACACAAAAACACTCACTTACTCACACACACACACCTTTGAGTTATGAATTCCCCAGCATCTTTTAAAGCTCTATTAAACACAGTTTAGATTCATCACAGTCTGATACTTGCACAGAATAACCCTTTTATATTCATATACCAGACATTAGGCTCAGAGTAATGAGGTTGGGATGCATTTATTATCTGAATGTTTCAAGAACAGAGTAAAGAAACCTGGTGTAATACGATTCATTAACATGAAATTAGACAACAAGATAAGGCCATTCGGTTCATCTAGGAAGAATGTTCTCTGGGAGGTTTTTTTCTAGCAGCCAACTACCTTTCTAAATGAATAAATAAAATATTCAATGATCGAGATACGATAACTCAGATACGAACCACAAGATATTTTTCCTCACGATAGAGTTGTGTCATAAAATCGATTCTGACTGCATTCGATTTACGAAGCAGGAAAAAAAAATATTCTGATGGTTAAATGTCTTAGATTCTGTTTAGGGTGAATGTTATAAAACAAGTCAAGGACAACACTGATATGAAATGATTCAGTGGTGAAGTAAATGCTGCAGAAAAAACTCATTTCTACATGGAAAAAGTTAAAAAAAAATAAAGTTAGTCACTCAATTTAAGCAGATCAATGTTATAAAATTAAGTAAAACCTACTCAAAGTTTCTGATCCTGGTACTCCCATCATGCACTGGGCCTTTAATAAAGATTTTTTGCTGTTTTTCATCTGTATTTCCAGTGTTTTATCATTGATTTTGTTGTTAGGTCGATCCATCGAATGTTACCGTTATTGTGTACCAAGTATTGATGTCTCTGTGTTCAGGTGCCGCGTTACTTCCATCATGTCGATATGGTGTCGGTCTACCTAATATATCTATTGTACTTTAATTCAGTGTTATGTTTGAGTAAAATGTCTTGCAAAGGAAATTTCTACTACACACAAAAATTGACTAGAGAATTACTAAAAGGAAGTTTACTTTGCAAAATTTCTTTCAACAGACAGAAAAATGAAGTGGCTTGTAGAAAGACTAGTCTTGTTTGATGAACGTAATAAAATTTAAGAAAAGTTCATCGCATTTTATAAGTACATCAAGCAGAAAACTTTTATCAGTAAAGTCCATATCACATTTCAACCCAAAATCAAAAGAAAGATATAAGAAAAATTAAGCTTGCTTTACGACCATTACATTTTTTTTTCACTGACATATAGTTAGTTTTGCACTGATATACACATATATACATATATACATATAAACATAAACTGTAAGGGAGTAATATCTTTATTGTAACTCTAAAGTAAAAAAAAATATATAAAATAATGTAAAAAAAACCTATTTAAACATTATGCATTAAATAAGAAATAAAGTATTACAGTAATGAAAATTAGCATTGAAAATACAACACAAAATGGACCAAAAAAAGTCATTTTTTTTATTCAACATTAAATGCCATGTTAAATGCAACATGGATATGTTTTCGTGAGATTTACCAATTTGAAAAAATAAAAAAATAGCCTTGCAAACGCTGGGTAGCAGCCAAGACTACTGTATATAACAAAATAAACTCTATATAAAATACCGGACAACTCTTCAATATTCAATGTTAAATAAGTTCAAGATTCAATTGAATCAAATCTTTAGGATGGAAACATGGATGCGTTAAAATCAGGACACGCAGAAACTGAAAGGTAACACAAAGTCCAATTCAGCCGTGCCGCACCAACACTGATCCAAGAACACTTGGGCAAGTGTCTGAAGTCTCGGGACAGGCCATGACCAGGGATTTTCTTTTAAACTAAGTGGGTGGTGTGACATCCACACAAAAAGCACATCAGATCAGATTAAGGAAGGGTACCAACAGAAACCCATTTGTGGCTTGGCCTGGCAAGCCGTTTCACAGTGAATGATAACTTCAGTAAGACAGAGGGCTGAGAGGGCTTTTTTGTTTTTTTATATTCTGTCACATTCTGACTTGCAAAGCCAATCACGAATTGGGATACTGCAACTGTATTCTGATGGAGCTCCTGGACTTTCTCCAAAAGCGAAATCTCAGACTGGATCCGCTCTGGCTCTGCTCATTTGGACGGAGTCCTAAAAGACGAGCCTGCGGGTGGTAAACAAACTGGTGCTGCCACAAACACATTGATCGAGACGGGTCATCGTAGAAGCACACATCCATTACTTTACAGAATTTTAGGAGCATTGGGAATATATAGGATCCCACTCTTCAAATTGCACACCTATTAAAAAAATAACCCGTGTGCTTGTATCAGCAAATAATAATAAATGCTGCATTCACGCCATAATTACCGCAGTCTCAAGATGACAACACGCGATGTTCAAAGTTGTAATTACGAGCTCTACGAGGGCGTGAGCGTTTTTACAAGTCGAAATCTCGTAATTACGATGATTACAACACGGCGTGAGCGCACCTGTAGTTAGTTAATTTGATTAATCACCATATCATATAATGTGATTATATCACCAACAACATAATCTGATCGCTTACTACTTAATTTGGCTGCTTTAATTACTTGAGATATGAAGTTGTCAGTGATTCAATCTGTCAATCAACCTTTTGACCTCTTCAACCTGATTATTAACTCCTAGCATATTTCCTTTGGGAAACGGTCATAACATGAGCCGTTTTTGATCGCGTTTTCTGTTTTTGAGGAACATTTGTTAAACATGAACTAACAATGAACAACACCTCTACAGCATTTATTAATCTTAATTCATATTAATCTCCACATTTATTAATACATTACTATTACAGTAAATCAGTCATGAAACCAAGCACTCTCATTGTTCTCAATCCAATAAATATGTTCTTTAATAATTTAACATTTACTTATATTTTTTCGCTCATTGAATATCACGTTTCATTCAGAAAAACATCCCATTACATAAGTAAAGCAGCTTTTTCATCTGAACAAAGCTGAAAATAACCAGGCATATTTATTTCGCTCACAGTCCAATAAAAGCTAAACTCTCTGGCAGTAAAAACCCACTGAAAACACACGTTGAGTGTATATATCAAAGGTTTTAAAAATACAACCGTTTCTTTAAATAACACACACAGTGGAAGTGTAAAAAAACCGTTGGTTTAAAGAACATTAGAAGTGTGACGGTTGAGTTCCTGTCTACGAGGGCAGAGCGCCAGAACAGAGGAGAACAGTAGAACACTGTGTGAGAAGCGTCAAAGAGCTGAACGAGAGGACGGACGGCGCTGTAAAATAAACGAGAGGAGCAGACCCGACTATTACTGTTCTTACACACTCGTGTGCGCACATACACACGCGCTTTGAGACGCACAGCAGCTGCAGCTAGTCAATGTCAAACTCTTCAACATGTGTGCAAACACAAGCGCGGGGTCAGTCTATAGAGATTGTGTTACTCTGCGTGTAATATTTGAGTGCTAGGTAACAAAAAGCGAGTGGAAAAGAATCGGAAAAACAGTGAAAGAAAGAAAGAGAGTGATATAGAGAGAGAGAGAGAGAGAGAGAGAGAGAGACTGTTAGCTTTTGAGTGATGAATCTTTTATTTATAGAGTCGTGGAACCGTTGACACCTTGCAGGCAAATGAAAAGAAGCCACACCATAAGGAATAGAAATGGTGTGTGTGTGTGTGTCCGTGAGGAAGGAAAAATGAAGGATAAGGGAGTGGAAGAGGAAAATGATCAGGTTTGATATAGTGAGAGATGAGAAAGGACAAAGAAAAAGTGAGGTATTGGAACTCCCTCTGGAGAAAGATATAATAGACACAGCCCGTGTGTGTGTGTGTGTGCGCATATGAGCCGCGGTCGAGCTTGCGGCCGGCAGCATTCCAGCCTGAAGCTGCTTTGAGTTCTGTGTTATTACTGATGTAAATTTAGAAACATAATTATGAGCTTTATTCAACGCACACAAGCACAGAGACCTGAGATGGCCAGTGCTGCATGTCCACGTTTGTGTTCTTAGATTTTACTCGATTCAACAAGATTTTTACATTTTCAGATGCAAAAAATGCAAACGTAAACAATGTTCGTACATGCAGAATGATTTATAGGTGTTTTTTTGATGGCAAAAGTATTCACCCCCATGTCTCTCTATATATAGTCAGGATTATTACCGTGAACTAACCGTGAAAGTAATTGTTATTGTTAAATGAATTATATAAACATATACTGTATTTATATTGAGAAGCTTTTCCAGCCATGCGATATTCTACCATTATCGCCGTCAGCAGCCGTTCAGTGCTCGTGTACCCGCCGAGAACAGCTTCATCTGTCTCTTTTATTGGTTAAACGTGAGATATAATTAATTTTGGGTACATAAAACAGGCAATTTTTGGTCTTATTAATCTATTACTTGTTTCTGAGCAAATCGAAACAGGCTATGTTAAATTTAATTATTTAAATTTTAACTTGTATCCTGCTTTTGTAGGTTTGACTGAATTGTACAATTGTGTTTATTTCCTATTGTCATTTATAATGGCTATTGTAAATTTAAACATTGTGGTTCGATAAATATTATTTTATATAAATATTAAGTTGTATTTGGTATTGAGAAAGTGTCCATTAGTGCGTAATATGGATTGAGTGAAATTTGCATTAGTATGCCTCTAGATGGCGGTAAAACTTTATGCGTCAGTCGCAAGAGACTTTTAAATTGAAAAAGACTTTTGTAAACAAAGGAACTTGTTTTAGCACTGTAATGGGAAATTCCCTTAAATCTAAAAAGGACAAATACAAAGACTGCTTGCCTCAGCAGACATTCGAACAGATTTTTATCGACCTGAAGAATGAATGTTTTATCAGTCACAGGTAATGCTCGTTCAGGCGATCTCTTTTTCTCTCTCTTTCAATAATACTGTACAAAATATGAGTGTCAATTGAGGAACTCAACATTCCTTCATTACTAGTTCTAAAGTGACGTTTTAGAACTAGTAATGGAGTCCTGGATAAACTGTCAACTTGAGATTTGAATCTGTGGCGAAAGGACGTAGTTCATTGGCTCACTGGTGTATACTCACCGTCTTCTGTTTGTCAAATTATAATCCTGCACTCCTATATCTGCATTGAACTTAAAAGTATTTTCATGGTAAATGTAGAAAAATACGGTTTGGTACCATTTGGAATTTGTTTGTTAGTCTTGTTCTGCTATACCTGTGAGAGCCACATCTCTGAAAATGTCAAAGGGACGTCCTCTCAAACATAGGTCCACATATGTGTGTGTGCGGTGGCAGAGTGTCTCATGTAGTCTGATGAGAGAATGTCGAATGTCAGGCGAACACAGAAAACCAATTCAATCTACAAAAGAGCGCACACACACACACACACCTGACAGGTCAAGTGCTCTCTAACCTAATTAGCAATAAATCTTTAGTGCCGACAGTCTGAAATGGCAGAGGCATCTTAAATCACGACACACACTTATCTCAGTCATCCTGACACTCAAAAAAACACACGCATGCACACTTGCAGTTATCTGCAGTCGGTTCATAGTCCCCATGCAGGAAATATGAGCTTCATAGCGCAATAATAATGATTATTAAACATTTAATAACGCCTCATAACTCTCCACTGTCTGTTACTCAGTTGATTTCTCACCTCTCTCTCTCTCACACACACACAGTAGGTCTTGAAGTATGCAATAAAAAAATCAACAAAATAAATAATAAAACACTAGTTTTACTATTAGCAAAATTTTAGTCATGAAAATGATGATCGCTGTGACTTTAAAAAAAAAGTTATTGAGCCATTTTGGGCTGTACATGAAGTCTGATGGGTTAGCGATAGACGGCATGTGGTCCAACCCGGAGAAAAAGAGAGAAACTATGACTTCGAAAGAGCATGCAGTGATGCCTGGAATCCTTTTGGGTGAACGGGATTTAACAGAGTACAACATGATCCTGGAACAACATTCCAATCAACCAATCAGATTTGAGGGACAAGTTTAGAGTTTATGTCAATTTTAGGCTTATAACCAGGGTTAGGTGTTTCTACACCAGCGATATTCACCGATCATTTCCCTCTGATTTTAGGGATAAGTTATGGGTAGGGTTAAGTTTAGAGGTAGGGATAGAGTTAGGACAAAAAAAGACAAACCTGTTTGCTTTGACCACACATCTGGTGTTAATGTATTTATGCCATTAATGTGTTATAGCCTGGAATATTTATTTAGGCCTATAGTCCACCAAGATAGTCCACTATGAGGAGGCTTTGCTATAGCCCTATAACCCCTACTTGTTCTTAATCCGGGCCTGATTATAATAGCTTCATAACTTCATGTACTTTGTCCATGTTTCAGTTATGGGAAGAGCCCCGTATTGTTACAGGAAGAGGGCATCCATAACATGAGTCACACATTCAGACAAACACAATGAAGAATCTCATACACGATGCATCCAGTCCATGGTCCAGTTTATTAAACCACAAGCAAAGTGCTTCAGTTTACTGACGTTTATTCACTCTTCAGCGTCAGCTCAAACAGAAATGCCACTTTATTGATGATGGACCATCATTATTTCAAAGACTTTCTATATATACAGACGTTGCACTTATTTTACTATGAGCGGGAGAAAGCGCAAAGAGCAATATAGTGGAGTAAATCCAGCCTTCTAAATAAAAGAGCTAATCACCGATTGGTAAAGTCATCGAGTCACTGCAACTGCCATTAGAATCTCCAGTTGCTATAGAAACAATCAACTTTCTGAGACTCGCCCAGCCCATTGGCTGGTCCAGCCTGAAAATTAAAAATAAAATGAAAAAAGTCATGATTTGAGCATTTAGAATCCAAATTTACTGTTGACAGATTTCATTGGTGATTGCACATATGAAATTCATTCGTTAGCTTAGTGAATAGCTTTGGAGAATTTGTTTCCCCATTCCCCATTTTGTTGAGAATTTGAATGTTTCCCCATTCAAAGAGATAGGAGCCGCACTTGCATGACTGAAATTCCTGCCCGAAAGGAATTTCAAAGAAATGTTGTCTTAAAGGGACTTTAGCTATTTGAAACAATCATATTGCTTTAGATGTTTCTAATTCAATTATTACATTGATGGTGAATTATTAATATAACAATTATTGTAATTTTCTCCACCTATTTTCATTAACAGTAGAATCTAAGGGTGAAATTTTGTGGAAACCATATGACTGACTTACACTTATAGTTGTCTCTGCATATTCTGGGCATATGTCAGACCAGGGACACACACAACACACACACATAAACACACACACACACTCTCTTTCCCGGCTCAGACGCCAGTGACCAGTCATGTTAAGCATCTGGCTGTCAATAGCAACTGCATCTCAATGACCCCAAGACCATTCAAATGCTAATGCAGGGACACACACACACACACACATACAGCGATTGCTTTTTAGGACAAACACTACAACACACTCTTCGGCCATCTTCAGTTACTCACAATCACGAAACAAGCACACATATCAACATAAATACAACACAAATACCACATTCTGTCCCACAGGAGCTCTTCACACAGATTGCCTGCACTCTATAACTCAAAAACACATAGTCAGAAGGCCTGATCTACACTGATAAGTTGTTTTGTGACTCAGAAGAGATAAAGATGAACAGAGAGAGGCAGAAAAAGTGCCAGGGTAAACAGTAATTCACTCCTCTGCAGCACACAAACACACATTCCCCATGCAAACAGTGCTTCTGATGCTAAGTGATGATGCTAATATTAGATAGCTAAGTAAATGACGCTACACCACAGCATGTAATTCTCACTGTCTGAAATCCTCAACATCAACCAGATATGTGGCAAACAAAAAGTTTTAAACATTTGTGAGATATAAAATAATTACCGTCACCTTTCCCCAAGCTACATTTACAGACTTCTATTTTGCTTGTAAAACGAGTAAACAGCGTCACTCATATATCTGAATAAACACAGGTGTCGGAAAGGACGCTGTTAGCATTGACCTAAGCTGTCAAGCGCTTAAGGAGGAGCGTGACCTTGCCTAACTTTGTATTCAAAAGAGGTATTAAATTCATTTTAGCATTTTTACATTTTTACTATTTAGCATATTTACTATTATATTTAATAGCTATTTACAATCGAAAGGCATATGAGACGCTGCGCAAAGCCTTTACAAACCTCTCAGGTACGTTCAGCTAGAATAGATCATGACTCACATACAAACATTATATATATATATATATATATATATATATATATATATATATATATATATATATATATATATATATAGATAGATAGATAGATAGATAGATAGATAGATAGATAGATATATAGATATAGATATATAGATATATAAATAATAGTTTTTTGTTTTTTTTACCATTAAGATGATTAAGATTTTACACACCACGGCTGAATTTATTTAATTAAAAATACCAGAAAATATTAACAAAGTGAAATACATATGTGTGTTGGGGTGTGTGTGTGTGTGTGTGTGTGTGTGCTTATTATGTGTACATACAATATTGGTTTGGAATAATTACTTTTTTATTTAATGGTCTCTTATTGTCACCGATGATTAAACGTATGGTAAAAATCATTCTAATATGGTAAGTTAAGATGCAATACATTCCTATCAGGAATCTATACCTCCTGTGTAGCCGGAGTATTGAGTTCTGCAGACATACACTGAAATATATGAGGTGAAATTCAGGTCTACAGCATCACATTGGCCTCTTGGGAGGTCTGTGGAAGCTGAATTTATGTAACTACCCGTATGGTTATGGTACGATGCGGCATAACAGTGTCTGAATGTTTTTACCATACACCAAGCTCATCCGTTATTCTTTCTCACCCCTCAAGGCAAAAAGAAGAAAATTTGGTGCCCTCTTGCCCAGTTCGGCTCATTAAAAATGGATCGATTGTTTCCCAAGGCTGTCGAGTTGCCCAATCATAAACAACACCCGCTGGGGGTGGAGTGCATTGGGTTATGGAAGTTATCTAAGGACAGAGATTTCAATTAGCACGCATAAAAAATGCATAATGTAGGGACCCAATATATAAGATAATAGTAAAAAATGACAATATTACTCTACTGGAACTCTGAGATTGTGACATAATCGTTGTTACCATGGCAATTCCGCCAAGGGATTCTTGCATATTTAATTAAAAAAAAAAGCTTTGGGGTGGTTCTTTTTGGTTTTAGCTGATTTGCATTTTTGTGAATAATGCATGATGGGAAATCAATGCTCTCTCTTTGATGCCAAGGAGGAAAACAGCACACACACACACAGGTTCATATCAGTGGATTGATCACACTGCATTATGCTCTTGGGATGCTGATTTGTTTGGACAGGCAGCAGCTGCTTCTAAAACTGCTTTTCACCTACAAGGGGAAGCACATATTTGAGTTATCAATAGCAGAAAATGTGTATTCATATGCATTATTTTTGAGTATGCAATATCACTTTCAAAGTAGCCAAGCATCCATCAAATGGCTAGTAAAAGTTACCTTACCAAATAAAAACAAATTGCACAAAAAGCACAAAAATCTGTAGGTAGTCGACATATAGTGGAGATTTTACATAGAGATGCACCAGTCAACCGGTATTATGTTGAAGTCTGTTCCCCCTGTGTTTCATTTTAGGTTACTGGTAATGTTAGGATTAGGGTCAGGTTTAGGGTTAGACAGTAACATATGAGGAAGAGACTTCGACACAACACCAGCAGTCAATCGGGACTGGCCAAATTATTACTGAATCTATAAACAGGACATTAACACAGGCCAGCGGAGAAAATACTGTACAAGGAGCAGCAAGCGCACCGTTAGCTATGCTCTAAAAAAATGCTGGGTTGTTTCAACCCATGTTTGGGTCAAATATGGACAAACCCAACCATTGGTTTATATTATTACATTCATTTTTTAAACCCAACAGTGGGGTTTGTCCATATTTGACCCAAACATGGGTTGAAACAACCCAGCATTTTTTAGTGTGTAAGCTCAAAATATTGGAAGAAAAATATAAATACTGAACTGGGGGTTTATATGAATGTATCTCTGATAGGAATCAACTGTCTTCAGAAAAGTTTTGTTTTCCTCTTGCCTCCATATTTAATGCCTATTAGTGTTTATAAGCGGAGCACCTATAAGCGCCATCTACTGACAGAGAGTGAATAAGCATTTTCATTCAGTCCGTCTGCTGTATTTAATTTGTGTAAATATGTTTTGTGTAGCATAATTTCACAAAGCTAAACTTTTTTGTTTTAAATCTTGAAATTATGCAATCAAAGACAATCGGTCATGCTACATGTGTGTATCATGACCGAAAAGCAGTGGATTTGTTTTGTTTTGTTTTGTTTTGCTTTAAAGGATTTGTTCACTTTCAAATGAAAATTAGCCCAAGCTTTACTCGCCCTCAAGCCATCCTAGGTGTATATGACTTTCTTCTTTCTGATGAACACAGAGATATTTTAGTAAATATCCTGACACACCGATCTTTTTAATGGCAGTGAACAATGGTCATGAGTATGAGCTGAAGAAAGTCCTTCCATACACATCCATCCATCATAAACTTACACCACACAGCTCTGGGTATTAATAAAGGCCTTCTGAAGCGAAGCGATTCTCTTTCATCATAAAAAAAAAATATATGTACATTGATTGAAAGCCCAATTTCCTTATAATCAGATGATTTTTCCCGAGCAAATATCACTTATGTTCTCAGAGACTGCTAGTGAAGCACACCATACAGATAAGAAGAAACCACAATGATATTTTCAGAGCCTATTGTCCAATCAACAGCAATATTTTCTCTATTAAATAGTATCAATAGTACAGTCATCTGCCACAGACTCCCATTTAAGCATAACATCACTGAGGCTCTATAAGCTGTGTGTCTGCAAACTCCTATGGATATATTCATGTAGTCTGAGGCATATTGTGTTAACTGAGCACCGAGCAGAGTGATGATGCTGTGATATTTCACACTTTCATTCGTTAAAATATGGAAATGCTCAAAGTAATATGATACATATAGATTATACTGAAATTGATTCACAGAACTGTGGCATTTTCAAAATGCAAAGCATCGCTATGCAATCCTAAAGCAATCTCCACTGCCTACATGTTCACATATGCTGAGAAAGAGGGAACACACACACACACACACACACACACACACAAAAAACACATAAATAGTCTCCGAAAGGCCCTTTCCACAATGCTGAATTGGCGTAACAGTAGTGCCAGGAATTCATTTTCCTGTTTCAACCTGAGCAAGTAATCAAACTTACTTGCACACGCACACACACACCCTCGCACATACACCCACACACAGCTGTTTCTGAGGTGGTAATTACATGGGCACATCTGGAGTGGAACTTAGCAGTAGCAGAAAAATGCCTACAGATATGTGCCAGGTCCAGGTAGAGCTCTTAATGTGTGTGTTTCGGAGTGTGTAGTTCAAGATGGTGTGATACTCCTGCGTTAGAGCATTGGTCGTGTGCCAATTAGATATTAAATGAGGGAAAATGCAAATCTACACTGAGAAACACAATGAGAAATAAAAATGCTCACATTTGCACGTACACAAATCCTGGGACCGTGTGAAATCCAATGTCCATTCTTCTTCTGAGGACTGGAATGTGTGGTTTTCCTACCCTTATTGGGACAGAGAAAATGAACCCGAACCCACAAACACACACACACACGTTTAATATATAATATATATAAATATGTGTGTAAGTTAAGCATGTATAAAAAAAAAAGTGTGTTCATGGGTTAGATGGCATGATGTTGTGTCTGTTTGACGTGACTCTCTATCCCAGTGTGTGTGGACGTTTAAGTTGGCACAGAGAGTTAGCTGGTATACAGCGCCAGCAGGCACATATGGGCCTATTTACACACCGAGGCTTACTCAACACCGCTGCCTCGAAAGACGAGAAGAGAACGCAAGGAAAAAAAAACGACAAAAGGCATTTCCCCAAACCATTATCCACTTTGAGCAGAGGAGTGCGCTGAGACGAGCGGTATGCTAATCTCTCTACTGCACACTCTGCAATACACACACAGATCCATCACACACGGAGAGCTGACATTCACACACACACACACACACACACATCCCACACTGAATACAAGCAAACACCTACACCATCCATTTTGAGGGACACACGCTAGCCCACGCAAACATCCACTTAGCTTCACAACATCTGTCCTATATAAACACACACACAAACGTACAACCACAGGCCCACACATGGTCCAAAATTAGCATTTAGCTACACTTGCCAATGGTGGATGAATTGACAAAATGTTATTTATATAATGCAGAATACAGATTAATGGCCAGTAAAAGTGCTTTATAGTTGTTCCTATGACAACAGAATCATTTAGCTTTTTTTATCCTGTACATTAGCACATCACATCTTTTCACAACTACATTTTCATTGAGACCCCTCGTGTTTTTGTTGTATTTTCATTTATTGGGGTCAACACGTCAAATTCTTTTAGCACATGTGTAACAACAACACAAGAAAAAAACAAAACTGTGCGCTGTTGCTAAAGCTAAACTTTCAAACGTCTGTCTTGCACCTCTTGCGGGAGCGCTTATTATTAATTTGGCTAATATGGTGATTTATTTTCAGCTCCATTTAACACATTTTACCATATTTAAAATGACTCCAGAGAATTCTGCTGATTTTCCCTCCAAATAGACTGCGGAAGTAAAACCTCCTTCTGGGCCAAAACGCGCTGATTTCTTAGAGGCTCAGACAACTCTACAAAACCTGACTAATCACAAATGTTATACTGTTAATGTGAGATGAAGAGGCATCATTTTATATAATGCAAAATAAATGAAGTCTGTTAATGCACACTGTCAATAAATAGTAAGGAAAATACCCTATCAAGATGTCAGTTGCAACTCTAGATTGAGTGCACAGCAGTAACAGGCTGGTGAAAAGTATGTGTGTGGATAGTTGTCGATAAGACCCCTGCACTGTGTCACCAGCATAACAAGACCAGAATACCCTGGGGGGGTATAGCGGGATCATGGGTAATGCAGCCTAACTCCGTGGCCTCTGCTATCAAATGCACAAAATACAAAAAATACACAAACGCACAAAAACAAATACACTGGCACTCAGAAAATAAGCATCTCTCGCACCACATTAATTTAGATGTTTTATTTGCATTTCCTTCCACACACATGTGCTTAAAGACCCTCTTTTACAGATATACATGCCAAAATTTAACACACATCAATCAATCACACACCTAAACAGACATTCACGCCATCAAACACAAATCATACAAACTAACTTCTTTCCTACAAAACAAGCATGACATTTCATGGCCAAACCGTTGTCACACGTGTGAAGCACGGCCCGTCATCTGCCCGGTCATTGGCCCGCTGACCCACTGGTGTAAACGCCTTTCATTCTGTCGCCATGTCATCTGTCTAAACCTGTGAGGTCGTTCATTTAAGCGGCACGCTGTTATAAACACGTGACGAGTGCCTCCGCATTCACGTTATTTGTAAGGAAATCCGTTCTGAAAGTAAATTTCACTTTCCCAGCTGTTATTCATTCGGTAAACCAACATACACTAACGCTTGGCACTTCAATAAACGACGTGAAAAACATGTCCTACAGCTTGTTCTTTGTGACACAGCCTTTGGCAGGAGTAATGACCTTCAAGCGTTCCTTTGTGATCAACGTTTAGCCTGGTGTTCATTTGTATAAACAGTCGCCACCTCCAAAGCACTTTCATTCCTCGCTGTTTGAGAGCCTCTATTTACAGGCTGACTGCTGTTTTCTTTTGAAGTTCGATTCCAAATTTAAATTCGGAATTTAAATGGAGGTTCATTGACGGCCTGGAACGAAGTTTATCTGTGTCCTGATTTAATGAAACCCTGCAAAAACAGACAGCCTATCATGCACACATGGTTAAATGAGGTCAACATTCAGCAAAACACATTCTTCAACACATTGATTTGAGCAAAACGGATTCTTCAATGAATAATTTAGGGTGAAACTTGGTTTTACCCATATTTGGCAGGGTTGTGTGTCATTCAGAATAGAATTGAGAATGCCTTTTAAATCAAATTTGCACTGAGGTAGAAAAAAAAGATGAAGGAATTTAGTAACAAAAGTAATTGTTTGTCAAGATAGATAGTGGGGATGCACAGACAGGATTTTTTGGGGCCGATACCGCTTTTAACAAACAATTATTGGCCAATTCCGATAATGATACTTGTCACTTGCTCTATTAGAAATTTTGTTAATGAAACAGATAGTATTTTGATCATGATTTAACACATGCATTAAGTTATACTAGCTAGTTTATTGCTGCAATCTATTTAATATTCAGCAGGCATACATACATAAATACAATAGAACAAAGATACTTGTGCTTTTAGGTAGGTTTAACAGTTTTCAGGTAAACAAATGAAGTAAACTATACATGTAAAATAACATTCTTCACTGTACATATTAATCCTTCCTTATTGTAACAGACTTTATAGTGATTAATCTTCTGATTTGTTTTTATATGCATTTTAATTTTTTATATTTTACTTTTTTCAAATCCACTTGCACAGTGTGATAGATTTCGTTCAGCTGTTTACTTACATTATCCTAAATCTTTC
Organism: Opsariichthys bidens; assembly: GCA_037194245.1. Lineage (NCBI taxonomy): Eukaryota > Metazoa > Chordata > Actinopteri > Cypriniformes > Xenocyprididae > Opsariichthys > Opsariichthys bidens. The sequence goes on along the minus strand of CM074284.1, from coordinate 22,808,225 downwards.
CAAGAATGTGTCAATTCAGAGAAATTCACAATTTAAAACAGTATCCCGTCCCTCCCTTGTCACTTGTCGCCTGTTAATGACGTTAATATCTGCGTTTCCCTGGTTTCCGCTTGTACTGCATAGTAACCATGGCAACAGACGCGCTAAAGATTTGATGAAGTCTAGCGGCGCGCTGTTGTTGTTTCGTTCAAACATTATGGACCACGGCAAGCAAACTTTGGGACAAAAGGAGAATTAAAACGAGGATCACTATCCACATGGCGTTTCACTATTTGTTCCGAGATGGCAAGAGCTTTGCAACAAACTTCGACTTCGACTTGAGAGAGATGCTGCTCTTGCACGATATAAGACAAGGTAAGCAAATGTAGGCTACATAAGACTAATCAATGCTAGAATATCATCAGTATGATATTACATATCATATATTACATTATTACGCTTTCTTTTTTTTCTTTTTTTTTGGAGTGAAAAACGGAATAAACTTAAAACATCAGTAAAGTTTTGGCCATCATTTTTGGGGTCCGCTACACTTCTGAAATTTACAAAAGCTATTTAGTTGATTTTATTTTCTTTATTTTTTATTTAATTAATTAAAGCACAGACAGGATTACGCAACAGACATTATACAGATCAGTGCCTTCACACAGTTAATTAATAAACCATCTGTTTGTTACATCAGCCTTTTTCCTGCTAAAGCTGATATGCCAATGGTTGTAAATTGAGCAAAAATTGACCAATAAATAAATATCGGCGACTGATACAACGGTGCATCTCAGACAGACAGACAGATAGATAGATAGATAGATAGATAGATAGATAGATAGATAGATAGATGAACATTTGGATACTGTGTTTGGCTGACTGAGGAAATGAATAAATCACACAGAAAAAAAACGCCCACTGACACACACAAGCATGCAGCAATTCATTTACTAGAACAAGTACATGTGAAATTTCTCTCTCTCTCTCTGTTCCAGACAAACTCACACATGTGCAAAAGCTCTCAGATGAGTGGGAGTGAGAAGTGACCAGCAGTTCTTATCACAGTCACACACACACACACACACACACACCACTTTTGCAGTGGCTGTGTTGAATGGATTAGCTGTGTGCGCACCACTGAAAAGTGCTTCTGGCTGTTTGTTCCAATTTCCAGGCAATTCCTCATGTTTTCTAAAGATCTCAGCCCCAACTGCCCAACTTTACCCATTACTCTTATCTTTCTATTTCAAACACAGAGTTTTCCAGCGATCTAAATCGACATTCTCTGACCAAAATTTTTCCATTTTTTCCAACCAGAACAGATTTTTTTTTTTTATGTCATTAGTTTGTGTCCAATAACTGATATGTATAACAAATTATTAAATGTATTATTTTTTAAACTTTTAATTAAAAAAATATGTAAGGATGTATTTTAATATTAATAGCAACAACAATTAAAACAGCAACCATAATTTTAAAGTGTTAGTTCACCCAAAAATGTCTGTCATTAATTACTCATCCTCATGTCGTTCTACACCCGTAAGACCTTCGTTCATCTTCGGGACACAAATTAAGATATTTTTGATGAAATCTGAAGGGTCAGTGAGGATCTATTGCCAGAAAGACAATTAATACTTTCAGATGCCCAGAAGGTACTAAAACAGTTCATGTGAGTACAGTGGTTCAACCTTAATATTATAAAGTGACGAGAATACTTTTTACGTGCCAAAAAAGCTAAATAATGACTTTTCAAAAATATCTAGTTATGGCCGATATCAAAACACTGCTTTGGAGAGCCAAACACACCTGATTTCAGTATAAACAAGGCTTCGTTATGTCATCATTGATTTCAAATTTCAATATCATGAAAATGAATTTTGATACGCGATCCAAACCATTGATTTGAATTAAAAGATTTGTAAAGCTTCAATACAGTGTTTTGAAATCGGCCATCACAGGATATTGTTGAAAAGTCGTTATTTTGAGGGGGTTTTTGGCGCTCAAAAGTACTCTCGCACCTTTATAATATTAAGGTTGAAACACTGTACTCACATGAACTGTTTTAAATAAGTTTTTAGTTGCTTTCTGGGCATTGAACATGTTAATTGTCTTGCTGGCAATGCAGACCTCACTAAGGCATCGGATTTCATCAAAAATATCTTACTTTGTGTTCTGAAGATGAACGAAGGTCTTATAGGTGTAGAACGACATGAAGGTAAGTAATTAATGACTAACTCTTTAATACTTGTTTTGAGATATAAATGGTAACAAATTTGCTTTAAGTACATGACTTATTATGCCCCTTTTACAAGATTATATAAGTCTCTGGTGTTTCAGGTCAAAATACCACACAGATCAATTATTATAGCTTGTCAAATTTGCGAAGTTTAAACAATACATACTGTACAGTGTCTCTTTAATGTGTCGTGACAGATTGCTGTAGCTCCTTCAAGCGGCTCGTGAACCGACCATCTCTTCATACTAGTTCATTTATAGCATCAAATAAACATGAATGGACATCAGAATGTTGTTTCAATCGCGGAAAGACGAGAGCACGCACAATTTTTCAAGTTTGCCAACGTTAATCTACTAACTCCCCTGACTGCTTTGAAGGACAAAACGGCGGATTCACGGTTATGATTGGTCAGATCACGTCAATCAAACTGTCGACGAAGTGTCAATTGGCGACATGGCAACAACACTCTAATACAACTCTTCCTCTTCTCTAAATCAGCCCAGCATGGCCAATGAAACATGAAACCAACTTTCTCTCTTAGTGCCACTATTGTCAGCAAACGGAATAAACAATGACAAACAGGTCAAACATCTGCTGAATGTCCTTCAAACATATAAGAGTGATGTTTTAGCAGTGTCTTACAATAATTGCATCTTCCAGATGAAAAGGAATGGACGTATCAGTGACGTACATGTGCTATAAAGTTCTGATGACGGATCTGTCCACAACTACTACAACTAGGCAACAGAAATCAGCTCACAGGAAATCAATCACACTGACAAATGCATAAACACGCATGCACTGGCATTTAAAACAGCTGGGGGCTATAAAAAATTCACAACGCTCGAGCAAAAACACAGACGCAAACACGCAAGACAAAGCCAACGACAAGCATTACACTTTCACTCATAGTTAAAATTGAAAATCCGTTTTCTTGTTCAAGACTGTGTGAAATTATGTGTGTGCTTGTGTGAGAAAGCGTTTGCAGTGTGTGTGTGTTTGTGTGATTTAGGTGGTGCCACTCGGCTGTCCGGACCCCCTGAGAAGTGACTGGGCCAGACGGGTACTTTATCCTGTTGCCATGACACCCAGCCAGTGACCTCTGGGTATTCACAGGGCCAGCATACTGTGGGCACTGCCAAGAAAGGGGCACCGCGGCCATGCCAAGCGCACAGAGAGAGCGCCTGACATCATTTCCCATTAAAGAGGCACATTCTCCCACTGCTGTTGGCGGCAGAGACGGAGAGAGAGGGGTGAGGATGTTTCAGGACGAGCGGACGGTTGGCTGTTCGCCCTAACTGATATACACACATACTTGCATCAGTGAATGAGCTGTAAGCACATCTTCCTGATGCCCTCACTGTGTCATTACGATTGACCCAACAAGTGTTTGTCTTCTGGCCTCTGGATCAGGAAATGACACAGGACAAACTGGGACTCTTTGTGTGAAATCACTGCTATTGTTTTGCTAATAGACTCCCTTTCAATTCACGAGTGAGAATTTGAATTGAATTGGCCACATAGGAGAGGAAGTTGAATTGGAATCTGAATTGGATTGTCAAGAAGAGAATATTACAGAACTCTAATTCAAAAGAAATGAAACACTGGTAAAATTAATCATTCTTAAGTGTAAGTTACACGTGATGGACATGTACGGTAACACATACTTGGAATTTGTCCTCTGCATTTAACCCATCCAAGTTAGTGCACACATATTAGGAGTAGTGAGTAGTGAACACACTGCAAACCGTGATACACACATCTGGAGCAGTGGGCAGCCTTTTTTGCTGTGGTGCCCAGGGAGTGATTGCTCAAAGGCACCTCTGTCATTTCGTGTGGGTATCGAGAATCAAACCCACAACCTTCAGTTTACCAGCCTGACAAACTATTAGGCCATGAATGCCCAACCTGGCCCACTAGAAATAATTGATTACATGTGATACTGTAATACACAAACAAACAACAAACTTAATAAACATATCCATCCATCCATCCATCCACTAATATGCCTCTATAGCTATATATTTCTAAATCTAACTTAATCATTACAATCTATCTATTTCTAAACTATCCATCTGTCGATCCATAAACACATATCTATGTAAATATCTTTCTATAACTATATTTTTCTAAACTGTCTAACCAACTGTCTATCTATCCATATATCTATCTGTCTGTCTCTCTCTAAACTATCTACCATCTATCTGTCTATCCATCCATCCATCTATCGATATATTTCTAAACCATCCATCCATCCATCCAGCTGACATTACCAAGCCTTTAGTTTCCCAGTCATTTTAGGGCTCATTAGGGTCATATGAGTTTTTTCCGTAAATGTTTACTGTTGATTTATTGATGCTGGTTTCATTTTCTGGTTTACAAGACTTGCTATTGTTTGTTAACAGTTGCAATTCAATATTTCTTTATCTCTGCTGCATTCTTTTATCTTTTATGTTTGACTTTATGGTCACAAAATGTGCTTTTGATAATCAAACATAAAAATCCTTTCATTTTTAAGCACACAGATTTATTGTGATAATTGTTTAGAAAATACATAAACATTATTAAGATTATAATTATTTGGATATGCGTTTTATCTCAGTAGTCTTTGAGAGTATTACGTCTTTGTTGTTTTTAACTGAATAATTGGGCCATAAGATACACTTTTGTAGCATTATATTTTTGCCTTGAAGGCCACTTATGATCCAAGTTGAGATTTCTGACAAAAGTTTTAATTTAGTTTTTTCATGATCAAAAAAATTTGCCAATTACCCTTTCTATTAATAAAGTTTATTCCTGTCAAAACCCCCCCACAAAAATGGCAGTGCTTGTACTCAAAGTCAAATTGCTGAATACTGTTGACATGCAGAAGTAGGTAGTCACATCAAAAAGTCTAAGGTGGCTTGCTGATCTTAGCCGACCGACTAGCTGATCTTCCACATTGACCAGCTGACAAATGCCAAAAAACCCTGTAAATCAAAGTAGACCACTATGGTTACTTACCAGCAAACCACCTTTAAACAAAAGATATGGTGGTCTATAAAAGATATTGAAGTCTACATAAACAAATAGTACATTTTCGTTTAGCTCCTTGAAGACTCAACGGTTTCGAGCAGCCCGTTGGAGAGTGTGGGCAAAGCTTCATAAAGACTGTTTATATAACAAACCATCAGTCATGATGAAGTCCACGCACTGACACTTGATAAGGTCACTACTCTAAACTCTGTTCAGCGATCACTTCTAGTTTACCATATTTAGCTGAGAGATCTTTAACATGAATGCCGTGGACTGAGAGTTTGATCCCAACTTGAGTTAGCGACATTTAGAGAAGACATGCTAATTAGGTTGTTAATATGCTAATGAGGTCAGTGGAAACGGCATAAGGCAGTTCAACCTAATGAAAGCAGAAAGAAACCGACAGCAAACATGCCAAATGTCAAAGTTTAAAGAAAATGTATGCTGAAATGCTGCAAAATATTCTTGGAAAAAACTGCATTTAACTTTCATTAACATCTGAAATGAAATTATGGTTCATTTGAGCAGTTGCAAAAGGCAATGCAACAAAACGTACGAGTCCGCATGCAGAAATTATTTATTTCATAAAACACGCATAATATCTTCATTTCATTAAGAGACCGACACGACGGACAGATGGCACGTAATCTTGATTTTGCACTAAAAACGTAGCAATCAACAAGGGCAAGTCAAGTCAACACTCAATTATCCGATTATCTAAATATGCGTTTCCTGCATTTAGCCACACAAACTCAATTACAGCCTTTTGTCTGCCTCCAGAAACCTCTCGCTAGATAAAATTATAGGCTACATGTCCCATGATGCCACTGGGATTCCACAGGAGACTGTTAAGTGTTTCACACACAGCAGAAAAACTGAGAAAGGCAGAGAGAGGGACTAAAACATCTTGAATAAAAAGCAAGCGACTGAATAATCAACTGCCACCTGAAACCACTCAGTCAACCCAAATGATTCAATTACCCTTCACTGCCCACTGACAAACAGACAGAACTGCGCTGTATAGATCGAAAGACGAATGGTGTTTTGATGATCTCTTGTGACAATGATTGACGTGAACACATTAAACAGGTTTGTTTTCCCTCCATCACAGATTCATCCAGCTCTCTCTCTCTGGGTGTGCCTCAATCCGCCCCCTAGTTCAGATGCAAGTCCACTGGCAAAGCTAAGGAGTTGAATAAGAAACATTCTTTCACTTACTGAGCTCATATCACCAGAGATGTATGCAGTACTGAGAAGTTACACTCAAGTTAAAATACTGGTACTGTCAAAATTTTATTTAACAACATTTATTTTGCTTTGAAAGGTGCTATAAGTAGAATTCAGAAATCCTTATTATTAGAAACACTGATGGCCATTAAATGAACTTACAGCTTGTGCTCACAGGTAATGTGTACAAGAGACTGAACGTGATTCAATGCCACAAAATACTCACAGCGAAATTCTGTTTCATTCTTCGTTTAGAAGTAAAAATAAGTTTGAAATACTTGAAAAAATTTTCCGCTATACCGTTAACCCTTAAATGCATACTTTGGATCTTTATTGACCCAGGACGTCATTCACTACCCTCCTCCTCATTCATTTTTTAAAGTTAGAAGTCTTTCTATTCCTAAATCAATTCATTATAAACAATATTACAAGAAAGAAATCATTTTTTCCCATTCATTTTTTGTATCAGTGCAAGTATATATTTTTTTTATGCACAGCAATAATTGAATCTTTAATGACTAAATAAGTGCAATTCATAAAGTGGCAGTGTCTGATACACAATGATAAAGTGGCATTTCACTCATAGTTAATGCAGGCAGAAAACAAAAGAATTGTCATGTGTTGAGAATACATACAAGAACACAACGAAGAAGAAGAAGATCAGATAACAGGTTAGTTTAATCCACAAGATAATGTCCTACACCGATAGGCGTAGTAACACAACATACACTGACGTATAGACAAGATCCCACAAGCATAGAACAGAATAGGGAGATTATATAAGGGAACTAATGAGGGAGAATGTAATCAGGGAGATTAGAAACAGGTGTGGATGGTTAACTAATCAGGAACACAGATGAGGGAAAATGAAGAGAGCAAGACATGACAGAACTAAAAGCAAACAAGTCCATGAGTGTTACAAGAATAGGAAGTATCATCAGCGAAACTTGAAATGGCTCAGCAATTTAATACAGAAAATATTAGTGTAAATAACCCTTTGCGCAAATTGAAATTGCGGATTGAAAATGCGCTCAATGGAAACAAGTCAATTTTGCAAAAACTCCCATATATCCCAAAAACATTTTACGCTCGCATGAGGTGGTTTTTCAGGCAATTCGAAAAAAGAATATTTCGCAAAACTGCAATAGCAACAGTTTTTTTTTTTCACATTTACAGGTCATCTGCTATATGTATAAGTCGATCATCATTTAAATACGCCGCATTATGTTTGGACAGAAGACGAGAGTTTTTCATTAAAGATAAAGTATTACGTGACTACCAATCCGTTGCCATGATTTTTGTAATGACTTATCACGCGAGGAATAAAATAAGTTTTAGTCGCATAACATCAGTTAATGGTAACGGCGTCATTTCGCAAAACGTGGCTACTGTCACTTGATGGTCGATCTGGTGAAGAAGCTGTCAATGATCAAAATATTTATTTTGAAGATGCTGAAAATTATGTTTTTTTATAATATGAGTCAGAAGTTGAATGTACTGGGAAATGAGCTCTGACAAGGACAGGGATGATGGTACAAAAGATCTGCTCAAACTGAACCCTTCCAAGCTCCAAAAGGTAACAAAATAGGCTTTATTTTATTCTTCTTTCATTGTTACTCTAATATCAGGAGAGTTTTATATTATCGCTACAGGTAGAGATCCATCCGTGTTAGATATATATCAGGGTGGCTAAAGACCCGAATATGTAATAATGCACCCTCTCTGCAAATCACCTGCATCGTGTCGATAGATGAGGCAATTAAAATTATACCGTGACCTGTGGAATATATACAAATACATACAATATATCCATCCATTTCAGTGAGTAAAAAAGTATGATTTTTGCCTTGGAAATGCAATTGAGTGCAAGTATTCAATTTCAAAAATCATAATGTAAAGTAATCCCCCTCAATAATATTAAGTAAGAAATGCAACCTCTGAAGTACTCATCACATTCACCCATAAGTCCAGTACAGACTTACACTGGTCTACTGTGTGACAAATTATTCATGTTTTAGTATTTGATGGACAGCTTTAGAAATATTACATCTCATGGTCATTGTCGGAGGTGAATCCAGAAACAAACTAGCCATGTTCAGCCACTCAACTGTCAAAACTATCAACATTCAGCTCAGAAAATACTTAGTATAGTTTAACTTACAAAATTATTTTCATGCTATCTTTCAATGACCCTCACAAAAATCTACCATGGATGCCATAGTTTAATAGCACAACTATATATTTTTTTGCAATAGAAAAGATTTTGCTACTTCAATAAAACTCAACCAGAATCAGCCAGCGATAAAATTAAACACATTTTGCGATAGATTTTTACATTCATTTACATGAAATAGTTTAACTTGCAAGAGGATTAAAGAGATTTTTGCCATCATACACTGGGAAGTAAAACTTTTCCAATAAAAAGAAAGGAACTGAGACAATGTACAACAAAATACTAAAGCTGGATGATAAAATGACATTGCAGACGTTCCACATAGAGGAAGGGGAAGCACTACAGGGTTTGCTAATAAGTTTGACCTTTAAGCGTTTCAGCTTATCAGGAGACCGTAGGCACAGAAACCTGAGCAAACGTCACATTAGCATTCTAGCGATGCATTGATGGCAGTAGTCGAACAGAGAACTGTGTACACGACGCCGTCTAATGGGGTCAAAGTTGGTGTAGGGACACAACAGAGCCAAACATATAACACTAAGACAGATTTCCTCTTGTGGCAAACACTTTATGTAAGTGAAAAAAGCATGCTGAAATAACATATATTTTGCCGTCTAAGCAGCTTGAAAACTGTGGAATTGTACAATGATGGGCACTTTATATCTTTTCACGGTTCGGGGGCAAGTGACTTTGGGGCCTTCTAGAGAGCGCTTTACCCTGGGAAGCAGTTAAATCAACTCCTTCCCACTAGAGATGGAGGAGGAGAAAACCTTTAAGCCGTTTTTACGATTCCGTGGAACAGCGTCAAGAGCGCCACTGATCTACGGGGATCATTTTAACGTAATTCACATTGTCAGCGGCCTGTTGTAAACCTGCTCGTTTAATTGTACAGCCCTTTTGTTCCATCGTATCGTGTGTAGCCATGCATGTGATTGCTTTATCAGGGGTATTATGAAAAAAAGATGTTATTAAATTTCCGCACCCAAGTGAACGGTCATGACAAGTTACCAGTTCAACCATAAATGTAGAGTAAAGTTGAATCTCAGCTTTAAAATACGACGTTAATACTGGTTCACTGTAAAATCAGGGGACATCTGTAGAAATATCGGAGCCATTCTACAGCTGAAAAAGAGATGTACTGGCCGCTTGCCATGCTAAAGGGCATCACGTGCGCGTCCCAAGAGAAGAGCCAGAAAGAGACAATAGAAACCCTAGAACCGCTGAGAAAAATGTCATTTGAAGAGACCACAGAACTGTAATTGGGCCTTTCTGGCACAAAGCAATGGTAGAAACTGAAATATCAGCCAGCAAATGTACCAACACAATAGGTTTAACGGAAAAATAATAAACAAAAACATGATTTCCACAAGGAGGACGTTATAGCAACACTCCTAATCCACCAATCCTGTGATTTTAGAGTTTGGATTTGGCGACTTAGGATAAGTCAAACGAAACCCAAGATTGTAAGACGGAAAATATGCTGATATATGACTTGATAATTTCACCATGTCAAAAAAAAACTTAACCTTTCTAAACCTATCCATGATGATTGTTTATGGTAAATATATACATCACACTGTTGAAAAGTTTGAGGTTGGTAAGATTTTTTTGTGTTTTTGAAAAACGTCTCCAATGCTCACCAAGGCTGCATTCATTTTATAGAAAATACGGTAAAAACGTGATATTATTGCAGTTTAAAATAACCGTTTTCTACATGAATATATTGTAAAATGTCACTTATTCCTGTGATCAAAGCTGATTTTTTTTTTCCGGCAACATTACTCCAGTCTTCAGTGTCACATGATCCTTCAGAAATCATTCTACACTTAAAACGTCCATTTTCAACCCAACTTGGGTTGTTTTTAACCCAGCATTGTCAAAAACAGTTGTGCTTCTTAATATTTTTGTGGAAACAATAAAGTAAGGATTCTTTGTTTCTTAATTGTAAGTTGTGTTGGAGTTGTGTAGCACAGCTAAGGAGAATAAGTTACTTGGTAAATCATTGTAAGGAATGATAACCAGTGCAAACGCAGCAGGATTCCGTCTGGTAAAAGTGCTCAGTTTGTCAATGTGTTCACCCGTGCACAGGCTTCTCTACTGCTTTGTCAGGATAGCTTTTCCCATTTCTGAATCTGTCTATTTATTATTCACTGGAGGAAACACACTCCTCACTCTCTCTGGCTCCTTTTCAAATCTAAAATTTGTTCGTCATGTGTTGCGCCTTGACTCGCTTGTTGCGTCGGTGTGATGGCGGTGGTCACGGCGGCGATGCAGGTGCCGTCGTGACCGACGTCTCCTGTGGACCCAACCGAGAGCTGCTCATCTAGTTCTCACCCCCCGCATGTCAGCAGCGAAAATACAACTCCCTTCCTGTCTGCCTCTCTCTTGGAGATTAGAGTGAGTCAGAACGCGCAGTAACCCGGCCTGCATCAGCAGCACAGCCTACCACAGTTATTAAAAGAAAGCTGCCTGCGCTGCCCAACATCGGCTCTGTCTCTCTCTCCCTCTCTTTCTCTGTACTGCACAAACGAATATTTGTTCCATACCGGCAGCCCTTCTTTTTTTTTTTAAGTTCCTAAATTCTCTCTCTCACACTTTGGCAGGCGGCAATGTATTTTCCAGACTCAGCCATAAATATAGGGCATGCGCTGCAAGCAGTCTCTCAGGACCACATCAGCAAGTGATGGACGGGATACAGCTTTCGCCTGTGTGTGTGTGTCGCTGTGCAACACAACACTGCCGGACTACCACAATTTATGTACTCCAGCAGCAGTCCCTGCTTATATATTAATATACTTAATGGCCTTTCAAGTCTAATTTGAGTAAATTCAGTAATTTGCACGTTGTAACATGGCGAGAGGCGTTATTTGTTAAATGGAGAAACCATTACGACAGCATTAGCTTTCAACATGCGGCCATGGCAAATTTCAGATTGCTAACTTAGGAGCTCTTAATGTGATGCCAGTCCTGGAGTTATTATAAGAAATGCGCTGTCTCCTATTGCTCTGTTCTGCCTCTAATTTCATATCAGTTACACTTGGAGAAGAACTAAATTCACATAAAAATCACATTCGTTTCTGTTTTCCGTTATTTCGTGGCTATGATGAAACTGATGAACCGAATAAAAACGAATACACAATTTGCCTCTTTCTGGACACATTTTATGCATGAGCGCTTTAATACGTTTTGAAGTTGATTTTTTTTGCAGCTTTTGCATGCACTATTTACACAACATTTGGTCAAATAACCCAAGAAAATGTTAACTTCTACGCTAACTGGTTTTATATAGGTTAAATATGCTAGCTAGTCTGACTGAATCAACTCGAATACTTTCAGTTCAAGTAGGTCAGAAAAAGAATTTCTAAGTTGGACTCACTGAGAAACTTTACTGATAAGTTGAGGTAATCAGGTGACTTTAAATAACCTGTTAGGGTGTTACATATGAAATCATTGTTTAACATCTTCGAGGGTTTTTTATTTATTTATTTTTTGCTCATGCAGATATTTCATGTCAATTGATAATAAAAAATATCAGATGTTGCCATAGTTGCATTTGCAGAATTTACATCTAAACCCAATATACCTAATGGAGAGTAACAATGAAGAGTTTGATATTTGGCCTTTTCTTTTATAATTTGTATTGGTTCCATTCATTCGTGATATTCTGTTTTGGTGTTGGACTGTTATAATTTGTCAATTAGGTATGGGTGTTTTGTTTGTTTGTTAATAACTTTTTCACTTTTAGTCTAGTTTAGTGGTTTGATTTCTGCCTTTGTGTTTAGATGCCACTGATTGATTGATTGATTGATTGTCATGTGGTTGATCATGCTGTATCAATATAAGGGCCCAGCTGTGAATGTGTTCATTGTCTAATAAAGAGTCACATGACTAAAAACTTTACTTTTGGTGAGAACATGCAAAACATTTCTTTTGGAGCTGTGGTGTGCGAATTTTCCTTGTTTTGTCTTTTTTTGTGGTCAAGTACGCTCACTGAGCTTTTTTTAGCTGCTAGATGTGCATACCTTTTGGGGAATTTTTGCATAATTTACATTGAGAGGTTTTAAATCTCAGTAATATTTTATAATATGATATGGTGCAAGTAATTCAAGAACAAATGATTTATATATTAAATAATCATGTGGTACTGCCAATTTTTTTTTTTACTTTTTTAATTTAATTAATTAGTACTTCATCTCATATGATGATTTTTTTTCTTTTTGAAACTGAAAGATTATTCTAGGGGTGTAAAAATACTTTTAATGTCATGATTTGTTACATATCACAATACTGAACTCACGATATGATATTATTGCGATACTCCAAGGCATGTGGTGAAATGTTAACAAAAAATGAACTGTTGATTAAAAAGCTAAATTTGGTATTATATTGGGGATGGAAATGAATAGGGTTGGACTTGGTGCTGGTAACTCATTGCACACGATAATGGTAACACCAGATGTATTTAAAATAATGTAGACCACTTCTTACTGGTAACACAAGACATTTGGCATCATCAGACCCACAAATATTCTCCCATTGCATTATTATACATTATTTTCAACATTATATATAATAGTTTATTGAAGTACTGACACTAAACCTGTAAATAACGCAAAACGATCTTGCCTGTGGACAGCTATGCAAATATATCTACAACGGTACAGCAAAACCTCATAACCTTCTATCATTGAAAAGTATATACTGTGATAGCGTCTATTCCAGGCACTGCAGTTTGTTAAGCCTTATGGTCCATCAGACTGGTATTGCCTGCAGGTTTTTATTCGAAGTATGTACTACAGATCCCTTTGTAATTACCTCAGGCTGTAATCCATTAAAGTATAGCCGATTACCTTGGGAAATTGTTTGGAGCTCCAACCTAAAACCTGACCATCTGAGCGGCCATCATGCTCTCTTTGTGTAGCGGCCATGTTTCAAAACACTGGCTTCAGGCAACAAGTGCTGTTTTTCACTTTCTCTCTTTCTCTCTTTATCAGCCCCCCAGGCAGACCATCAAACCATCTGCTTCCCATCTCATGAACACAGCCGTGGGTCTATCACAGCATCTCGTCATCCACAGGGCTCCACGAATCCTCGTGTGATCGAGGTGATGCTTGAAGACGACAGACAGGCAACAACTGAAAGCTGTGCTTGATGAAATTATCACCCTCTAAATTTATCCCAAAGCCAAAATATTTAACTTGAAACACAAATAGTCCCACACTTGCTCACCCCACAAAGAGCCGAATGGAGAATTAGGAAATGTGTTATATTATATAAATAATTGAATCCATGGTGTAGCAATACGTTCTGTTGGCTTTGTGTGTTTTAATTCACTTTGCAAATTCCCAAATATTAAAAATAATAATAATAATTAATGAACCTGACAAAGAACATTCAATCAATGCAACGAGTAGGATTGCACGATATGGGGGGGGGGGGGGGGGGGCATCACAATACTATTTTTCAGCAATATATATATAGAGATATGAAAATCACTAGATGACTTGATTAGCTCTATTTGGAAAGAATTCATCTAGAATGATTTTGTAGGGGAGTGAATCTGCATAGAAAATAACAGAACAAAGATACTAAGTATGTTTTTATAATAAGGATGCTTTTCAGGTAAGTCTAACAGTGTTCAGGTATAGAAACTGAATATAGTCTTCACTTTATGAATTATATATAATTAATCTTTGTGAGATTAAAAAGTGATTTTCTCTCTGTATTTTGCTGTTTGATCAGCATTAAATGACACAGACAGCAGCATTAGGCTGCTGTCACTTTAAAACCGAATGCATGGTACGCTAATGATACGCTATTTAATTTCTCAATTGTTTGTGTTCACATCACCCATTAGTAACTGTCTTTAGGAGGATACTCGCCAAGATGAGTGTTTTGACATAATTTTGCGTGCATGTGTCAGTTCAAATGGTTTAAAAATCGCTTGAATGTTTACACTGCCGGGTAAAGCCCTTGCAAATGATAAAAAATTCACTCTCGGATGGTTAAACTTTACAATTAATCCGAGAATCAGGTGCGTACGGATCAACTACGATTCCTAAACTTCACATTGCACATCCTGCAATGTAACTGCAATGCTAAAACTATACATACGATATATTATGCAGCCCTAGCAACAAACGTGGAGTTTAATTTTTGTTTTCCCCAAAATGCTTTATATCTCCTGCTTTATATGCTCCATTTAACACATCTGCACCATATTTTGAATAGCATTTTAGACGCCTACGAGGAACACAACAGAACGCCATATTGTTTGTGTTGTTTCTGTTCACATCAAATCAACACTACAGCACCTAGGGTCTATTACAGAACAGTCAAGCATTTCTCCACCAGCACACCATATTTTATGAAATCTGGGTTTTTGAGAATTGACATTCTGACGCCCTAATCGTTTTCTGATGGTCTGTTTGGTGGTCTCTGTGTCAGAGTTCTTGAAATCTGCTGTCTAAAAGACTCACCGTTATACTGAAGGACAAAAAGACTGACAGCACATCAGTTAAAGTGAATCAGACCTGCTTCAACCTCTCCTGAGATTGCAGTGGAAAAAAATTCCAACATACAAGGTCTCAAAAGACCTGCTGACATCATCATCAAGAGCTTTTCAAGTCTAGGATTTCACTTCTTTTTTTATGTTCCAGGTTCTTTTTGGTCCCTTGTCCACAAACACTCAAAAACATCCTGTTCTGGTAATCAGACTCCTTTGAATGGGGCTTAACTCTAGTGGCCTTTCTAAAAAGGATCCTACCTGCATGTAGACACAAGAGACATACACATACATAGAAACAGTTAAAGGGATAGTTCACACAAAAATGTTGCTCAGGAACATGCATGTTTTTTTCCCCCCAGAACACTGAGGAACATACCGGAATTGTGTAGCAATGTGTTGCGTTGATATGAAAGAGATTTGACTTGATATTTGATGAAAATCTGCTATCAGCCCTATTTATCCAACCAAAAGGTCATTACATGTATACTGTGAATGTTGAAGATTTTACAAACTAAATTTCAGTTTATATCCAACCTAAATTTCTATATATATATATATATATATATATATATATATATATATAGAATACATATATATATATACACAGTGCTTTACAAATGTATTAAACCACCACCCAATGTAAGATTTGTGCCACAGCTGCCCTAAACTAACAGTATTAGCGAGTATGAAAATCAGTGGTTTCTCTGTAAGCTAATGCTAATGCTAAAATACAATTATTGTTAGGGTTCACTTCAGAATTCAAATTTCCTTCCCCATGTCTAAGTATATAATCTTTGTAATTTTTTTTTTTTTTTTTGAATGACCAATTGTTTCACTAGATAAGAGCCTTTTTCCTCAGCTGGGACCAGCAATTTGGACCTTCAACCCGTTGAACTCCAGTGAAGTCCGCTATATTGAGAAAAATCCTGGAATGTTTAATTTCTTTTCGACTGAACAAAGAATGACATAAACGTCTTGGATGACATGGGAGTGAGTAAATTATGAAGAAATTTTCATTCTGAAGCGAACTGAGTCTTTAATGGATTCAAAGACAGATCGCACAAAAGTTTCATCAAAAGCAAGTCTTTGGGAACAACTATTTGAAAATCAATAATAACAGAGACTGAGGAGAAGTCCATAAAAACAATTCCAGCAAAGAATGCAAGCTGTTATCAAGGCCAAAGGAGGCCATTCAAAATAAAAATGATATAATATTTGATATTATATGTGAATAAAGACTATCTAGTTGTTTACATTTATTTGTTGCCTAGTTTTTGGCAGATTGCTAACATATTTGTGCGGTCTAATAAATTAGACAGGTGATCTAATAAATGTTGGTCACACTTTAGATTAGGGTCCAGTTCTTCCTATTAACTAACTATTAACTACAACTTTTGCCTCAATAAATTCCTAATTGCTTATTAGTAAAGTAGTTTATGTACTGGGCAGAACAAGGTCACGCAGAATAAGGCATTAATATGTTCTTTATAAGTACTAATATAAACAGACAATATCCTAGTAATATGCATGCTAATAAGTCAAGTCAAGTCACCTTTACTTATATAGCGCTTTTTACAATGCAAATTGTGGCAAAGCAGCTTTACATTAATAATTGGCAAATCATTTTTGGCTGCAAAAATTTTCAGCTCCCAAAGAAAATGGTGTCATTGTTCAGCTTATTCTATATAATATTGATTCATTCCGTTGCAAAGATCAATAGTTATTAGTCTATTTAATTTATGTATATCAGCACTGGGGAAAACAGTGACGTAATCGCCAAAGGCAACAGCGGCAAGGAGACAAAACTCCAACTAGTTAATAGTGAGAAGCGTTACCACATATACATATACACATAATTATATATATATATATACATGACAAGATTGTGGGTTTTTTACATTTTGGTTGCTTTTGTTGTCATCTAACACTAATTCAGTAGTACAAGGGAAGGTGACAGATTATTTATATAAACTACCCTTTAACAGAACACAATGCAGCCTCTCAGAACAATGAACCAAGCGAGTTCCTGTCAAAATAATGAATCAGGTGTGTTCTGAACAAACTCTCTTTCTCTCACAGTCGCTGCTGGAGAGAGTGTCTGTATGTGCATGTGTTGTCTCCTGTCGTGCTGTGGGAATATATGGTCAAGGTAATTACCGCTATCTGAGCCGGTGCTACCGTCCTCACTGCTCGAACCCTCTGGGACTGATTATGCCCCCGCTCTGAGCACCACTACTGCTGCCTGAACGACCCCTTTTGCTGTCCTTCAATAAGTGATTCATCAAAGAGGGACAAGCCCACACGGAAACACAGACCGAAAGAGAGACCTGCAATCAGGTAGAGATCAGGGGAGAGTGATGACCGTGACACGCACTGAAACACACACACTTGCTACTGGCATCATATTGCAACTCAAAGCACACACAATTTTTTACTTAACTATCCAATTGTGGACAGTGGTGCACATGTTAACTTCGTTTTGTATGTTTGTTTTTTACATCAAATTACCACATATACTTCCACCATCACCACTAAACACAATCAACCTGTGTAGTGGACAACAAGCCTAACTGAATTACGTAAATCACGATAATATTAAATGTGTCAAAATTGACAAGCTTTTGATAACCTTTTATACATCATGTAATATATGGGATTAGCGGGACATAGGAGTTTGGTTATATCCGATTTTGTGCAGTAACTAAGATAAAAAGTAAGATAATGAAACAAGTGGCACAAGTGCCACTTTTCAACACATTTTGGTTGAAAAAAACATAGTCTCTTATGTGAGGATTTAAAAGAGTTTAACAAGTATTTCCATTTACTCAAAAACACATATCATACACCCGGCAAATGCAAGGGTTTTTAGCTAGTTTCAGCCCGAGTTATCATTTATCATTTAGCAGTTATCATTTTCACATCTAGCGCCCACTTCGTTGAAATAGCAAATGCACTTGCGTCGATCTGTTCGTCCATGGGCCTGCTGGTCTGAAAATGAGGCGTGTTCAGGTACATTGTTGGTGTGTTTCTATTTTGAAGCAACTGAAAACGACTGCGGCACTGACCAACAAAAACCCGGTCTACAGTCAATGGCGCTGTATTATTTTTGTTATTTAAAGGTGCAATATGTAAACATTTTGGCCACTAGAGGGCGTACAATCAAAAGAACAACAACAATGGCGGAGCTTGAATTATGGGAACTGTCATCTTCAACTCCACCGCTGATTTAAATCAGTCATATGGGAATCGTATATATCATGTTCATGGAACATTTTATAAATGTTGCGCTTGATGACATGCTTTTATTTCATTATAATGAATTAGCAGCAAGTAAAGCAAGGTTTAACGCTTAATTGGTTGTCATCTATGTTACTGCATTTGTTCATCGGTGTGATAACGCTGGACAGTTTTATGTGTTCGAAACAATCATAGTAAAAGTACAGTTGAACTAACTAATCACAAACCAAATGCAATAGCGCTGTCCTTAATAAACATTACATTTCAACATTTACTCTCCTCACTCTTTTCCAATGCAAAGCATGCTGGTAACACGAAATCCACTGTCTAGTTTCAATTAATGCAAGAAAAATTATTCATATAGCTCTAACACAAAATGGACATAAACTTAGGGTGTTCACACTTGTAGTTCAGTTCACTTGGTTTGTTTGGTACAGACCAAAGCTACAATGCTAAACTTGTGCACCAAGGGTCGGATGGCAGCGTTCACACTTATTCAAATGAACCGCCCTAACAGAGCAATCGAACCAGGTTTCATATAAATTGAACCAAACATGCCAAACACACCATTTTGTCCGACAAAGAGTAAGATTATGCAACATCATTCCTTCTGATGTCCATTCATGTTTATTTGATGCTGTAAATGAACTAGTATGAAGATGATCGGTTCACGAGCTGCTTGAAGGAGTTACAGCGATCTGTCACGACACATTATAGAGACACTCTACTGTTTTATTGTTTAAACTTCTTTTAAAAGAAAATACAATATTTGAAATTTGAAACTTTGTTTCATATGAAAAGTAACCTGCTCTGTCTTGTCTGTCGACATGTTGTCAGTGTCCTCATTGCTCCACAATGTATTTTTCACTGCATGAGAACATGATGTGTGGCATGAGAGCGCATGGCTTGTCGGACATAGCAACGGTAACTAAAGGGGGCGGGTCTTCGCGAAGGGTCAATTGTGTGCTGTATTAGCTCATCTT
This sequence comes from Opsariichthys bidens, assembly GCA_037194245.1. Classification (NCBI taxonomy): domain Eukaryota; kingdom Metazoa; phylum Chordata; class Actinopteri; order Cypriniformes; family Xenocyprididae; genus Opsariichthys; species Opsariichthys bidens. The sequence continues at coordinate 22,788,864 of CM074284.1, read as the reverse complement.
AATCAAGTAAATGAGAGAACAAGAAAAAAAGTTATTTTGATTTTGTTCTACAAAGAAAGGTAGACCTGACAAAACCTTTGGGAACGTTCTCATTTATAAACACAGTAAAGTAATTAATGCATCTAAAAATAACTATAATTAAAAATCCTAATATTTTCAGCCATAATTTTGCAGTGGATTTTAGTCTACTGCATATTCAGAAACAGAAGTAGATGGCTAAGTAAATGTGCATCTATCGATGCGTATTCAATGTCTTAGTGTCATGTATGCGTTTATAACTGTGAATTTATGTCAGGTAAAAGTGCACTGACCGCACACTGCCAAAAACACTGAGCAAAAGCACCATGAATGTGTGACTCATACTGCCGAGTGTGTGTGTGTGTGTGTGTTTGTATCGGTGTGCCTGGGCTTCCCTCACCTTCATAACTAATCAAATCTGAACACTTTACACACATACACTCAGAAACACCCCGTCACTGTCTAGCATATCAGCTGCGATGAAAGAACTCTGCTCAAGTCCCGCTCCCATCATTAAATCTCTCCTTTCAGTACAGTATCTCTCTCTCAACGTGTGTGATTTGTGTTTCTGACAGTAATAATCAGCTCCAAATGCAATTAGAGCTTGTAAAACACACTAAACCAGATCACACACAAGTTACTTCGCTATCTAAATGAGGCCATACATATATCTTCTAAAGCTAATTCTATGACTACAGGCGAACCCAGCCTCTAAAAGAAAACAGTTAGTATTTACTGTATTTATGAATGATTTTTACCTCAGAAGACGTCCCATAAGTGAGGTTTTGTCAGGTTTAGCTAACTTCTAGGGACATTTTTGTCCCTAAGGTACAACTAACTAAACCCACATAAACAGAGCCGCTCTGATCTCAGCAACCACCTCCACAAATGCACTGAACGCAACACACACCCTCCATACGTGGAGAACATATTAGTGTTTACAAAGACACACACACACACACACACACACACACACACAAATGGAAAAAGCTCTAGGCAGCTGTGCAGTCTGAACACGCTCCACTTCCATTATGAGCAGAACAGCCATAGTTTACCAATCCCTTTGGCTATAACAAACGTATAAATACATGGAGTATGAGAACTTACACAAAAAATACAATCACGATAAACAACAGCACAGAGCAACATAAAGTGTAAAAAGTCAGAATACACAATGTATGCATGAGCACATACATTAAACAACCACTAACAAGTACCACCCATGACTTTTGTTAAATTTCACAATAGCCCGGGATAAATTTATGGATGGGGCCCCCTTTTTTCTAGGGCCCAATGTGTAGTTGAGTTCCCAAACTTACCAAGATGGAAAAATAAACCCTCCGTACCGCCACCCCCTATTAAGAGCCATTTATCAAAAGAAGAAAGCCTTCTACTTACAATATAGATTCTGAGATGAAATCAACAAGTATAAACACAAGAAAAGACAATAATCAATTCTTAACTGATTGTTTTAACATTCTGATTCTACATTGGAGGCAAGTGGAACATCACAATGACAGAACTGAAACACGATCGGACGAAGCTGTGTGGAATGCGAGCGGCTCTGATTCATGCTCTACTTCAGAGGTTTACATTTACATTCATTCATATGACAGCCGTTTTTACCCAAAGCAATTGCATCGCTTTCAAGGTATACATATTATCAGCTCATTCCCTAGAAATGCACGACCATGGAGCTGCTCGACCGCAAATCTACTGTACATACAAATCACATGAAAGGCATGAAAACAATATATACAAATATATGAAAATTCAGTCATCATTTACTCACCCTCAAGTTGTTCCAAACTTGTATGAATGTCTTTCTTCTGTTGAACACAAAAGAAGATGTTTTAAAGAATGTCGGGAACCGAACAGTTGATGGACCTCATTGACATCGACTTTTGTGTTCAGCAGAAGAAAGACATTTAAACTAGATTGAGCAACTTGCAGGTGAGTAAATGATGACAGGATTTTCATTTTTGGGGGAACTATCCTTTTAAATCTGCCTCAAAATTAAGCTAGTGCAACATTGGCCATTTTCATTCAAGTTTAAATTAAGAAACAAAACACAAAAAATGTCTTTGGCTTAATAAACAATTGTCAAGGCAAAGATGGCAAGGCTTTGACATAACTTAATACAAGTTTAGCAGATATGTTGTTCAACACACATTTATTGTTTGAATGCTAACTAGTACCCCAAAAGCCGACTGGATTATTATTATTTTGAAAATATTAGTTGAGTAACTTTGGAGTAACATTGAAATTTTTTTTCCTATGTAACGAAAAGACATTTGCTGCCTCCCTTCATTACGGCCCACACATTTTCTCCCAAAAATCTGTTGTCCCCCACTAATACTACCATATTACTACTAAAATGATTATACATACATACATTCAAAGTCATATACTAGGGGTGTAACAATATATTGTGCCAATACAAAAATGCAACGTGGATAGTGAGAATGTGTATGTGTATAGTTCACCCAAAATGAAAATTGCTGTTTGAGAAGAAAATCAGGTTATAGAGTGTCAGTACTACAATATATAATAATGCAATGGGGCAATATTTGTGGGTCTGATAATGCCAAATGTCTTGTGTTGTCAATACAAAGTGCCCTACATTATCTTAAATATATCTAGCCAATGACAGAGCGCATATTTGTCTATATTTTCAGCTTCAGAATCATGAATATTTTAATTCTGATGTCAGTATTGTCCTGTGCATTGGGTCACCAAGCCTATTCATTTTCACCCTCAATGTAATACCAAATTAATAAATTCTTTCTTAAAATTTTCCCATATATGTCTTAAAGTATCACACTAATATCATATCGAGAGTTCAGTATCGTGATATGCACCGAATCGAGACATGAGGGTGTCATTACTGTACATTACTATGCGGAATACGATCATTCAGTAAAATGGTATCACCACACAACTACTTTATAGAAGACATGATCAATTATGAATCACAAACAAACTCTAAGCAACAGAGGAACAATAAACTACAACATCAAGTGCACAAACACACACCCAGGTGTTTGTCTTATAAAGGTTGCATGCCGATCAATGCGCTTTTGATTTGTGCTTATCCACACTAGGACGACAGTGACGTAAGTGGCAACTTTAGCGAGTTTATGGGTAAATTACCTCTGTGAACAACATCTTGTCAAACGGAGCTCTAACAAGCTATCGACCCACCACTGTCGTATCCTAAATGAGCTGCTCCCCTGCTTCCGGTAACATCAACCCACTGAAAAACAGAATTTATCTCAACCACCGTAATGAATCAGAGCCTAAGAAAAACAATGCTGGAGGAATATGGGAGAGAAGGAGATATCAACAAGCACAGAGACGTATGTGTGTGAGGGGATGTGGGTGGGTGGTCCAATTTCAAGTTTCTAATCACTTTAAAATTAGTTTGTTAGTTTTTCTGAGAAGTAAGCAGGTTAACGCAACTCATAGCACCAACGTTTCAGTCCGTGAACGGAACCCGTAGTCGCTGCTTTACATAACTCTTTGCCTAAAATGATGACGTCAAAAACAGCAGCACCTTATGGATTTCTGATGACTTGATTTGCTGATGACAAAATGAGGTTGTTCGGTAACACTTTATTTTGGTTTTAGACATTCTACCAACTATACATATCTTTGCAGCTACATGTCAACTTCTACTGACCCCAACCCTAACCTAAGAGACTTAGTTGACCTTTAGTTACAAAGTTACTTATAGCTTATTAGCTGAAGTGTTGAGCCCCACACGTTCGTAGATGAACGTTGACCTGGCCTAGGATGAAGTATCATATGTTACGTTGTAATCGTACACCAAGCCTAGCCAATGACCTTTGACATCTCTCTAAAACCATCCCATCCCTTTAACAATGAAGGTCATTGCTTTTAATAGTCAACATGACTCATTTTATTTTCACAACGTCACATATTTGCCAGTGAAACAAGATTATTAACAAAAGAATTATTATTAAGGAACTTGGTTTCACTGATTGGATGATATGCTAAATGACCATTTTCTTTTGACAAAAATGTTTTTCTTTCAAATAAAGTGCTTTCGATTCATTGTTCGCAATTAGACCAGGATTATATTTCATTTAAATTGACTCTAAAGGGTTAGTTCACGCAAAAATGAAATTTATGACATTAATTACTCGCCCTCGTGTCATTTCAAACCCGTAAGCCCTTCGGAACACAATTTAAGATATTTTGTTGAAATCTGAGAGGATTTTTTTTTTTTTATCCTTCATTGAAAGCAATGAAATTACCACATTCAATGTCCAAAAAAGTAGTAAAAACATTGTTAAAATAATCCATGTGACTACAGTGGTTACACCTTAATGTTATGAAGCGACAAAAAAAAGACTAAAATAATGACTTTATTCAACAATTTTCTGTTCTCTGTCAGTCTGTTATGCAGTTGGCGCATGTTTGCGTCTGAACGCCGGCTCATCATTGGCCGGCTTCTGCGTCAGCGTCAAACGCATGCCTCGTGGTGCTCGCAGCTGCAATGAAATTAACGTAGCAGAATGACATGGGGAGAGACAAATTTGTTGAATAAAGTCGATATTTTTGTTTTGTTTTTGCGCACAAAAATTATTTTTGTCGCCTCACAACATTAAGGTTGAACCAATGTAGTCACATGAACTATTTTAACAATGTTTTTACCATTTCTCCGGACATTGAATGAGGTAATTTCGTTACTTTCAATGGGGAATAAAAAAAAAAACTATCTTAATTTGTGTTCCAAAGTTATATGACGGTCTTACCAGTTTGAAACAACATGAGGGTGAGTAATGACAGAAATTTAATTTTTGGGTGAACAAACCATTTAAGCACTTTTCCCCTGCAAAAGGAAAATGAATCCTCAAAAAACATTACTTTGTGATTTTGAACAAAAATCTAGATTACTGTGACACTAAGATAATTGCAGTCCGCTGATGGACAGAATAAAGAGTTTCTTTAAGAGACAAATCAATACGTTTATTTTATCCAAATTGCTTCTTTTATAAGAATGCTGTGATTTTGCTGTGATTCTAAGTTAGTTGCTATTAAAATGAGTCATGATTGGCTGGTTTAAATGATCAAGTTGCTTTTGATTGTCAGGAAGGTAAGAGTTTTTCTTGGACTGCTAACAGAGAGGATGTTTAGTGTGCGTGTGTGTGTGTTTGTGTGTGTGTCTGTGTGTGTGTGTGGTTGGCACTGACGGTGGCATGCTGGATCAATACACATCAGGCTCGCCGGCGAGACAGACCAGGGCGTCAACCGAATCGACAGCATGTGCTCAGAGAGCATCATTCACCAGCCTCTCCACACACGCACACAAAGATCACGCTATACACAAACACAACTAAATGAGAGCGAGTCGCCTGTGTATATTCAACTTTTCACAAAATCACACTGGAAAGTTCAAATTTGGGTTGGCGCTGCCGCTGACCCTCAGTGAGCAGCTAGGCTATAGGTCTTTTCAACCACACAGTATCATTATTTCTGTTACAGATATTCATATTATCATAGAAGTACTGGGATAAAAGTTTATAGTTCAGATATAAACACTGATGTCTACGGAAGCAATCAAAATAGAGCAAATCACCTTTTGAAATGAACTTGGTGCTATAACAACTGTATCGATTACATTGTTACACCAGTAGGTGGCGACAAGTGACTTAATAAATGTATTTGTCATTGAATCATTCACTCAAGAGATTTGTTCAAAAATACTGATTCATCCAGTCATTGAATCATTCATTCAAAAAAATAAATAAAATAATTAATTCATTAGTTAAACCGTTTAAATAGACTGCAGCGATTAACGTTTTGTCAGAACCTTTAGTAAATTACATGTTATTTGTCTGTTCAGAATTGTAGGAGAATTGTGATCTCGGTTAGAAAAAATCATGCAACTCTAATTCCAATTTTGGAAAATTCATTTTCCATATGTCATGCACTGAAAAAATGTGAAAAATTTTCGCTCAGAAATTGTTAGTAAATTTCACAAATAATTACTAAGAAATGGCAATTAAACATTAAAATTTGAAATCAAAAGACTGAAAAAGTGTTTTCTTATAAAACGCACTATGCTTCAATATTCTCAAAAAATCATTACAGTAAAGTTACATTGTGTTCATCTTATTGTGTATGTTGTTCAGAGGTGTATTCTTAGCCTAAAATCACATGCTCAGAGTTCAACCACCAGTCGACCACACTGGACCAAACCCTGCATTTCGCTCGCTCTTTCTATCGTTTCTCTCTTCTGGTCTACCGAGCTGGATCAACATCAAATGTTCTCATTTTGACTCTCGTTTTCTTTCCCAAGAAAGCAAACAGCACACACACTGCAAATCCACCAAACGCAGTCGAATCCGCAACAGCATCAGCGCTCATTAAAGAGACGCTCCCTTGAGCAGTTGTTCTTGACTTGAAGCTTTATTACCTGACTAATTACAATGCTGTTAATTAGCTGCTATGATCATTGAGAAATGCAAATTAAAGAATGATAGACCGGGAACAAAAGACCTGTGACTTTTGTCCAAACAAGGAACTGGAGTGCAAACACACAGAATGTGTCTTAAAATCTAGTGAGCTACCTACCTAGACAGGGTTAAATACACTTCTTCTTCTTTTTATGGATTTACCATGATTTTGGGATTTGGTACAATGGTAATACAAACTATGAAAATACTAGTGATGCACTGAAATTTCAACAACTGAAACCAGAAGGCAGAAGCAGCAATTCTCATTTTTTTTGTTTCAGAGGGGCGAAATCCATGACAGAAACAGTGATTTTTCATTAGCACTTCTCTGATTATGTGTTTTGACTGTGTTAGTGTCCATTTCATGCACACACCATGGAAAAGCTACAACAACTAAATATGTTTGCCATGTGCATGCACTTCACTATAAACAAAAATTATGTTTCGCTAAATTTTGCATGTTTGGTTTTGGTTTTCGGCTAAATGAACCAAAAATAAATAAATAAAAGATTATTTGACATCTCATTCCCAGAGAGCTTTACTAAAACAGGTTTAATTTATCACCTGAGTAAACAAAACCTTGAACAGCAAAAAAAGTTCAAGAGTTACCCACATATGATTTTGTTTTTTGGTTTTCGGCTAAATGCAAACTTTCCATTTTGTAAAAAAAAAAAAAATATATATGCAAAATACTATGCGTTTTGCACATGTAAAATGTTAATAGTGTGTGTTTTTTAGGGCATGATATCATGGTAACCCCCAAAAATTATTTGAAGTGCCTTGGATTACCACATAAATACCACAGTATATGAACTGTTTACTTAGAAATCTACTATTTTATGCTTAAATCTGTGTGAAATGACAAACCATCTTTGGAATAAAACTTATTTGAGGTGTAATTGGATTTTTTTTTAGTTTAGCTCACGTCCCATTTGATTACATGAGATGGCATTTATGACCTATACTGCAGCCAGCCACCAGGGGTCGATCGAAATGTTTTGGCTTCACTTTTCAGGATGTGTGCGGCACACTTGGTGAAGGCAAGTCATAATAAGTGCATCATAGGATCATTCATTAAACCAATTTGTTCAAAATGGCTGAAAGAATTTGTACACTGACGTTACTAAGCAGTTATTGAATCATTGACTAACCCGATTCATTCAACACAACGCAACACTCCTACTGTTTGAAACTTTTATAGTTGGCAAAATAGAGGAAAAACAGTCCAAATTGACGACGTTGTGTCTAAAAATTTGATTCATATAATAATCAACTTATAGCTTATTGAACTGTAGTAAAAAATTAATATCATATTTTGTGATCATGCTGATATGCAAATTTGAATGTAAACTAATCAACCAACAAAAAAAAGGTTGGAAGACATTATTTAAGCTATTTTATTTGAAAATGATTTCATTCATATTATTACTACTGAAATGTATCATTTTAATACTACAGTCTTCTTTAAACTGCATTTAAATAATAGTATATGAATACACTAGTCATTTTTTTGTAAGGGATGAGACATGTTTTTTTAGTAAGGGATTAACTGCATCTATAATGCCCAAAAATGCTATCTAGGTAGGCAGCTCACTAGGTTTTGACACACAGCCACAGAGAGCCTGGCATTCGACTGTCTTAGACATTTGTTTATACATGTGGCCCTCTGTCATACTGACGCGGCCCGACCGCACACAGAAAGAAACTTTCAGAAAGAGCACACTCTAATTACTCCATCTTTCAGTCCTCTATGAAAAATGACACACTAGAAAGGCAAGACAAAACAAATGAAAACTGAAAAACAAGGGAAAACATTGAAGAGAGGGGCCGTGGGGTGTAGGACGGGATCTGAGGGGGTCTCTACAGTTGACACAGCACTGAAGAGCATTCCAGCGCAAGCGGAGAACAAAAGCACACACACACACACAGCGCACACAAACAATGGCACGAACGCTTTGAGACGCAACAACGACACATCAGGACTCCCTACCCCCTCACACACCCAGAGCGGGGCGCTGATTTTATGTGAAGCGTCCACTGAGCCCTGGCATTTGGCAAAGACAGATGCTGAGAATCGGCTCGCACACACACGCTGGGCTGCGCTGGGAACAGATGGGGGAAGGGTCGCCCCACACAGGGACACATCCCTCCGTTTCTAAGGGAGAACGTCTGCATTGATCAGCGACGTGGAGGTCATTCTACCCGCACACACACACACACAGGCCGATGAACGCATAAAGGACAAACGCAACTGAACAGGTGGACCAGTAAAAAAAAAAAAAAAATGTTTTTGAGAAAACATATCATGTATCCGAACAGACAGCTGTTTGGAACGCGGACAAAAGTGTGTGTGTGTTGCACAGGCACAACTACCTCCTCTTTCGCTCAGTCTGACACTTCACGCATAATCTTAATATGCGTTTCAGCTGTGGTTTGATGCTTCATAGTTTGTGCATTAGCAGAGCATAAACGCATCACTTTGCTGTGCTATAATAGCCATTCAATTGTGACAGGAAAATACATAGTGACAAACATAGTGATAGATTGGCATATCAGACATTTTGAGATAAGAATTGGACAAAAATGCTTAAAAATCATTATAGTAACAATTTACTCAGCCTCATGTCATTCCAAACTTTATTTCTCTTGTGGAAAACAAAAGCTGCTCTTTTCTGTGCAATTAAAAGGGAATGGTGACCAAAAAACACAATAAAAGCATCATAAAAGTTGTCCATGAAGGGCTGCACGATTATGACAAAAATTATAATTGTCGATTATTCCATTAAAATTGTAATTGAGCCTCAAATCTCAACTATACATTTGTTTGGCCTCTACTTATTATTATTATTATTATTATTATTATTATTATTAATAATAATAATAATGTAAACATATGCATGTTATAATAAAAGCAAATCACATCATGTTGTTCTAGGAACTAGCCACCAGGGTGGTTCCCCGGGAACTAAATGTTCCCATATGGTCATTTTCTTGGTTGCATTCGCACCGCCAGTAGGAACTCTGAAGTGTAGTAAACTGCGTTTGTTCTTGTGACTTTTATTTTGATAGTATGGGGGACTTTTATTTTGACGGCACTGAAAATAGCTCAGCCAGAGCCTTTCGCTTGGTCCACTCAAAGTCGCAGTGAATTTTCTGCTCAGCGTAAGTTTGAGAGGTCCATCTATCACTGTTTTCCATGTTTCTAGAGTTAGTTTGTGGAGAAAATATTTAGGATATGTACACGGCTTTTAAAAAATGGCAGGTGCTGATATTTCGCATTCGTTCGACCAATCAGCGTACATTTACGTCACTGGTAGTTCCTTTTATGCTGGGTTAGACGTTATACTATTCGTGATTCGCATCTCACAACATAACAGGATCTAAACACACCTCTTAAAAAGTGATTTTTGATTTTAGAAATTCCATTAATTGTGCAGCCTTAGGACTCTGGCATTATAAATCGTCCAAAGTCACATTTTAGTTATGTATATGTATGAACAGACTGGAAATGTAAGATAATATTCAGTGAAAATCTCACTTGACAGCTATGGCACCATCTACTTTCATTGTATGGAGAAGAGCAGCTTAGACTTTCTGCTAATTATTTACTTTTGTGTTCCATAGAAGAAGAAAAAAAAATCATACAAGTTTGGAATGATATGATGATGACTACATGTTCTACCCCTATATTCCATGCAAAATATTATTACATTTTACTAAATGTTTCCATTTAATTTCAGCATTGCTGTGGATCTCATTTGCTGTTATTAAATGTTATTAAATATTAGCATTATATTGATTACTGTTCTCTAGATATTAGTATTGGTCATTAAAAAAAACATACTGACCACTAATAACTCATTTCTCAAAATATTTAAATGAATAGTTCACAATGCAAGACATGATGGGACTCAAACGGCATTGGACCCCAGTGTTGTAGTCAAGACCACCTAATTCGACACTAAGTTCGGTGTGTGTCAAGACCAAGACTTTGAGGGGTTGAGACCAAGACCAAGGCAAGTCAAGACCAAGATCAGACTAGTGCTCCTCAAATTCATCCAAAAGATCCATATTTACAGCCAGAGAAATGTCATATTTTTAATCAGTAATTACAATTAGAATAATAAGACACTATATAAATTGAAATCACTAATTTCATCTTTATACTGCAGAGGTGGAACAGAAGTTGCATCTGAATTGGTACAATTACAAATACATAAATAATGTTGATATTAATGTTTTAAAAATTAAATTGTTTATTGAATGTTTGTAAAAAAAAAAATATATATATATATATATATATATATATATATATATATATATATATATCACATCTGCAATTGTGCTCATATTTGTGAAAACAGCTCTTTCCTATGCTATTGCTTAATTATATCATATGTTATAATATAAATATCAAGATATCTACTTTTTTGCAATCTTATCTTGAATTTTATGGGCATTTGTATTAATTTTGGTGACATGTTTGACACAATCCCTTGTTGATTTCTGACCCGTCACAACAGTAAGGTGAGGGAGTTGGGCTTGTAATCAGAAGGTTGCAGGTTCGATTCCCACGCCGGCAGGAATTGAAGGTGGGAATTGTGAATAAACAACACTCTCTCCACCTTCAATACCACGACTAAAGTGCCCTTGAGCAAGGCACCTAACCCCCAATTGCTCCCCGGGCGCTGTCGCAATAGCTGCCCACTGCTCCGGGTGTGTGTTCACTGTGTGTGTTCACTACTCACTGCTGTGTGTCTGCACTTGGGATGGGTTAAATGCAGAGCACCAATTTCGAGTATGGGTCACCATACTTGACAACACGTCACGACTTTCACTTTCAAATTAGAAATAAGTTATTGATTGCATTTGAAGCAGGAAGTTTTACATTCAATCAAATCAATGACGTTAACAAAAACTCAGACAGCAATTTAGCGATATCCAGTTGTGGTCTTGAAATAAAATCCCAAGTCCTTTTAGTCTGAGACCAAGACCTTCAAAAAATGGTTTTAAGCTCTCAAGTAGGCTACTACAACACTATTGGACCCCATTGACTTTCATTGTAAGGACATTTTTCAAAATATCTTGTGTTCTACAGAAGAAAGAACAACATGAGGGTGATTAAAAGATAAGAGCATTTTCATTTTTGGGTGGAGCAGACCTTTAATTTCAAAAGCGGCTCACAAAACATCCTCACAAACAAATCAAAGAGTTAAAAAAATAAATAAATAACTCCGCCTGGATTTGTCCCAAAACTCAACTCTGTAAAAACCAACGCAAAAGCACATCGAAACTGATCCTGGACTGATGAGTAATTCATCAATAAAAGTGACAGTGGGTAGAAACAAAACTGAAGCATGCAGCTTATGTTTCCTTTTAGCAACAACACATTGAACTTAATGCTTACGATCAGCTCAACATGCATGGGACGTTTATGTGTCTAGTTGACCCTCCATCTCTCTGTATTCACCCAACGCAGAGCAGTGTCGCATTTCAGAGAGTGTGTATCCCATTGATGTGCGGAGCACGCCAACATCATCCGAGCGCAGAGCGGTGTGAAGCCAATCTTATGAGGATGGCGAGAAAAAAGTGAATTCAGCACATTAATACGTAGAGCACACACACACACACACACACACACACACACACTCTCTTGTGGAGGATCTGTGATGTGCAGTCTGTGCTCCGTGGGTTTTAATTAAAAGATGCACTGGGTCCCTTGAGAATATACCCAGCACACATGCACCGGGGGCCGCCTGTGAATTTACAGCCCTTCAGTCCATGGATGCTCGGGACCTTGTGAGCTTCCCACCTTGTCGTTGCACCACGCATGCATTAACATCTACCACACCTCCAACAACTTTCTCTGCCCTCTGCGTGTCCATAAGTCTTCTGTGTGCAGATGTTACCCCCTGTCTCTAATCTGTCCCCCCCATGACAACTTAAATCGGGATGCTGCGATATCCCACCTTCTCCTGCACAGCATATCTACTCAAAAGATCAATACACAATCGCAATTTAGCCGTAAGATGCATTGCAAAGAGGTCTCAAACCCCACGCGCATAACACAATGCATCGCATGCCTTTACTGCGGAATAAACCTCCTTCAATACTTGCCCCCCCTTCATGCAAGCTACCCCCCCATCCAACTTTCACTACCAAACGCAGTTAGTTTATAAATGATCAAATTGCATATGACTTCATTTTGCATACCTATCCTCGTGAGTAATAAATCCGTTCGGTGAGTGACAGGCGTCCGCGCGCTACTTTGGCGTATCCATGAGAAGTTCCGTATCCGACCGCGCATCGGTAGAGCGACCGTCTCGCCGAAGCTCCTGCAACAGCAATGTGCTCCAGCGTTCACTCACACGCGTTCTTACACACATACACTCTCTCGGCGTGGGACCGGGGAAGCGCGCGCACGGAAGGGGGGGTAGAGCGACTCCTGCGAGTGCGAGCATAGCGCAGCCTACCGGACGAGAGCGAGCGCGCGCGCGCGCACACACACACGCACACACACACACAGAGAGATACAGACACAACCACACACTTTTTTTTTTATTGCGTTTACATATAAGTATTAACTGTATGTTATTGTGTCAGTCATTTTTATTTAGATGCTAGGTTATCGATAATATGTTTCATTTACAGTACATTTATAAGAATTAATTGCTAGATATATACTAATTATTAACAATTACTATGAATTAATACTAATATATATATATGAGAGAGAGAGAGTATACTTTAATAGATACTTTATAATTTTAATATATACTTTATCCCAAACCATTGTTATTTATATGTGATCTATACATATTTATATTAATTATTTTTATATCTATTTGTGTATCTAACAAACACTATTTACATTGCTCAATTATTATTGATTATTATTATATTGCTCAATTATTAGTAATAGTTCTTATTATTGTCAATGTCAAAAACAGTTTTTGCTGCTATGTATTTGTGGAATATGTTTAATATGTTTGTGGAAAACATTTTTTTTCTATTCTCTGGTAAATAGAAAGTTAAGAAAAAATTTACTGTTGCATTTGATCAATTTAATGCATCCTTGCAAAATAATAAGTATTTATTAATATTTTTTTAATGTTATGCCAAACTTTGATCCCAAAGTGTGTGTATATATATATATATATATATATATATATATATATATATATATGTATATGTTTGTATGTATGTGTGTGTGATTTACATTTCACCAGTAAAAACGTTTTTACTGTAATATTTCTGTTTATATTAAAACATTGTTACATTTACTCAATAGTAAACCCACTTTTCCAGTCGACATTTTGAGTTTTCAGGCCCAAAACTAAATTGCCCCTCTCTTAATAAAACTGAACTGTATTGTACTAAACTGTATTTCAGAACAGCTGGATACAGGTCAGCTCCGCATAAGTGCTCCACCCCACATCACCACGAGTCCATCCAGCCGAGTGATGATCATGGGTGGCGATGGGGTCTTTTAGAAATGCACTGCCGTGTAATTAATGTAGCCATGATATGATGCACAAATCGATTTCCATTGTGAACCCCTGACTGCATCTGGACAGGAGGGGGTGTCTACCAAGGGGATATCCACTTATCATGCATAGCTGACATCAAACGCGTGAGGTGGGTGGGTGAGGGTCAGGTTTGCTATCTTTGTTGGGACCGAATGAAAGACGTTGAAATAGCCTTCATTGTGGGCACCTCTTAGAGGCTCTCACAGCTTCATAAAGGGAATAAATAATATCTTAATTAAAATCTAACAATGCCAAAAAGGTTTCTTCAAGGCGTGGGTGTTAAGGATGTACTAATTATAATTAGCCTAATTTAAAAACAATACAAGCCAATGAATTCATCACAATGCATAGCGTGCGTGTATTCGTGAAATGAGGTGCTCAGATGCGGTTAAAGTGTAAAGTGGCATAGATGGAAAACGAAAGCTTGGCTTTTTACACCTTCAGATTAGTGTGTGTGTGTGTTTGCTCATGTCTGAAGGACAAAGAGGGTGATGTGGTGTGCGTAGAGGTCAGGGCAAACGGCCTACGTGATGTTTATTACCACATGATCTACGATTCCCCACCGACGGGCAGACGAACATCTTTTTAATGGACGCAGGGCATCGATTACATGCAAACACACACACACACACACGCACACACAGAAAGTTCAGAAGCGTAGGCGTTGCCGGAGCAAAAGAAATAACAATCTTTTTAGTGATGTGCATTTTTTTTCTGATGGCAACCAGGCATATTGTTTTTTATGTTTATTATTGATTTTTTTTTTCTTCCATTTATGAAGGCTGCCGTTTTTATTATTAAGACATCTGTCTCGTGCAGCAGGCGCAAGGCACACACCGAGCGGCCCGTCTGAAGCGCTGATGGAGTCCTGATGTTAACACTGTTCTGGAGCTTCGGTTCAGCCGTTCTGGATTTGACTGACAGCCAATCTACAGTGTTCATACATACCTCTGAGACACATACAACTACTGAAGTTCAGCTAGTGACGCTGGATTTCATACCACAATTACATTAGTGGTGAGGAGAGGGTTCACAGAGACGTGCTGGTGAAAGGTGGATTGTTTTAATTTGTTGAGTGAACCTTGTTTCCTTTGGATTAGTTAATGGTCAATATAGAGGATGTGAGGGTTGAGGTTATGGGTGCGGGTTTGTATACATATATGAAGATGTATATGTATATGTGTGTATATATGTATGTATGTAAATATATATATATATATATATATTTATATATATACACACACATACACACACACACTTACATACATACATATATATACACAGTATAATGCTTACCAAGGCTCCATTTATTTGATCAAAAACACAGTAAGAACAGTAATATTTTAAAACATTATTTTAAAAGACTGCATATGGGAATATGTTTCAAAATGTAATTTATTCCTGTGATCAAAGCTGTATTTTCAGCATCATTACTCCAGTCTTCAGTGTCATATGATTCTTCAGAAATCATTCTATAATGAGGATTTGCTACTCAAGAAATATCTTATTATTATTATTAATGCTAAAAATTGTTGTTTTGCTTAATATTGTTTTGGAAACCTTGATGCATTTTTTCAAGATTCTTTGATGAATGCAAAGTCCTAATGCATTGAAAAACTGTATACACCTTTAGCAGTGTTTATAATTCAGTCATAATTTAATGTTACTAAAACTAAAACCATATTGTATGTGATCAGTAACTTCTCATTAATTGGTGAATGTACAAATGTTTTGGTGAATGTTACCATGTTTTACCATGCTGTTACTTCAATTATCCCCTTTTTATTCATTTTAAAATCAAAAATTCTTTGATATTTCACATTTTTCAAGAGCTACAGCAAAAACCAGTGTGATGCAAGAAAAGATTTTTTTATATAAATACTTATGAGAAATATCATTTGATGAAATTTGTAAGAACATAACATGAAAGAAAGAATCACTGGTATGAGCTCAGTTGACTTCAATGGATTTAATTAAGTTCATTTGAAAGTTATAACTCATGACTGCTCAAAATGGTCCAAATCTACATGTTTTTTTTTTTTCTTTTAGTTAACTTGAACTAAAAATGAACAATACTTCTTATTTGTTAATCTTAGTTAATGTTAATTTCAACATTTACTAATATATTATTCAATTCTTGTTAACATTAGTTACTGCACTGTGAACTGACATGAACAAACAATGAACAACTAGATTTTTATTAACTTACTTTAACAAAGATTAATAAATACGATAACAAATGTATTAATCATTGTTAGTTCATGTTAGTTAATACATTAAATAAATGTTAACAAACGAGACCTTATTGTAAAATGTTACCCCTTTTCTTTTCCAAATGTTCTTTCCCTTTTTAAATCTACACTATTTGATCTATGAACTTTTTCTCTACAAACACATTAAAGATCACAATAATTTGTCATTTTATTTTCAATTCAGAATTATTGTGAGTGCAAGTGCAAGCATGTTTATGAACAAAACGCAGCCCCAATGGGAAGGAAAAACTGTGTGTCTGAGTGTGTACTTGTTTTGGCTATACTTGTGAGGACCAAATGTCCTCACTTACATTGAGAAATACTTTAACAACCCACTAGTGAGGACATTTGACTGGTCCTCACTAGTTAAAAAGGCTTATAAATAAGCGAAAATAAGCTTTTATTTAGATCTAGTGATGGTCACATGTTTCTGTGATGGGCAGATTTAGAAAATATCATTGACCTGATATAAATTCAATGGAAGTCTATGCAATGCCCTCACTAAGATAGCAAAACAAACCTGTGTGTGTGTTCGTTGAAAAAAGAGGCTAAATGTATTTTATAAAAGTAATTTGAGAGAAATCTAACTAATACATGTAAAAACAAAACAACAACAAAAAAAACTGTAAAGCCAGGTCATGTTTCATTTTGACCCGAAGGCAAAATGTGTGACAGTTTAGTTTAAATGTTTATATTATAACAGTTTGTTTAAAAAAAAAGTGTATTTTGACAATTAAAGGTGCACTATGTAGTTTTTCATTCACTAGAGGTCGCCTATTCAAAACAAAGGCGTAGCTTGATGACGCAGAGTTTGAGCGAGGAATCTCAGGACATGTGGTCTTCACCTCACAGCTGGTGGAAAAGAATCGGGATGCGACTCGAGCAGAAATCATGTACATGGATGTGATTATTAACGTTACTGTAGTATGAAGCCGAGGTAGGGCCGAGTGTTGTGGAGTGTTAATGAGAGACAAACGCGAGCTCCGGAACTCTTATTATGCCAGAGTAGCCGGCACTGCTTCCAGTTCTTTCCCGGTCATGAGATTGAGGTAAAGCAGCTGTTTATCATATTAGATGCATTTGAGTGTGTTGAAAATGATGTTACTCTGTGTGTTCGCTCGGCGGCTGCTGCGAGTCACTTGTTGAACACTGCAGTAAGATAGATCGATTTAAGAATTTCATATTAAATGCTGATTAAATGATGGCTTTGCTGATAAATGGCATGCAATTAATTTTGAAATGTATTGTATTATGGAGAAATGCCTGTATTACTGTTACTCAAAATAAAGCAGCATCTGATTATGCTATGTTGGCTAACGTTATTGACAAAATAGTGCTTTTGTCTGAGGCATGGTACTCACAAAAAAAAATCAAGAAAATTTGATTTAAAAAGTAAGACTAATGTGTAGAACTAGCTATATAACAATGATTAGTTTTCTGTCTATAAATGTATCAAAACAGACGTCACTTATCTAATAAAACATGTAATATATTAAAGCGTCTTTGGTGTTTCCATGGTTTCTGCAAAATAAAACCGGAAACCGAGGCTAAAATGGCAATTTTCTCACAATTTCATTTTATCATTTAGCAGATGCTTTTATCCAAAAAGCTGGAGAGAGTGCTGTTTATTCACAATCCCCACTTTCAATTCCTGCCAGTGTGGGAATCAAACCAGCAACCTTCTGATTACAAGCCCGACTCCCTCACCACTAGGCCACGACTACCACAATTTACAAATAGTTGGAAACATTTCGGATATTATAAGTACTCAACTGAACAAAATATACAACACTGGAACAGTGGTTTTTGGATATTTTACTGCAAAAATCTTACATATTGCAGCTTTAACAAACTTGCAAAATTTCATCTTCATACTAAAAACTATGGAGTGTATGAGGATATCATTGAGTCACAGCATCAACCATGAACACATAAATTTACAAAAACAACAACAAAATAAATCCCTGAATCGAAACAGTGAAATATATATTTCACTTCTGTGAAATGAACTGATTAGCAAAAAACAACATTCACTAAAATGAATCGGCCTTTCCAATGCTGCTTGAGAGAGAGAATCATCAGCAACCTTATCAATACAAAGACGGGTTTCATTCCCATAAACTGATAAAATGTATGCTTGAAAGCAATGCAAGTCACTTTGGATAAAAGTGTCTAGCAAATGCATAAATATAAAATACCGCCTTATCTCGCTTGGTCACATTGCGTGAAGTTTTGTCCTGCTACACTGAAGAAAAAAAAAAAACAGCTTGTACGGGTAAAGTGGGACTATTTTGAAAAAAAGACACATATTGAGAGTTTAAGCGTGACTGAATGAAAATGTTTGTGACATTTTCTCATTTAAGCTATGAAACTCAGGCCCCATTGACCAATCACAGCTTACCGTAACCGACTGTTACACTAACGGTCCAATGAGACGAGACGAGTCGAGTCGAGCCCTGGTGCTAGAGGACATAATTGCTTTTGTGGAGGATGATTGTTATTTTCAGTTACTCATGCAGAACCGTCAATGACCCCCTAGACAGCCGTTAAACAGAGATCCAGAGAACCCTAGACAGAGTACGGCTCTTTAAACAGCCTATTTTACATTGATTCTGTGTACATTTGTGAGCGTGTTTATAATGTAACACACGTGGCTCTATATGTCAGACAATATGGATTATGGTGATTGCGTGTTTGACGCTTTCGGACCTTCATTAGCAGGAATTCTTGATTTGAAGAGAGCGAAAAGTGCAAGATAGATGTTTGCTAAAAATTCATAAGACATGTATATGAAGGGCTTGGAAATGGACCGCTCATTTTTACTAGTTGACCAGTCATCCAGAAAAGTAGTTGAATAGTAAATGTTTGGCTTATGTAAATGACTCACAGTGCACTGTGCAGCTTTTTTTTTATAAAGTCCAATGCTTTTAATGAGTGTTATATGTGGAAGAACTGCTGCGCAACCCTAAGAGGTTCATTTCATTAATAAATAATTTTAAAATAATTCCTGCAAAACGTGTACATTCTTTTTAATGGCTGTTCACGAGGGGGCATGTAGGCTACAACTGAATCAAATACTTTGCTATGGAAATGTATAACTCACAAACAACTTGCTGTGGTTTATTAATAAACACAATACTACTAGGCCCTATACTGTCAAAACTCATGTGCTAATTACCAATGTGCATCTTTAAACTAGGCTGCAAGTTGCCATTTGAATAACCAGTTCTTAAATACACTGATTGAAATTAGTCTCGAAATGTGTTTGATTCACTAAAAAGTGGAGAAAATGACTCACGGTTTTCGTACGGCTCATAAGAGTCATTCTTCTCTTGCGTTGTATGTGTTTGATTCACTGAAAAGAACAGGCTCATGAGAGTCATTCTCTCCGTAATCGGACACTCGATTCACTATTCTGAACCGTAAAAAAACATGAAACGAAGTATTCTCACGACTATTAATAAAAACTCATTTGTTCTCGAGTCTTAGGCCCCGTTAACACTAGTGAGTTTTTGTTTTAAAACGGCCTTTTCAAATTGAGTTTCCAGCGTTTCACAAATAATCTGCGTGTAAATGCATGTCATATGACCACTCATGCACACTGGGCATGCGCGAATAAGTGTAAACAATTGCCTCTTACGCTTGTGAATAGCTGCAGTATTTAAAAAAAATGCAGTTTAACTGCACAATGGCTGCTAAAATTACAACAAAGCAAGCAAAAAGTGCAGGTCAGACTCGGAGAGCGAACTTTGGCAGCCACACCATCGTTTTCAAGTCTCCGTTTTCGAAGTTAGAAAACGCCGCCGTAGTGTAAACGACAAGCATAACCGCAGCAAAGTCATGCGTTAAATATGTATATATATATTTTTACAGTTTAATACAATGCAGTCGTTTATTCATTTAGTGTAGGCCTACAATGACTTTTATTAATTAAAATAATGTCTGCTCTACTTTTTTTCGAACATAATAAACGTTTCCAGTGGCGTTACAAAGCGATTACTGAAATCGTATGACTCGGTTAGTTTTATACGAGCTCCGATGCATTGATTCAAAACAAACGATTCGTGAAGTCTCGAGAAGCTCGCAATGTTTCTACTTTAAAGAGTGCAATGGAAAATATACATCGTGTCAGAAGCGTACGTTAAGACATGCCCACTCTCGAACTTGTTCATTTACATTGCAGACCTCATATTTTTCACATGACATGAACAAACTACCGTTCATTTTTTTCCCGCGTGCCACTTTCTGCGATTCAAACTTTCATAACCGCTGCTATAGATTACTTTCATGACACTTAAAGGGAGCCTGGCATATCAGAAGTCGTATGGATGCTTGACTTTAACTGAAAATAACAACAACATGCCGGTTGAGGGTGAGTAAATAATGACAGAATTTTCATTTACTCTTGAAGCTAACTTCCTCCCAGTTTTCCTGTGTATTTTTTGATGCTTTCTCCACACTGACTGAGACAGAAGTCAATTAGAGGTTGTCTTGTTTCGTGCAATATTCTATAAAGTGGAGTCCTGTCTCATATCAAAGATTATGATTCACTCTTAACTTTTCTCTACATCTTTTAAGTGGGGATTTCTGGCAGATTTTTTCTTCTTCTTAGGATAAAAACTCAGTCTATGATGTTCAAACTAATGTTTTTTTGTAAGCTTCACTTGCAAGGGCGAGACTCCTGAAAATGTCTGGCCTTAATAACCAAAGATAATCCTTCAGTCTTTTAGTTGGTCTAGTGATGTGGATCCTACTGTTTTGAAGAGGACATTTGATCTTTGAGATTGGATTATATCTCAGGAAGTGAAGTCTGTTGGACTGAGCTGTATTGGTGTCTCTTATCCGATTGGTGAAGTCGGATATCAGGCCATTATTCCCATCTCTTTCCGGCTTCTGATACTAAATCAGGTTTTGAGGGTGAGACACAAGCACACACATGAATGAAGATAGTTGGTCTCAATTACTGTATTATATTTTAATGTCCGGACTGTGCAATCAATGTCTTATATTAGAGATGTATAAATAACACGCATAGAAATCTAAAACTTTTGTGGATTTTTGCACGTTAGAAAACTGAAATCATTCATCAAACCATTTCATGGTGCTTTAAAATAAACACACCTGCACAAACTCACAAACATGCACTTTTTGATTTTAGGTTTGTTTGGTTCTTGAGCGTGACGTTCTTTTAAAACACTTCCAAAGACCACAAACACAGTTTGACACAAGTGAGATAAATGAGCTAAATGCGGCTAGAGTGTTTAAACTTCCAGAAGGAAAACGGACAACACAACACACGTTCACAAACACAATGCAGGTATATTTGCACATGCTCAAAATTCTTGCATGTTTACAGTACAAAGACACCATTCACATGCAGCTTGAGTCATTATAATCAATAAATCAAACATACACAGGCTTTTAAACAGATGACACACACATAAAGTCTGAGACCACAAAAAAATCTGGGCTTTCTTTCACTTAAACCTGTAAATAAAGAAGGTTTTAATGTAATGATATAAAATGAAGAAGAAATATATATTTTGCACAATGTTGAGATGAAATAAGCAAATTTGTGACATTGAAGGTTTGTATTCAATTATAAATTAATGCAAAATAGCAGAATTTTCTCTAGTGGTCTCTGTCAGGTGTTGTTAAGGAATAAGGAATACATACAATTAGAAACACTTCAAATAGTCTTTACTAGAAAATATGGGAGTAGCATGACAGAATCTGAGACAATAACCGACAAAGGAATGAGTGGACTATACACATAGCTGCATCTCATTTTGGACGCTGCATCCTCCGGAGGTCACATTTGTAGGCTGCATACGTCATCAAGGGAAGTAAACGTAATAAAATGAGTGTTATTCTTCGTGAGGTGTAGAAATACTGTAGTTTCTTTCTTACTTCGCAATCTAATGGTTGCTTTTCTTAAATGAGACCGCCAACGATGACATGCGGCCGAAAATTGCAACCTCCGGATTACGCAGCCTCCGAAATGAGAGGCAGCTGTAGTAAATGAAGGAATTAAGCAGGAACAGCTGGACAATGATTGACAGGTGTGAACTATAATTAACCTGACAGAAACAAGGAGATAATCAGAAAACAATGTAACTGGAACTAAACAGAGTAGGTCGAACAGGAACTCAAAACCAACATGATTATGACAGTTTCAGACTTTTTTTTTAATGGAAGCTTGTCTTTAAAAAAAAAAAAAAAGGGAAATGTGTGCGCTTGTATTTCTCACCATTGCGAGTTTATATCTTACAGTTTGGACTTCATAACTCGCAATTGTGAGTTAAGATCTCACAATTCTAAGAAAAAGGTTCAGAGTTGAGAGATGTAAACATACAATTCAGATTTTTTTTCTTGAATTCTGACTTTTTAGGTATATTGAAGCTTGTTTCTGCCATGAAATAAAAAATTAAAAGGTAATTGCAACTGTTTCTTACAATTCTGACATTTTTCTCTCAATTGCGAGTTTATATCTCACAATTTGGACTTTTTTTTTCTTCAGAATTGCGAGATTTAAACCCACAACTGCGAGTTATAAAGTCAGAATGGCGTGATATAAACTCACAATTGTTTTTGTTGTACAGAAGTTTTTCTCGCAATTATGAGTTTGTATCTTGTAAATCTAGCTTTAAAAATCGCAATCGTTTTAATGTCAGAATTGCAAGATATAAACTCAGTTTTGAGAAAAAGTTCTGACTTTATAAAACACAATTGCGAGTTTTTATCATGCAATTCTGACCTTAAAAAAAATCAAGTGTGAGTTATTACGCAATTCTGACTTAATAACTTGCAATTGCGAGAAAAAGATCAGAATTGTGAGATAAAAAGTCAAAATGATCTTTTATTTTTGGTGGTGTAAACAATCTTCCATAGGTGGTATCTCAAAATTGCAAGACAAAAAGGCAGAATTGTGAGCTATAAACTCAGAATTGCAAGAAATAAACTTACAATTGCAAAAAAAAAAAAGAAACGAGAGATTAAAAGTCGCAATTACCTTTTTTATTTTTTATTCTGTGATGGAAAAAAGTTTCCATACTTTTTGGACCGCGTACATGCACATGTGTTTGCATGACTAGACCACACACGGATCAACACATGCAAAAATAACACAATCAAGATGGGTGAGACGTTGACAGGTTCTCTGGCAGGGATTGATTGATGTTTCCTTCTAATTAAATCATTCTTCTAATATTTTTAAGAGTCTAATTTTGAATAGCCCATTAAGAGGGAATTTTTCTAATTAAAACACACAAATAAACCCATCTCTGAGCTCACGGGAGACATGAATAGAGTTTGTAGAATAAAATGCAGTGTTAATGGGAATTCCAGCTTAGATTTTTAGCATTGCGATTTATATACTAGTGGGCGTAAGGGTATTTTGGTGCACATGTGAAAGGCAAAGACGTGTAAATATGCTTCAAAGAGTAAGAAATAGTGTATGCGTGTGTGCGTCTTTTAATAAAGCCTAAGCAGAGCCTACTATGAGATAAATAGACACAGACAACATTAGAAGCAGAGAAGAGCGAGAAATGTAGTAGTGATTCAAGTGATCGTTTTATCACTGACATATATTAATGCAAATAACCACATTTCAGGAGATAAATGAGCAGAAATGCATATCTCACTGAGAAAAGAATGCTTCTCCAACAGTAAAATCTTCAATCACAGCCTATAGAAGGAAGATGAGAGTCAAAAATAGACTGACATAAACCACATGTGAGATACTGCGAGACAGAATGAGCCATCAGGCGGCAGAGAAGCCTTGTTATGCATAAAAAACTCCAAATGAAATGTTGGAGCACTTTAGCGTTAAATATTACAAGAGTTTAGCCTTAGAGTGATTTTAAAGCGGCACTATATTAAACTAGTGTAGTACCCCCTAACCACCACCCCCCCCCCCCAAAAAAAAAATCAATTTTTGATGTTATTCAAGGTTTCTTGCTCTAAAAAGAGTCAGATTGTAGTTTTACATGGTAATTTTTAACTTCTCTCTGATTGTAGAATTAAACCGACTGTTTCTTTTTCTGCAGAACCTTTAAGACAATATGCAAATGACATCTGTAAGGATTTATTCAACCTCAGTGTATCTCAGTAGGCAATTTATTCGGAGACGAGCAGCCCTGAGAAATGCATTATACTGTTGTAAGTGTGACAGGTAGCAGGAAAGATGGATTGCTGTCACTCCAACTGTGCACCTTTTCCAAGTCACCTTTTTAAAGAAACACAAATATTCCATTTTAAAAGCCTTTTTAATTGTTTAAAGTAATTTCATTCACTTGATTAATTTGATTTCAAAGCAGGGATGAACTCTACCCTTTCTGTGGCAGTTTTACTCAATGCTATTAACATGAGCTAAAAATGTCTGATAGTATATTACAAATGTGGACAAAAGGTGATTAAAAGTGACGGTTGTTGGTGCCGGATGGGCTAGTCTGAGTATTTAAGAAGGCAACGGCTATTTACACTATGTGAAAATAGCAATTTATTCTATTTACACTGAGTGACAATAGCGATAGATTCTATTTACACCCTGTAAAAAGTATCAGTTCTTTGCAATAAGAGTAAATTGTAAGTAGATACTATCTATACTTTATATTGGCAGATAATATTTGCACTTCAGTAATTTTGTAAATTAACAGGATGCAATAATATCATAGAGTGTAAATGATTATTAAAATTTTTAAATGAATGTTGCCTTATTGGGAGAATAAAAACCCTCCCTACACCTTCACCTAACCCCACCCAATAAACACCTTTAAAATGATTAAACACTTGTTTGCAGTTTTTCCAATTTTAGAACATTATTTGTATTTTTATTGAAAGGCAGATTCGAACCTGGTTCGATCGCATTAAAAGCCAGGTCTGCAAGCTTCTACTGCTGCACCACTGAAGACGTTGAATTCTGCGCATCTTTTTTAAAACTTGAGTGGTCCAACCAGACATTGGTGGGCGGAGCTTGTGTAAATAGCATTTGCCAACAAGGGACGCTATTTACACTTATTGTAAATAGACTCCGATTTAGGCAAACTGCTGATCATCTAGAATTTTTTGCACAACCATCTCTAGGGTTTACAGAGAATGGTTGAAAAAGACAAAAATATCCAGTAGCGCTGCCCTCGACTCAAGATTTTTCTGGTTGATTAGTAGTCCTTCATTTTGCGTGATTAGTTGACTACTCGCACATTTATTCATAAACCGTATAAATCATAATGAGCCTTTCAATGCTCAAGCACAGGCATAAAGCTTGCCACAGCGCACTGGCAGAAGTAATGATTATGAATGCATCAGAGAAAAACGGCAAGGAGATTGCTTTAACATTTTAATAATTAATAGATAATTTAGTGTTTTCTGTATTTTCGACTGCAGTGATGAAGTTAATAACAATAATAATAAACTTTATTTTATATCGCGCCTCTAAAGTTGCATCTCAAAGTGCTTTACAAGAACATACAAATAAAATACATTGAAATAATAAAGAATATATAGAAACACTTTTACACAACAAATTTAAGAGACAAAAGGTTTTAATTTGAGAGACAAAAGATTTAACAACACTGAGAGAGCCTGATCTGATCTCAGTGGGAAGAGAATTCCAGAGTTTTAGAGCAACAGAAGAGGAACGTAAGCGCATTGAAGGAACAATTAAAAAGCCAGAATCAGAAGAGCGTAGATTTAATCTTGGGGTGTAAACGGTTAAAAGTTCAGATAGATATTGTGACGCTAAACCATGCAAGGCCTTGTAGGCAAGCATAAGAATTTTAAAATCTATGCGAAACTTAACAGGGAGCCAGTGCAAGGACTAATGAGTAATGTGCTCACTATTCCTGGACCTTCGTTGAGGAAGCTGACTCGTCATCTCTGCAGTAGTGAACATGCCTATATGAACATTTCATACAGATTACATAACCTGAGAATATTTGTTTTATATTTAAATTGGTTACTTTAAAAGTAGACTTTTCACTTATATAGATATAGTTTTAATGTCTGTGAGGCAAGTTTACAGAGTTTTGGTTCTTTTTTTCTTTCTTTTTTTTTTTGCGCGCTCAAGTTTACAGAGAGAGATGGTAGAAAGCGCATCCTGTTTACTTTCATTATTTTACAAAAGTACAATGTTTTGTTGTTATTGTGAGTGCACGCAAATAAGAGTAGACTCTTAGATTCAAAGGATGTATTACACACTGTATGACCAAAAATGACACTAAGAACGCTACTATTTAGCTTTCACACTTGAATAGCCCACATTTTTCTAGGGTAACGTTAAAGTGAGCAGCCATGTAAAGTTGCTACTACTTACTTGTTTCATATGATAAGCCATGTTTGAGGTTGATGAATGATAGTTGAGCATTTGGATGTCCTGGAGGTCCTTACCACATAGACCAGCTGTTAATGACCTGTCCGTCATAGACTGCGTGACTTCGCCACTTCCTGGGGATTTTTTTCCTGCGACTATACAATTTTGGTCGACTTCTCATTGGCTAACAGTTTGTCGACTATTAGGTGGTAGCCCTAATATCCAGTGATCAACAGTTCTGTGGGCAAAATGGTCAGAGAACGGCTTGACTGGTTTGAGCAGATGGATAGAAAGGCAACAGTAACTCAAATAACTGCTTGTTACAACGGAGTTCTCCAGAAGAGCATATCTGAACAACACGTCAAACCTTAAAGCAGATGTGCTACAGCATCTGAAGTCCATAGTGTTTCAGGCTGCTATTTTCTTGGCACACTTCAGGCCATTTAGTATCAACTGAGCATCATTTAAACGTCACAGCCTATTTGAGTATTGCCACTGACCATGTCCATCCCTTTATGACAAAAAGTGTATCTTCTAATGGCTACTTCCAGCAGGATAATGCACCATATCTAAAAGCTAAAATCATATCAAACTGATTTCTTGAATATGACAATGAGTTCAGTTTACTCAAATGGCCTTCACATGCCCATATACTTCCGATTAATATGTATTATCAGATCCTTTAACCATAGGCGGAGTTTGGGGGGGTCTGGGGGGGGGGGGCAGTGCCCCCCAGTCCAGAGCCAATTAATGCCTGTCTTGTGCTTTGAATATTTTTTTTTTATTACAGAATTCATATTTTCTCGTTTTATTTGTCTTATCTTATTAGTTCTGTGTATAGAATGAGTAAGATATGGCTAATTAATTTTTAATTACTGTAGCTTTATTACATTCTCCCGCGATTTGTGAATCTCAAAGTATCGCGGTACGTGAGTGGACGCTCTTCTCGTTCTGTTTTACGCGCTGAATAAACAAAATGGACATTCGTCGTTTTTTTAATAAATCCACTACTAAAAGTGTGGAGTTTTCTAATTCTACTTCAACCATTGCTGCTAATACTACCACAGCATTCGAGGCCGCATCAGAGAACAACGCCGGTTCTGCATTAGGTAAGATATTGTAATGTCTGAAGTAGTTCTATGACAGGTCAAGGGAGGCTCTGTTTATGAACTTTAATCGGAACGAAGAAGAACACACTGTAATCAGTCCCTCCAGAAAAACGTGATTATGCGATCGCTTGATTTCATGCATAATCATCCAAAGTCCGCATATTTATGCGGGGGTCACATTTTTTCAAATATGCCGCACTTTCGCCGCATAAATTGCCGATTTCAGCAAGAAAAATATGCTATGATTTCATTTTCGCTGCAAAAAAAGTCTCATATATCTTAGCAGAAAGTTGAAAATGTTGCGTTTACTTCACACAAGTAAAGCGCCATTATTTTCCCCCTATTGCCATGGGAACCTTATGAAGTGACGTAATTACGCGACGTGAACGTCATCTGTAAACCCCGCGGTGAAACCATGATGAAGCACGCCAATAATTCTCATTTTCCAACAAAAATAAGCTCAAAAGAGCGCGCGAAGCAGTTTCCCAGTGTGTTACATGACGCTGTATATTAGTAGTGTGTAAAATCATTTACGTTGCAGTAAGAGATTACACTTTGTGCACTGGAAGCACTTCATTTAACAGAAGATGTGTGTTTTGTATCGCTACCTCTGTTAAACAGGAAGCACACATTTTATTTTTTTATATTTTATTTATTCATTTTTACAGAAGTTGAATATTCCTTTTGTAAAGCGACAGAACTTGTTTGACTCAATGTTTTGTAATTTTGAGCCGTGTGTTCATGAAGGTCTGAAATAAAACAGAATGAGAACTTCAATATTCTGTGATTTAGTAAGCCTGCCTCTTTACATGAAGGTAGTATCTAGTGAGAACAGGGTGTCGGGGAATCACCTTTTTTTCCTCTTTTGCATCAAAAACCGCAGTTTTTGCAAGTTCCCGCAATTTCGTCGCATAAAATTGCAAAAATATCACGCATATTCCAAGAAAACGTGCCGCATAATCAAGCATTTTTGCCCGCAACAATCACAAAAAAATCCCGCGTTTTTCTGGAGGGACTGTGGAACAAGCGCACCCGTCTAACACAACTCGCTTTTTTTCGCCGCACTTCTGAACTCCCCGTGTTAATCCTATCACTGCCGATGCAAAACAAAACAGCAACTATAAAGAGTCTGTTCTATTCGCTATTCTTTGTATAAAGTCATTGTTCATTGTAAATGTATTTTATATGTAGAATGTATGATATATAAATATGATATAAAAAAAAATCTGAGCTCGTGGTCTGCTGGCCTGGTAGGTGCCCCCCCAAGCACAAAAGTGAAACTCCGCCTATGCCTTTAACTCAAGACTGGAGTTGAAACCAACCAACCGAAGTGGATTCTGACATCAGTTGGACTCCAATAAATTGCCTACACTTTACCAAAGTATTATATTTCAAAAGAGCAATGGAAGTCCAGTTTTGTTTAACATGTTTTTCTTTAAAAGTTTCATTTTTAATGTAATAAAAACAGTAATTCTGTTGCACGTGGCAGCACTCAACAGCAGCAGATTAGAGCATATGCCTAAGGAACAGTAAAGCAGAGAGCAGATTTCTTTAATTTGCTTAGGACATTGCGCACCATCACAAACACTCAGATCTTCGTTTCCAGCTATATTAGCCAGCTAAACGTGGCCCTCATCCAGCTGACTAAACAACTCCCTACAAAAATTTACAATCACTCTAAATTTTGTTGACAAGTTTAAAACCAGCTTGTCAACTCATTATCAAATGGCTTGCTGCTTTAAGCTGCCTCACAAACGAATTATGCAGATGACTTTGAGCAATTTCCCCCAGACGCCAAGTGAACCACTTATGCAGGTGCTCTAAATTAGCAGAATAACGTAGTTACACTTCACATGTGAATCTGTGCGTTAGATCATTTAATCGACATTTAATTTTTTATTGCTACAATCTGCTGTGAATTTAAGTTTGTACATGTAGAAATACATCCAGAATAGGGCTTGCATGCTTGCTCATTTTTACTAGGCAGTAGTCGACTAGTCAGTGGGTCAGTGTTTACGTTAAGAAATTGACTCACAAAACACCATGTAGCGTCAACCTTCTTTGCCGTCTCTGGCAAATCCAAAGATGCATTGATAGATAGCCTGTAAGTGGAGAGAATGATGATGGTGGTGAGAAGGAAGGCATGCATATCTCACTTGTCCAATTCATCCAGCTTGAATTGTCATTAATGGTGCAAAAATGTCAAGTTGCTTCTGCTTATAGTTTCTGTCAACTTTTGGGTGACATTTGATTTGTTGCAAGATGGTTTTGGCAAGAAATGTAGATTAAATGTGAGCTCTCTGAAATAAATCAGACCACTGGCCTCACTTTATTTTCACTTTGAGTATATTAATTTATGTTTTTTAAATGTATTTATTAATATCATGCATTTATATATTTAAACTCTTTCTCATTTCAAGTAAATGTTGTTCTTTTAAACTTTATTTTCATCAAAGAATCCAGAAAAAAATGTATCACATTTTTCAACATTGATAGCATATCAGCATATTAGTTTTTCTCAGTTGAGTTGACACGTTTCTCCAAACCCAGGTCACTTAGTTCAACTTTACTGCATAATGATTTGCTATAATCAAAACTGCAAGTGTGTTCGCTATTGATTTTATAACATATTCAGCTATATATGCTATATATATGCGAACATAATGACAAATGGGTGGAGATAGGTATGTAACCTTAGGAACAAACTAGGATATAATTAGAAACTAAAACAGATAACTAAACAGAGCAGGGATACAGGAACTAAGGGAACAAAACGGAACAGAAAAGTGACCAATCCTGAATGGTGATGTCACTACCTGAATGGTTCAGCACCAGCCGTCCTAAGAATTCCAGGCTGAGAGCGGTTTGTAATTTTGCAATCCCGAATCAAGCTCAACTGGAAATATAACTGGACCCATTACTTGCCGTCCTTAGAACCGTTCAGCCTGACACTGGAAAAGCGGTATTGTCAAATTGTTAGCCAACCAGACCAACGGTCCGATACCCTTCCTCCTATTGAATCTGACTGGCTGCGTTTTCATTGGCTGCCATTCCAGTCAATCATTCATAATACTTTGATGTCAATATTCCCTGCAGCATTTATCTGTCAACACATTGAAGTCCAAAGACATTTACAGTATTCAGCTCGATAACTTCTAAGACTCCATCAGCGCAATCTGATGAGAAATTTGACGAACAAAAACAAGCAGATATTTTCGCTGACAGCGCCTCTTTGAAATCCCTGCCAAACCAATGACGTCTGCACTCCCACAGATGATATATCAAAACCGTGCACCTCCTGCCAGTTTGAGGAGCTTCTAGAAAGGCACCAGTCTCCCACCAA
Organism: Opsariichthys bidens; assembly: GCA_037194245.1. Classification (NCBI taxonomy): domain Eukaryota; kingdom Metazoa; phylum Chordata; class Actinopteri; order Cypriniformes; family Xenocyprididae; genus Opsariichthys; species Opsariichthys bidens. Next base: position 22,757,819 of record CM074284.1, on the reverse strand, counting down.
TATCTGATTTAATTCCACATATTTTATTCAGTGTCTAAACGGCGGGATTCTCAAGAGAGGATCGTGTGAAGTGCCCGTTTTGTCGAACGGTCTAATGAGAGATTCCTCCTCACGGTGACACAGATGTTGACCCTTCCGTCATTATGATTATCAGTTCGAAGTCAGAAATGCTCTTGGGGAGCGGAGACAGGGAAGGTGACGGTAGTTTGCGGGAAAGGGTTACGTTTTCCTTTAATATTTAGGAGCGGCACAGCGTCGGCTCCCTTTATTAAAGGAATGTACACTGCTCTTTCTCTCTTTTGATCATTTGTGCAGCACCCTCGCTGCTTTTCCCATGATCCCTCAGCTCATTCCACTGCTAAAGGAGTTTTTGCTACTAATTAGATTTTATTTACTTTCTTTAGCTTTGACTTTCCCTTTCTTCCCCTTACAGTGATCACCAACACCTGCCGCAGCACACAGGCTAATGGCGCCTATGTGAAACCTATTAATGCGCAGCGTATATTTCTAAAAATAAGACCATATGCATTCTCTCAAACAATTGAAGTGTTCAAAGTTTTGTTTGTTCTGAGGCCAGAAACATACTCTATGCGAGAACGCAAACACAGATGCGAAATCTTGGACACGTTGACAGTGCATTGTACATGCATACATGGGGAAACAGAAAATGAAAAATCATGTATAACAAAACAAACACTTCACTTCAAAGTTAAGAAAGCATTTTCGTTTGGGCATTTCTCCATGAACTTTTGAAGCTATACTAGTCATGTGATGACATGGACAGCACCCATTTTAAAAGTCAAAAGGTTCTAATGTGGTTTTGGACCCTGCTGACTTGGGCAAAGTCAGGTTTGGAATGACAAGAGAGTGACATATTTATCATCGGATAAATTATTGTCATTTACATATGCATGCTCATCTGTTACAAGACAGCATTTCGCTAGCCAGGCCAAGGTCTTGGGTTCGATTCCCAGGGAACGTATAAACTGATAAACTGTGTCTTGAATTCAATATAAGCCGTTTTGGATAAAAGCGTCTCGCAAATGTGCAAATGTACTGCCTTAATAGCTGTTTAATCTCTCTACAGGTCTCGGGGAAAATTCCCTTTGTCCCGACAGCAGGGTGTGTGTGTGGTCCAGTCTGGAGGGGTGAATGAGTAGCAGTCTGCCCTTCTGCTGTCCGTCCACTATGCCAAGATCAGACATGCCACCTCTCTCACACACAGCGGTACGGGAGCGACACACTGGCTAATGAGGTCAGAGCTTTGCGCTCACAGACACAAGGTGCTCAAACACTAACACATTCAGCAGGCAACTGGAACACACACATACACGTTTGTTTTTCTATTATAGTGGGACTTTCCATTGGTTAAACTGAGCTAATTTTGATTAAAACACTTGGTATGTTTATTGAAGTTTCTCTTGTTGGCTTGCCCCACAGGTGTAGGTGATTTCAAGTTTTACTTTTGTGGGGAATGTTAGTTCATGATAAATATCGATAGTAAATTATAACAAATAATTAGCAATGATAAGTATGTAGCTCCGCCCCTTTTCACTCATTGTGTTCCGTCTTCTGGTTTGTATTTTCAAAATATGAAGGGAAGATCTTACGGATTTATGAATGATCCACTCGTTTTAAAAACTTCGGGTGTACTGTCGTTTGTTATGACATCCGCTTCAAACATGATAACTTTCGTTATCTCTACGATAAGTAAATCCACTTCATCAGTTAATTGCTCTACGACAGCGAGAAAAGAAGTGAAACAATGTACAGTATATTAAAGTATATTTCCACCCTGAGCTGGTTGTGTTTCGGTGATAGAAATATGCATAGAAATATGCCAAAAACAAGTTCAAAGACAAAATTCTAAAGATGGCTGCTCGCTTGTTACTCTGACGCATAAGGTCTATACAGTTCAAAAGTTTGGGATAATATAATATAATATAATATATTACAATATAATATAATATAAATTCACACTGAGGACAACCAAGGGACTCAAACACAAGTATTAAAAAAGGTTCGAACAATCACTTAAGGTCCAGAAGGAAACACGATGCATTAAGACATCCAAATATTTCTTATTTTGTTTAAATATCATATTTTTTTATTTAGTACTGCCCTTCAGAAGCAACAGAAGGTACATGTTTCCCGGAAGACAAATTAGTTACAATTTACCTTGACCTTCAAATTCAAAAAGTCTACACCCCTTGCGTCTTTATATATCGTGTTTCCTTCTGGGACCATCAGTGATTGTTTGAAGCTTTTGTAATAGTTCTGTTTGAGTCCCTCAGTTGTCCTTAGTGTGAAAAGATGGATCTCAAAATCATATAGTCACAGGTGTAAAGGCTTCAAATATACAAAAGATGCTGGAAAATCAAAGAATTTGCAGGACCTGGAGGATTTTTCTGAAGAACATTGGGCAGTTTAACTGTTCAGGACAAAGAAGGGACTCAAGAACAACCATCAAAAAACGACAAGCAAACAGTTCTGGATCATCCAGGTAATGACACACAGTATTGAGAATCAAGGGTATGGAAATTTTTGAACGGGGTCATTTTTTATGAATTCAGCTACTTTTTTTTTCTTGTGGACTATATGTAAACATCTTTTAAAGTAAAATATCTTATTCAGGACAATAATAAATATGCATTTTGAATCACTCTAATTTTGTTAAAATAATTAAGCAAGGGGTTCAAACTTTCAACACATCACTGTGTGTGTGTGTATATATTCAATTCAATTCAAATCAAATTTATTTTTATAGCGCTTTTCACGATACATATCGTTTCAAAGCAGCTTTACAGAGAATGGATGTCAACATTACAGTTTAAAGAATTCAGTTAGCAAATAATAAAATTTAGGTAATTAATTTACAATCAGAGTTAGCAGTTTAACTGAAGGTAGAAGCAAAGAGCTCCTGGAAAAGGAATTACATTAACAATAATTAGGATATAGAATTGGGTTGATCCAGATGATTGCATCTTCTGAAGTCCTCGCTGAAATTTGGCACAGTCTCTTCACAGGTGATGGTCATCTGTGTTTTTCATCTATATGAAAAACAAAGTCAATCAAATACATTTTTAAAATAATAATAAAGAATGATTCTTTATTTTATCAATTGATTTTCCAATAGAGGGCATTCCCAAGGGGAGCTTTTGTCAGATTCGGCTTATTTCTATGTTACCTCCTTTTCTTCATATCCCCTCTTGTCAAAATGAGGAAAAGGAGCAACATCAGTCTCCCCTACCCATAAGACCATTCTATAATTACCCCACTCCGGGTTTTCACTGTCACAGGCCCCCACTGAATCTGCAGCATAGTAGAATCTTCCAGAGAATTGGAACGGCTGTTGTTTTGCACATCCTCACCCTCACTTGCATGTTTGCTTATTAAATAATTGGCTAATTTGAGATTGCTTCAAGCTACCACTATGAGTGTACTCTCATCTCTGTTTAATTCCCTGTTAAACTGGCGACTTGCATTAAGAATATCAACCATTCTTTTTATTATTTTTTTCAAGCCATTAAAGCCAAATGGACTCTGTACTGATTATAATAGTCCCTTACGACTGTTTCTTGTCAAGACTGTATGAACAGGATCCCTGCTGTAAGCCATTTCGCACTGTAGGATCACAGTTGTCATTAATGTCAGACTCCGAAAGTCAAGAAATGTTAAAAATGGACACATGGAAGAAGACTTGAGTTTTACATGATTAATCCGTGACACGTTCGGTGACTTTAAGCAGCATTATATGCAAGTTTGAAATGGTGGCTAGCAAACAAAAACAATTTCTAGTTTTAAATTTTATCATGGTTTTTCAGGAAAACTGGAAAAAAAAACTAAGACAATTTGTGTGGACCCCAAGTGGTGGTTTGTTGTTGTCTCACTAATTGCGTTTGTTGTTTTTAATTTGACGGTTATCATAGGAGGAGTCACATTGCAAGACTGAGTATCAAATCTTCTGAAACTGCCAAGATTTCCTGTCGGCTGTCGGTGAACAAAATAACTATGTCAAACTATCGATCAAAGACTTCTGAGGAATCATTTAGGTTTCACAAAATTTGTCTCAAAGCCAAATTGTGGCGAAAATCACACAGTGTGAACCCGGCTTTAGTCCGTTTTTATTATTGACTCTAGCAAGAAATATAACAAATCATTATGTGCTCATCTTTTCTAATGAGAGGACGGGGCTTGTGTGACGAACTGCAACTTGTAACAATCTGGCCCTCTATAGATATATATAGCCAGCCCACCTTCATTCCTCGACAGTTTTCTGCATCCCTTCAACACCACGTCTCTTCACACTCGCCTGGTTTACTATCCTAACCAGCAGTGTTGGGGTTAACGCAGAGGTACAGAGGTGTTGTGTGCGCTGTGTGAACATGATGGTTACTGTAGTTCTAGACTAAATGTGAACATGCATTTACTCATCTCATCGTCACGAAAACATTCAGTATTCCTCAAAATGAATAAATCCAGTGTAGTGCAATCTCAGAATTTTTTGCAAATTTGTAATAATTAACTATATTAAATTACACAAAAATATACTTTGTATTTAATCTCACTTTATTAACCAATGTCTTTGCTGCTGACCTCCAATGATCCAATTTCAACCATACTAATAAGTAAAAATGACTTTAGATTAGATTTAGAATAAGAGTCCTGTATCCTATTCTTCAACAGCACAGCTGAAAAGTTTGTTTGAGCTGCGCTCTCTACTGTACAGGTGTAAATATGCATTACCTTTAGCCTGAGACTTATTCTGGCCTTAACATTTGGCAAAAAAAAATAAAATATATATTTTATATATATATATATATATATACACACACTGTTAAATGTCGCTGTAGATTTAGCAGCACATTACTGTAAAAACCAACAGTACAATACTGTATTTTATAATACAGTACAATACTGTAATTTGCATTGCATTCGGGGTAATTTTGTTTGAGCGGGAACATTTTTACAGTACATTTTAGTGTTGCTGTAACCTAGCTGTAACTTGGCTGTGATATGCCATGTAATAATACAGCATTGCTGTAAACAGCGCCCCCTAACAGACGTCAGAGCACAACTGCAGCAGCTCACTCACGGATGTCTGGACGTCTCACTCTGTGGATATCTGGAAGTTTGGTAAGTTCATTTTAAATTTTATAATTAGGTTTTAGTATTTTACACTATAGTGTACGTAGCTTTTAGTGTGAAATGACAGTGGAAGTAAACTTAAGTGTTATTCAGTGTTTCCCGCTTGTTCCGACATTTTCAATTTCAATCAAAACTCTGTGAATTACTCGTTTATTTCGACCAAACCAGACTTGGTGATTGTTAAAACGGTGAAAAGATTCATTCAAGAAGGTGTGTGTGAGTTTTATTTTGTTTCTGTCGAGTTTGAATATATTTTTTACGATGGTCTGCGAAGTAAATTTACTACGTTTGCTAATGGAGTCTGGTAACGTTAGGTTTTAAGGATCATATGATAACAAAAATGTCTGTCTCTCTGGAAATCCTTTCCATAATGTTCGATCCGAGCCTGTCAGCAGAAACTGATATAAACTGTATTATAATAGACCAACATTAACTGTTCTCAAACATCTAAAAACATTTGCAGTCAGTTTCCCGGATGATGGCTGCCACGGCCGCGTTCAAAACTGGACCTGTTTGAACAAGTCGTTTAGACACAAAAATACGTGAAAACAATATTATATACTATAGGCTTATAGGCTAATATACTTTCCTTTGCAACGTAAATGGGTGATTTGGGCTCAGAGAGATTGGCTATTGGTACCAGTTTCGCATTTTTCTTCGTTTGATTTATCTTAGACGGAAGACCTAGTTTTGCCTTGTGATTGTAATTACAAATATTGATTAATTAAAATATGAATAAAGGTATAAATTACCATTATCATAGTTAATAATTATCTATTACTTAACAAAGACCGATGCATGCCAAAAAAGCAAGTTAGAATTTTTAGAAGCAGAAGCTTATCATTTTTTTTACTATAGATATGTTGTTGGAGTGTATGAAATACAGTTATGTGTAGCTTATACGACCTCAACAAGAAACACATAACTGAATAAAATGTATTTTGATTTCTTACAGCTCTACAGTGTGAGACAGTTATCTTTGCTGCCTGGGAATGAGTTTTCTGTAAGTATTAGCCATTTTAATACAATGTTTTAAAAGGTTAGTTCACCCAAAAATGAAAAGGAGATTAATTGACTGGTATGATATTGCTAACAGGTTCCTGGTCAACCCTGACGATGGAAATTGAAGACAGAAGAAGTGTACTGCCAGACAGGGAGTCAGAAAGAGGACCAAGAGGGTGGTGCAGAGGAAGGTGACGGCCATCAAACCACATGCCAATAGTTTTAATCGGTCCTTGATGGAGTTTGAATGGAAAACTTCAAACTGAAGCCTGCACCCACCGTTAGTGGGACACTTGTTGTTTTTTTAGTTGTTGTTGCTCACTTGTCATTCTTTTACCCAACCCAATCCTCAAGTTATCATTTCTCATATGTTTTTTATTTTATTTACAGATTTGTGCACACTTAAAGGGATAGTTGACCCAAAAATACAAATTCTGTCATCTACTCACCTTCAAGTTATTCCAAACCTGTACAAGTTTCTTCTTCTGAACACAAAATAAAATATTTTAAAGAATGTTTGTAACCAGACAGTTGATATTTTTTCCCCTACTATGTAAGTCAATGGCTACAGTCAACTGTCGTCTGGTTACAAACATTCTTCAAAATATCTTGTGTTCAGCAGAAGGAAGAAATTCATACAGGTTTGGAACTGTTTGACGGTGAGTAAATGATGACAGAATTTTAATTTTGGGGTCAACCATCCCTTTAACAGACCTTAATACCTGTAAATTGCTGATTCACTGAACATGTAAATAAAATGCTTTTATTTGATTGAATAAAACATATTTTTGACAAGAACATTGCTTGGATTGTCTTTTGATTTGAAGGTATTCCGACATAGCATTATAATATTATGTCCTATAAATGTATATATTGTAATGACTACATATATACTTATAATATTAACATTATTAGTAATTATTTTGAATATTCTAGTAATATTTTGCAGTAAAGGATCAATATAGATATTACAGTACAATACTGTATTATTAATTACAGCAGAAGCAGACTAAAATTAGAAAATACTGTAAAATACAGTAAAATACTGTTTTGTAGAATTACAGCACTCTTGTGTAATGTAAACTAAATTACAGTACGTTTACTGTATATGAAAATATAGTAACTTGCTAGCAACCATGCTGCCAGTACTGTACTGTAAAAATACAGGAAAATTGTTATATATATATATATATATATATATTTTTTTTTTTTTTTTTTTTGTGGCATATATACATATATATATATATATATATATATATATAAAGGTATATTTTGTTATTAAAAACAAACAAGCAAGCCCAACCTTGGTGAGAAAACTAATGCAAAAGTAATGTAACGCATTGTTTCAGGGTGTAACACAATATTGTAATGCATTACTTTTATAAATAACTTTCCCCAACACTGCTAATCAGAGATAGTAGCAGAGCACTCTGGGTTCGGGCCAAAAATTCAGAGATGAGAGCCTTCCCCTCGGACATAGAGTTTTATTCCATCTGATTATTTGTAAGTGTGAACTCATGAATATTCAATTAGAATCAGTGTGTAAACATGAGGACTGCCTCGCACAAAAAGACATGTTTTTAAATCTAAGTCATAATATACATTTTGACAGTTCTTGTGATCCTGAATTGAATCCATGACCTTGACATTGCTATTGCAACGTGGTTGAGCTCCTGGTGTTCTTTTGCATCAAATCAAAACCAAACAGAAATGATGTGTTCAGTTTACCTTTGAGTCTGGGTCACAGTATTTCACATTATGTTTTAAGCCCAAAAAATCTGCATAATTTATATGTTAAAGTGCTAATAGAGTGATTTAGCAGTAAGATGCCGTGACTTTCAAAAACCTGCTTCTCGCTCCAGGCAAAATTACTCAACTCGCTGGTCTGCTTCTACTTTGTACGCTGACATACTCTGCTAATTTTTAACTGTACACTTTGTGTCACCATCAAAAGTCTCCTTCATCTTCCTCTTTCTTTTTCATAATCCTCCATACGTCTCCCATCCCCCCATATCATCCTCTATCCATTTCAATATCAGTATGACCCCTCTTAACCTCAACACCCTCTTTCTCCCCCCATCTTGTTCTCGCTCGCTCTTTCATCCCCTGAGATCTGAAATTCTCACACATTAAGCTTTCTCGAAGCAAAATGTCTTCCTCACATTTATTGTCTGCATTATGGGTAATGGAATCCGTACTCTCCTTTTCCACACCATATTTCATTTCATTTCACCCTCTATACGCATTCATCTCTCTCTCCATCTCTCTCTCTCTCTCTACTTCTCTACCTCTCTCTCTCTCTCTCTCTCTCTCTCTCTCTCTCTCTCTCTCTCTCTCTCTACCTATCTCTCTATATTAAGCTTATGTTTTTTTGTTTTGTTTTTTACTTTAGATCATTATAATAGAAATTCATTAAAATGAGGTTGTTTTATGGATCAATAGTTTGTAAATATTCTTATATTTATATTCTTAGATTTGTGGCATTCACACTTTGTACATAGCACTGTGCTATCTAGCAGATGTGTTTCTATAAATGTGATCCATGTTTTCTTATAAATGAGATTTTATACAATCAAATTTGTTAGAATTATTAATTGTGCTCTCTTCAGTAGTCAATGAAGTAACCCAGAAATCACTCTAATTTCTGTAAAGTGTCACAGTTATGCAAACGAATGAAGGAGGAAAGAGGGCGAAACATCCAATGCACTGGAAATTCGCACATTTCGATCCTTAATAGTGCATTGTGATCTAATATTACCCATAACCCCTCGAGCAACAGAAGAAAAAGATCATGGTTCCCTTTTGACGTTTGCTCTTCCAGAACTTGCACATTGTCATACGCATGAAGATCCAATTTTGCATCACCAGTGAAGGACATACTTTTAGTGTGTAGCAGAAGTATGCGAATTGTGATTTGAAAGTTTGAAGCCTCACTTTTCTCTTCTGCACTTTCCTGTTCTAATGGCCAGTCAAACGCTCCTCACACAAGCTCAGGGCGACACTATCAGACGGGCTCTTCAGGAGATGGCTGTACTTTTGTGTGTGTGTGTGTGTGTGTGTGTGTGTGTGTTGAGAGGTCCCCAGGGAAGATGATAGCAGGCTCTTAAGTGAATAGCTTTTCTGATGGCAAAAGTGTTCAATAACTCTCCACAAGCCGAAAATCTCTGCGTCTCCCATCACCGAAACACAACCAGCTCAGAGCGGAAATATACTTTAATATTTAAATATATTGTTTCACAGTTGGGTTTACTGTAAATTAACTGACCTTTGATGCAGGTTTACTGTTATTTACTGCGGTGTATTGTGTATTTCAAGAAGTTTTACACCTAAGGAAATTAATAATAGAATAAAATGCTGTATTTGTCTCATGGCATATTAGTGGCCTAGATAAAGCTGTTTTATTCTACTTTTAGTGGGGAAATAAATCAGGGGTGACAAATAAACTGCATATAATGCATTTCTACAGTGATGTCGGTAAGACTTTAAGTTTTGCGTAATCCTGCCTTAAGTGTCAGTAGATATGTTTCAATCCAGAGTTGTGAATTTAAAGGATTAGTTCACTTTGAAATGAAAATTTCCTCAAGCTTTATTCATCCTCAAGCCATCCTAGGTGTATATGACCTTCATCTTTCTGATGAACACAATTGGGAGTTATGTTAATAAATATCCTGAACCATCCAAGCTTTATAATGGCAGTGAATGGGAAACAACGAGTATGAAGCTCAAGAAAGTGCTTCCATCCAGATGGTTCCAGGGGGTTAATAAAGTGTAGAAATATCCATAGGAAAATAAAATAAGAAAAATATCAATATTTAACAAGTTATAAAGTAAAATTTCCGCCTTCCATATTTTACTTAGGAAGAAAGCATAACTGATGTCACGCCAGTTATACTTTTTTCGTAAATTGAACACGGAAGGCGCAGGACTCAACGTATGCGTTTTACACAGTCTGGTGGAAGCTAGATATTGTACTTTATAAATTAAATATGGATATTTTTCTTACACAAACGAAATGCTTTGCTTCAGAAGGCCTTTATTAACCCCCAGGAGCCATTTGGAGCTCGCTTTGGATGGAAGCACTTTCTTGAGCTTCAAACTCATTCACTGTCATTATAAAGCTTGGATGCGTCAGCATTTATTAATACAACTCCGATTGTGTTCATCAGAAAGAAGAAAGTCATATACACCTAGGATGGTTTGAGGATGAGAAAAGTAATTTTCATTTTAAAGAACTAATCCTTTAACTTGTGCGCAAAATTGGAATACCGCATAAAACTTTTGCAAAAAGGCAGAGTTTCCATCCCATGTTTTCAAGAGAACAAAACCGTCACTTCCTGGGAAACTGGCACAACGTATCAGTAAAAGTTGCTGCAATCAGGGTGGAAACTGGCTCTTTTTCCCTACATCATAAATGACTTGGGTCTCAGAGAGCGCAGACGAAAAGCAATAAATGCTGACATGTTATCTTGCATTCGGATGCTGGTGTTTGGGAATGCAATCGTGTGAGACAGTCCTATGAGGTCATTATACCGAACCATTTTGATGACAGAATTTGGCTCAGGCATTTCAGAACGACCAAACCAACATTTGAGATGGTGTGCAATGAAATTGGCCAAAGTCACGTGACATGTTTTCCTGGATCGAAGGATTTATTCACTAAATGTGTTTACATCGTAGTTTGTGCGCACGTCTTCAAACAAAAAAATCTATTATTCGCCTATATAAACATTTATCCGCCTCATTTTGTTTCTTTATGTGTATTTTTAGAATGTATGCACATCTTGGCATTTCCAACCAGCATTTCTTATACAATATTCCAATGCGCGTAAAAATAGTTGGAAGCATAGCTAGTAAGAAGTCCAAATCCACTGTCATATCAAACTGTAAAATTTAGTGGTCTTAATTGGATGGGACAGATTTAATTAAAGGGACATTAAAGTTCCCCTTTTTTTGCTTTTTTTTGGATATTACCTCTCATGTAGTGTGTAATATAGCTGTCTGTGAATGTAATAGATCTGCAGTGTAAATAAAGGGTCAGAAAGGAGGGGTTTAGAGAGACCGAATCCTTGATCGAACCGTTTTGGACACTGTGAGAAAAGAGGTGATAATGCAGTGTATATTATGAAAAGTGTTTTTTTTTTACCTTGGATGCAAGTAAACCTTTCATTGAAGAGCTCCAAAACAAAAGTAGGAACCTTTTAAATAGCAGAACAGAGACACTTTAATTTAAATATATTTCTTGTCTATTTACCTACACACAAAATTGTTATAAACAGACAAGCATTTTTCTTCTCTGTGTTGGTGCATTTCCATATAGTAGATACAGACTAAAAGAAACACTAACTCTCATTTTGATGTAATAAGCGTCTTCATTTACAATGATACCAGCCTAAAAACATTTAAAATAATTACTGTTCACACACACACAGCTTGGCTCAAAAAAAAATTTTCATAGTCTTGGAAATAAAGAGAATTTTTTCCACAAATGACACCACAGAGACCCTAAAGTAATTTAATGTAAAATGCATCTCACATTCTCTCTTTTCTTCCCTTGCATTCTTCTCCCTGGCGATCATCAGTCTTTTTTTCCTTAGTCTTTTTTCCCTCTTTGTGTCTTTACATCTTTTTCTCTCTGCCTTTCCTGTTCTTTCTTTCTCTAAGTGTATGATTGCAGTGGACCCATGCTGAAAAGTCACATTACCCACAATGCCATGCTGGGAACATTCTGGGTCTGATAATTCACACGCTGTGAGTAAACAGCCTTCGTGTGTGCGTACTAGAGAAGAAGATATAGGCCATTTTAGAAGGTTATGGATGATTATATGTTTAACCACAGTAGGGTACAAGTCATCGAACTGCCACACACACAAGGCAGCACAGATATTCCCTGCGCACTTCTGCTCCACGCTGCGTGAGAGGAATTCTCACAGGGATCATAATGAGAGTGAAGGGAATGCTGGGAATGAGCCTAAATCCCCCAGTTTATCACATGCCGCTCCCTGCGAACACCCGCCTTCCACTGCGCGTGTGTGTGTGTGTGTGTGACAGACAAAGAGAGTTGAGGTTAGAGTGGTTACATGCGTTCCACCTCCAGGTCGAAGAATAAAACATCAATGCTGTGACACTGTCTTCACTGCAAGTGGTACAAAAAGTGCTGCATCACAATAAGCATAAGCCTAGCATTAAAAGATTGTACTTCACTGACAATTATGTGAATTGTTCCAACTGCATTTTTTAATATATCCTTTTTTTTATCCAAACTTTAAACTGTTAATGTTTCTCTGTAAGTGTAGATTTACATTTACATTTATTCAGTTGGTAGATGCTTTTATGCACATTTACATTTTAGATTTATTTTTAAATTGTAATTTTTACAATTTCAACACTTTCTATTTTGCTTGTATTTATTGTTTGTGTTTTTAAACATACTGGAAAATATTTATCTATTTTTATTTTAAATTATACCACAAAATTTGGCCAGAATAGCAGGAAATACATAATATGAAATGTGAAAATGTTTCATACATGCATAGTATATGCTTTCAGATTATGCGTTTTATTTATATTATTTATATAGATATATACAAATATACATATATACTGGTGCTAGTCATATTATTAGAATATCATCAAAAAGTTGATTTATTTCACTAATTCCATTCAAAAAATTATACTTGTATATATTATATTCATTCATTACACACAGACAGATATATTTCAAATGTTTATTTCTGTGAATTTTGATGATTATAACTGACAACTAAGGAAAATCCTAAATTCAGTATCTCAGAAAATTAGAATATCACTTAAGACCAATACAAAGAAAGGATTTTTATGAATCTTGGCCAACTGAAAAGTATGAACATGAAAAGTATGAGCATGTACAGCACTCAATACTTTGTTGGGGCTCCTTTTGCCTGAATTACTGCAGCAATTCGGCGTGGCATGGAGTCGGATCAGTCTGTGGCACTGCTCAGGTGTTATGAGAGTCCAGGTTGCTCTGATAGGGGCCTTCAGCTCTTCTGCATTGTTGGGTCTGGCATATCGCATCTTCCTCTTCATAATACCCCATAGATTTTGCTGGCCAATTAGGGCTACCATGGTCCCTAAACCAGGTCCTGTTGGAAAATGAAATCTGCATCTCCATAAAGTTGGTCAGCAGCAGGAAGCATGAAGTGCTCTAAAACTTCCTGGTATACGGCTGCATTGACCTTGGACCTCAGAAAACACAGTGGACCAACACCAGCAGATACAATGGCACCCCAAACCATCACTGACTGTGGAAACTTTACACTGGTCCTCAAGCAACGTGGATTGTGTGCCTCTCCTCTCTTCCTCCAGACTCTGGGACCCTGATTTCCAAAGGAAATGCAAAATTTACTTTCATCAGAGAACATAACTTTGGACCACTTAGCAACAGTCCAGTCCTTTTTGTCTTTAGCCCAGGCGAGACGCTTATAATGCTGTCTGTTGTTCAAGAGTGGCTTGACACAAGGAATGCGACAGCTGAAACCCAGGTCCTGAATACGTCTGTGTGTAGTGGTTCTTGAAGCACTGACTCCAGCTGCAGTCCACTCTTTGTGAATCTCCCCCACATTTTTAATGGCTTTTGTTTCACAATCCTCTCCAGGGTGCGGTTATCCCCATTGCTTATACACTTTTTTCTACCACATCTTTTCCTTCTCTTCTCCTCTCTATTAATGTGCTTGGACATAGAGCTCTGTGAACAGCCAGCCTCTTTTGCAATGACCTTTTGTGTCTTGCCCTCCTTGTGCAAAGTGTCAATGGTCGTCTTTTGGACAACTGTCAAGTCAGCAGTCTTGTGTAGCTTACAGAACTAGACTTGAGAGACCATTTAAAGGCCTTTGCAGGTGTTTTGAGTTAATTAGCTGATTAGAGTGTGGCACCAGGTGTCTTCAATATTGAACCTTTTCACAATATTCTAATTTTCTAAGATACTGAATTTGGGATTTTCCTTAGCTGTCAGTTATAATCATCAAAATTAAAAGAAATAAACATTTGAAATTATATCAGTCGGTGAATGAATATAATATACACATATCACTTTTTGAAAGGAATTAGTGAAATAAATCAACTTTTTGATGATATTCTAATTACATGGCCAGCAGCTGTGTATATAATTTGGTCCTCACAAGTATAGCCAAAACACACACAGACAGTATGGGCTTTCAGATAATGTCATACATTCTGAAATATATTCAATAAATTGAATAATACATTTGAATAATTCTAAACTATAAAAACCCTAGACAAAATCTCCCAAATATGTTTTTGTCATATGGGCTTTCAGGCAGTGCAAAACTGCATGTATGCAACATTGTTGACTATAATGAGAAAAATATAGTTTTGCTGCATCACCACTCCCAGTACACATGCAGGCTTGACTTGCACATTAATATACACACTCATGCACAACAGGATTTTCTTCTCATCCCGCCTCTGCTTCTAAAGATCTCACTCACCTCAACCCAAATAATGTGAATTTAATAGAACTCATAATGTGGGTCAGAAGCAAATCACTGGTTATTAATGTAATTGAATCTCACACCGAGATTCAACAGAGATGCAATGAAACCAGCGGAGACATTTTATCCATTTAAATATTTAAAACTCCATATTAACGACATTGTCAGAGCATTTTGGGTCTGTGCTATGTGGGTGTGTGTATCTATGAAATGAGATGATGTTCTTGGGCATAGGTGAGATTTAGTTGTCTGTCACCTTTCATTCTTGTCTATTTTAATATCAAGGCTCGTCTCTCTCCATCTCTCCCTCTCAATCTTGTCTGCTGGTAATATATTTCATCCCTGCCTCATTTCATTCGTTATCAGAACCACTTCTCCATTTTTCTAGTGCACATCCAGTATTGATGCCACATACACTGATATTGGCATCTGTGATTTATACATTTTAAATATTCACAGACATTTGTGCGTCTTAGTTTTAACATTTTTGTTTTGAGAAACGTTCAGTCGCATGAAGGCTAGAAAACACGGCATCTTTGCACATATCAGACATTTCTGAATGAACAGAAGGTGTTTATGCAAAAAATAAAAAATAAGTGTGTTGCTAGTCAGTTTATTGTCGAAAATTTTAATATTGAAGAACACTTCAATTTTAATGACCAGAATTGCTGTCCCAGATTTTCAGTTTTTACCCAAATTGTCATCGTGACTTCAAACTGAGCCATTTAAGCCTGTTATTGTTAGAAACTCAAATCAAAATAATATATACTGTTCAAAAGTTTGGTGTTAGTAATTGTTTTGTTTTTTTAAAGAACTTAATAGATTTATTCAGTATTAAATTGATCAAATGTGACAGTGAAGACTATAATGATCAAATGATTTTTATTTCAAATAAATGATGTTCTTTTGAACATTATATTCATAAAAGAATCCTGAAAAAAATAAGTTTTCTCAAAAATATTAAACAGCACAACTGTTTTCAACATTGAAAATAATTAGAAAAGTTTCTTGAGCAGCAAATGAATATCAGAATGATTTCTGAAGACTGGAGTAATGATGCAGAAAATTCAGCTTGGACATGACAGAAATAAATTACATTTTAGAATATATTCTAATAAAAATACAGTTATTGAAATTGTAATAATATTTCACAATATTACTGATTTTACTCTATTTTTGATCAAATAAATGCAGCCTTGGTGAGCAGAAGAGACTTCTTTCAAAAATATCTTACCCCAACCTTTTGAACAGTACATATTTTAATTTATGTGCATCAATATAGTATTTATAAACTTAAATTTTGTCCCATACTAGCTAGGCTCTGCTGACTGACAGCTTAATTTATACTAAGCTGAAAACAGGGCTATTGACTCATCAAAACTGTGATCATTTATAGTGATTTATGTATATGGATTGGTAGTTTGTAATTTTGTTTTCAGTATTCTTGTTTTTTTTCTCTTGTTCTTGTTATTTGGTGTATTAATATTTTGTTTACATTTTCTTTCTGTCCTTAACTTCAACCTGCCAAAAGGGACTACGGGTGAAATTTAGCTAGTGTTGGCTAAATCTGGTACATTTTACATATTGTATGTATTATTAATGTGCTGATTAAATAAATGAAAAATGAAATGAAACCCTGTCACCCATTCTGCTATAATTTGGTTTTATTTAGATAACCCATAATGTTCATTTTGTTTTGTTTTGTTTTTTTCAGAAAAATGACCTCCTGAAGCACTAATTCTTTTGTTGAAAATGAATAAAAATTGAGTTAACGATTGTATATTGCAATGGAGTATAAACACTGAGTCTTGTGCTACATTTTGAGAATTGTCTTAGATTTACATTAAAGTGTAACTTTACTGATTTTCAACCCACTTTGTATTGTTACAGCATTGGTTCTATATGTAAATGAACAGTGTTTACTCGTCGACTGTGTAACCTGGACCAAGAAATTCATGTTTATTTGGCAGCTTCTGTCCTAAAAGGCTTTGTTCACGGCCATCCAGTTTGAAATGTTGACTACAAACACCGAGGATTTTCTGTCACGGGGTACTCTCCATATTTGAGATTCTTTGCAGCCTTTAGCTGCTGCCTACAATGTGCTGGACCCTTCAAGTCAAAACCATTATGACTAGAAGTATTTCCTACTAAAGCAAGGCAGTATTTCTCTCTGGTAAGGACATCCATAGCGGACTAGTGGGAGTGGCCTTGGACGGCGACATGGGTGTTGAAGTTTTCCTATTTGGCAAAAGGGGAGACAGCAATTTTTCTTTTCTGTTTTCTTTTGTCAGATAGCACCGATTTAAAAGAAACTAAAACCTTTCTACTGTATAGGCAGCCGTGTTTTTTGAAAGCTCATTTTACCAGGGGTGAAGTACCCTTTAATGTTTTTAGTATCAGAACATTTTGACTGTGAATCTGTTATATCTGTCAGTCCAACAGCTCCAAACCATTTGGAATGATTTGTTCGGTAAACCAATTTGTGAAATGGAATGCCGGGTCAGTCTTTGGAGAGCAGGTTTGTTGTTTTAGGGTTGTGTTTAAATGAGTTTGCCTCCGACAGCTGTTCCTCATGGCCCGTGTTGCTTTTGATCCGGGAGCGTCTGGATTTGTCTGATTGGAAAGGGAACGCGATGGTCCAAACTGATTAATTCTAATCTAGTCGAGTCTGGACTCAGATGTGGGCATGTTTTATCAAAGCAGAAGCCACGCAGGAGCCGCTACGAGAGTGAGCACACATGATTGAGAGTGTGTGAATGGTGCTAGAAAGCCTGAAGGCATTGTCAGTATAGATCAACAAGAAGCAGAGGAAATACTCCTGGCACCTTTGCCATGAAATTTGTACATGTAAATAAATGAAAAACAACAAATGAACTAAAAGGTCTCAGGGATCAGTCCAGGAATTCAACCATGCAGAGCCGTCAAAAAGCATGAGCCAAAAGTGTCAAGGCCATACATGCGTGTGTGCCGGTGATGCATTGCTGCTTCATGAATCTCTCTGGAGCTTATATGTGCAAGTGGGGGTTTTGTGTGTGTGTTCGTGTGTGTGTGAGAGAGATGTACTGAGCTACAACCTATAATGAAAGCGTAAAAGAGAAAGAGAGACAGATTTGCCTAACAGATGAAGAGAACTGGAAGTTCTTCATTTCTTCAGGCCAGTTGGAGGCCTGTAGAAGAGACACCAACACACATGCGGTTGATTTTCTGTCATGCTGCTGACTTCCCGTTGATTTCTTTCATTTTTATATTGAGCTAATGGTATTTTGTTTAATATAATGTACAGTCAGATGGTCATTATTACAAAAAAGCACTTCAGGTCTTATGGTATCATAAAGGGGTTTATTTTTATGATAATGATCATCTGGCTGAACATTATCTGGCTTATTGAATGACTGTTTACCAAATAAATAAATAACTGCATTTGTGTCCTTGCAGTATTGATTTGAGCTTAAATTCTTGTATTATTTTACTTGTAGAGAATGCAGAGAGAACACTAGCACAGCTCGTAGCAACACATGTTTCCAGGATAACTGGGGAGTTATACAGTGTTGCCATAGGCAACGATTATTATTCATAAATATATGTGACCCGTGCTGGCAAAATGAGTCGGAATGCGCACAGGTTAATTTCGAGCTACAGGCAAAACAAGTGAAAAATGTCAATTTTGGTTGAAATTGAGTTTTTCACAAAAAAAAAAGGCGCTCGTCTAGTGATCTCAATGCTCCTAATAGCAATTAAACATCTAAAAGTATCTTTATTTGTAAGTTTTCTGAGAGGAATACCTTTCCTTTGACCATGAAAAATGCCTCTGCTTGCTTGCTCTGGGGTTTCCCTCAGCACAAGTTTGGTATCATTGTAAAGCGAGGATTTCAACTTTGTTGAATATTCATAGCGAATTCTCGATGGCATGAGTCTGAACCAATGAAATTTGATTTTCAAACTCATACAGATGTAAACAAAATGATCTTCCTCGCGTTGACTGACAGATCCAATACCCGCACACAAAGACGCCTCAGGCATGCAATCCCTATATACACACATACACAGAATTACAGTATTTAAAAAAAAATGTCTCTGAGAGTTTTCACGCAAACATTATCTGTTATATCTTAAGTGAATGTTTTGTTAACTGTTGGGGAAAGTCATCTGACAGGAGGATCTGTGTGATATAGTAGGTCTAAATAAACAAATAATAATAAATAGTTTTCCTGTAGATATGGGTTTTGACTTGGTTCGTACCAAATTTGGTGTTATTTCCAGGAAATTTAAGGTATGGTTTCTAAGGTATGGAGATTTTGTTTTGAATTTTGTTTTCGATTTTCCTCAAAATTGACCTTGACTTCAAACAGGTGTAGCTTAGTCATTTTTTGTCGGATTCCAACAAATCATACACCTTTTTGAAAATTTGCTTAATACGACTGATTATCAATTACCAATATTTGACACTTGCTTTCTTATTTGAACTTTTGTCATTGAAATTGGTTGGTGTTCAGCAAAAGCAAAGCTCAAAAACACATACAATAAGTTATACTGGCTAGTTTATTGCTGCATAATCAAAACAATTCTATTGAACATGGATTGGATCCATTTAACATTCAACAGCATAAATACAACAGAACAGAGATGTATATGAAATAAACAGTGCTTTTCAGGATACCACTTAGCTAACAGTAGTTTTTAGGTAGTTTTTTTTAGTAATTAAATGTAAAATACATTTTTTGTTGTATAAATTAAATATACATTAATCCATATTAAAGTTACAAAATTAATTTAATAGCGATTTTTTTTCCTTCTTTTGTTTGATTAAAATTAAAACAGACAGCAGAGCAGCAGGAATATTAGGCTGCTGTCACTTTAAGAGCCGCACAGATCCAATAAACTGGTACATAAGCGTTTTATTTAACTGCTTATGTTCATTTAAGACATAACTGACAAGGTTTACAAGGATTCTCGCCAAGATGGACATTTTGATATAATTTTGTGTGAATTAGAAGAGGTAAAATAGCTTAAAATCAGTAGGCTATTTACATGCTCTCTAAACTGCAGCTTTCTGGGTGTCTGTTTTGGATGTGTTATAACTCACACAGTGAGTACAATTGCAATTGAGTATTTAGATTGGCCAGGCTTAAAGGTAGGGTAGGCATAAAAAAAAAATAAATACTTTTAGTTATTCTGGTTAAAACTCTTTTCACATCCTGATAACAACCAATAATAGAAGTGGTCTAAATATTAAAACATCCATACATCCAGTCATCAGCGTGTTCCGTAAGGCTATGTAGACTTGTAGGCTGCATCCCGTAAACTTCAAAATCATGCCTTTGAAGGCTGCATTTCAAGGTAGGAAGGTATCGGGCACGTCCAAATCCAATGTTAGCTTCACTTCCTGTCTCCCGAGATACCTTTAACTGATCAATTTTTGAAGGCAGCATAGATGTATCCTTCACTGCCTTTAATATCCTACAATCCTATGCGTTCCATTCAGCGACAGTTGAGCTAGAAAAAGAAAGATGGTGTCTGAAAGTTCTTTGTTTTGTCTGAAAGTTGCTGTCAGTTTGTGTGTAAATGTATGCTTTTGATCAACGTTTCCACTTCTGATGTCATTTCTTGTTAGAAATTACTACTGTAGTAATTAAATATTTGTTTAGTTATTACCAAATCTCGGCACAAACAACTGTTTGTCAAGAACAAACAGCAGCCGCCTTTTACAGTTCCTCCAGAGTCAAAACAACAAGCTTATGCTGTGTTCACGCCATGTCGTAATCGTAATTACGAGATGGAAACCCGTGACGTTCTTCCCATTAAACACTTTAAACGTAGAAATGAATCTGCAGCAATAAGGTGGTACAACTAGAGCTCTGTAAGTTGTTTATGCTAATTATAATTTTAATGTTATGTGCTTTGAGACATGAGGTAATTTAACACCGTCTCGAGACACTTTGCAGACTCTGCTGTGTGCGTTTTTGTTTTGGAGGAAACGTGGCTTTTGACAGCGGGATCTTATGCTAGCTTGCTTTTGCTAGCCTCTCTGAAATTACCTACCCTACATTTAAAAACATGTGGAAAGGATAAACTTTTGTGAAGATGCAGCACTGGCCTGATCGGGACAATATCAGCGCTCTATACATTGGTGCGTCTCTAATAAATGTGTGTGTATATTTATAATTATTTAATTTGCTTATAAAGCCGATGGAGACCATCAACTGATTCCACAAATGTAGTTGTTTTCAGGTTTTACTGTCTTTATGGAAACATTGTGAAGGCAAAACCTGACTCTCTCTCACACACACACACACTCGTTGTGTTATATTGAGTGTAACTTGAGAGAAAGAACTTGTGTATGTGCGTGTGTATGTTTGATCAAGTGAAAGAGAGAATTCATTATAGAGAAATCTTCTCCTGCAAATAAAGCTTTAATTGAGAAGTCTGATAAAATATTAATGCGCAGCATTATTAACCTCAGTGAGTCTCTGTAAGATCAAAACGAGAAGGAAAAGGACAGCCAGTGAGAGTGAGAGACCTACCGCTCATATCCTGCATGAAATGCATGAATTTAATTCTTAATTACTCAAACTTCTGTGCTCGAACTCCTGAATGTCTAAAGAATTGGGAAAACTTTCCTCTTAACTTGTAAGATCAAACATTATTTTAAAAAAGTCCAATACTTCTCAAAGTTAGATGTATGTATTGTAGAATGCTAGCTGCAGGTTATAGTTGTACAAGCTAGAGTTTTCATCTTTTTTCATGCAAAATGAATTAACATGTATTGTCACCGTTGGCAGAGCATTGTTATTCGGTTGCTAAGGTGTTCTGAGGGATTTTTAGTGGTCGCTAGGGTATTGTGTGTGTTGTGTTGGCTGCTGATGTCGACAAATTAATAGAAAAAATAATGAATATATCTAATTTATGTTAAAACAACTTAAATATTGGCTTTCTAGGACTAACCCTCCACATGTGTGATGCAAGCCAGGTGACAGTGACAAGCTCATGTCATTTCTTCAGACGTTTACGTCCTGCATTTGTTTCATTAGCATTCAAAAGACGTTACGAAGTCTCGCTCGAAGGCCGAGTGCATCCAAGCAGAAGCTGATTATATGCATACTATACGTCGTATATGACAACATCAGTCGCTAGAGCATTCTAATGTGGATTATTCATTGAAAATTTAGAAGGAATGGTATGAAGTCATCAGCATAATTCATTTTCCAGGTGACTGTATATGGGAAATTCGTCTTTGAGGGGTTACAAATCCTTTCCCCACAAACCTTGTTCTTGTAATTTGTCTTAATCAGAATCGCATCCCACTCACAAGCAGTTACCATCATCAAATGAAAGCCGTTTATACCCCGAGGTTGTTATCCCTATACATTTGGAACGCATGTACAGTGTTTTAGTGGTGGTTTAGTTCAGATATATTATATACGATCAGTTTGTTGCAGATTTTATTGTTTTTTTTGTTGTTGTTTGTTCTCTGTGTGTGTGTATTCTATTTAAGATTTCAGGAGATTTTCAGCAAAACACGTTCACTGCTGGTTCTATGTTTTGTTTGTGGACTGGTTCGGATGTATTATGTGATAATACATGTGGTGTGGTTTTACAGTTTGTTGCAGATTCTTTCTTTATTAATTTTATGTACATTTAATAACTTATACCTTGTTAGTATTAAATCTTTGTGCTATATATTCTAGTTGTAGAACTGTCATATAAAACCATACTTTTATGGTTCTGTAACAGAAAGTGGTATTTTACCATTTTTGTGTAATTGGGGTTTATAAGATTTTATGAGGTATTTTGTGATCTTTTTTTAGTGTCTGTAAATTTTTATTTTTCTCGACCTAGCAGTCAAAAGAGGGGCGTGTCATTAAGGGTGGACAGATGGGGGGTGGTGGGCAGTAATCAGATGAATGTGAGACTGAGTGAGTGTGTTATTGTGGGCAGTCGGGAGCCAAACCCTACAGGGACCGAGTTTAATCACCATCGGCGATGGAGAGTGTCTTAATGTGTGCGCTGTGTTTGTGTGGTGGACAGATAGGGAACGTCTTGATATATATTTGCATCAGAGTACAATTAGTGCATACAGGGACAGTGTGTGTGTGTGTGTATGTGTGTGTGTGTGTGTGTGTGGTTGGCATTGCAAATGGATGGCAGAAGGACAAGACTGCTCCACCTTCTCAAGGACAAACGGAGATTAACGACCATCAGTCCCTGCACCCTCACCCCCTGTGGTCTCTCTCACACACATTCACATCCAAATCTAGATTAAAAAGATTACAAAACAATACCAATATAGCAATATATCAGTATTGTTTTGCAATGTATTTTTTTATCTTTGTTGTTTATTTTTTTTAAATCCTTTAATTATTTTTTTGAAAAAAATAAATAAATAAATAAATTAAGCAAGAACATGTTTTCCCCACTGTTTTGACAGTTTTGTATTACTGTATGAATATTAACATAAAGCTTAAGAAACGCATTTGCACATGTATAAAATGTTTATTGTTTGTCTTACTTTCAAACAATATGTATTTTCAGAATATATTTTCTTTTAATCATGTTCTTGGCTATATATGATAATTCCAACATGTTTTTGCCAGAACAGTTTGAACCATAAAATTCATATAAGGTATAAAAAATGTCCCATTTTCACACCTCCCATTTTGCACTTCACAGTGAGTTGTCGCAGCACAGCCATGCATGTGAGGAGAGAATTTTAAATGAGGGGACTCCCTTGTGAGGTAGACTGACTGCATATACTGTATGTGTGTGTGTGTGGGCGGGTATTCCCTACGTTATGGGGACCAAATGTCCCCACAGGTATAGTAATAGTAGTACATTTTGATCTTGTGGAAACAAGCTTATAAATCATACAGAATGATCTTTTTTGAAAATCTAAAATAACAGAACATTTTCTGTGATGGGTAGGTTTAGGGGTAGGGGTAGTGTAGGGGGACAGAATATACAGTTTGTACAGTATAAAAACCATTAAGCCTATGGAATATCCCCATAAAAAATGAAAACACAACGTGTCTGTCTGCGCTCACCGCCGTTTCATGAATCTCTAAAATGCACTAAACATCACAGCCTGTTTGTCATTGTCCTCACTTACTTTCTGAACTTCATTAACAGAGGGAGAAATGACCTCTGGACCGTGACACCTCTGAATTCATTTCACTTAAACAAAACTTCAACCTCATCATCATTCTGAAATGAGCCCTGAGAGAAGCTCCAAGATGAGCTTCTAGAATTATAAAGAGAGAGCGGAATAATCTTGACCCGCATAGCATGTCAGAGCTTATAGTAAAATGAATAACGGTTCAAAGGATGTGCCGTGAAATATACGTCACGGAGGATGGGGGACCAGATTGGGACGTCAGCAGAAGGCATTCATTCTTGTTCCTAAAATAACTTTCTTTTTTTTTCCCCCTCAGACTTTTATTGAAGTTTACTTAGTTCTTGGTCCTTGTACTTTCAGCTTCACAGCATCTGTAGCGCTCGACAGCGCTGTGTTCCCACTTTAAGACATTATTCACAGCTGAAGAATCCTCACCTCATGCTGCTGCTCTGACTAATCGGGGAATTCTTGATTTGGCTCTGACAACACCAAGAACTGGCTTTACACAAATGGTTTTTAAGAACAGATTTTAGAAAAATATTTGAGAATTGCGAAAAGTTTGGTGACTGTATTCCTACTTTGTTCTTAAAATGTAACTTTCTGGTATTATCAGAAAAAAAAAACTAATTTGCATAGTACTCATCTAAAGTAGTTAGCAAGATTAAGATTAACAGATTAGTGTGGTATCATATTTCCCTAAAGGTATACTTATTTTCTGTTGGAGAAAGTGGGCATTTATGCTAATATTGCCTATAACCCCTTGTAATATGAAAGAATTTTTGACAGTTAATTTTTTCAGAGAAAAATTGATTGATTTCAAAGCAGCCACAGCACATTGTTAATGTACATAACTAAAAATTAAGTAATAGTCGATTTTAAGAAACCAATTATTGCTAGATTGCTAATGCTTACATGTATATTTACATATGTTTGTACACATTAAATATTTACATGTATTTTGCTATTTTGAATGTAATTCATGAAACATCAGAAAATTGTTAATAAATCCATTCTTCACATTCATAATATATTGTTACATCAGAATGATTTTTACAATTTACTATTATAGTCTTTATTACAGGTGCTGATCATATAATTAGAATATCGTCAAAAAGTTGATTTATTTCACTAATTCCATTCAAAAAGTGAAACTTGTATATTATATTCATTCATTACACACAGACTGATGTATTTCAAATGTTTATTTCTTTTCATTTTGATGATTATAACTGACAACTAAGGAAAATCCCAAATTCAACCAAACTCTGGAAATATTGGGACATTTTTTCAAATTTGAATAAAATGAAAACCAAAAGACTTTCAACTCACATCAGCCAATATTTTATTCACAATAGAACACAGATACCATAACAAATGTTTAAACAGAGATATTTTACACTTTTATCCACTAAATGAGCTCATTTCAAATTTGATGCCTGTTGCACATCTCAAAAAAGTTGGCACAGGGGCAACAAATGGCTGAAAAAGAAAGAATATTTGAAAGATTCAGCTGATATAACATCTAGCAACTAATTAAGTTAATTGATATCAGGTCTGTAACATGATTAGCTATAAAAAGGATGTCTTAGAGAGGCAGAGTCTCTCGGAAGTAAAGATGGGCAGAGGCTCTCCAATCTGTGAAAGATCAAAAGATTCAGAGAAACTGGATGAATCTCATGGACAAGACCGAAGACCTTTATTTCGATGCCTGTGGTCTTCGGGCCCTCAAATGACACTGCATCACTCATCGGCATGATTGTGTCAATGACATAAATAAATGGGCACAGGAATACTTCCAGAAAGCACTGTTGGTAAACACAATCCACCGCGCCATCTGCAGATGCCAACTAAAGCTCTATCATGCAAAAAGGAAGCCATATGTGAACATGGTCTAGAAGTGTAGTGGTGTCCTGTGGGCCAAGGCCCATTTAAAATGGACTGTTTCAAAGTGGAAAAGTTCTCTATGGTCAGATGAGTCCAAATTTGACATTCTTGTTGGAAATCACGGCCGCTGTGTCCTCCGGGCTAAAGAGGATGGAGACTTTCCAGCGTGTTATCAGCGTTCAGTTCAAAAGCCAGCATCTCTGATGGTATGGGGCTGCATAAGTGCATACGGTATGGGCACCTTCCATGTTTTGCAAGGCACTATGAATGCTGAAAGGTATACAAAGGTTTTAGAGCAACAAATGATTCCCTCCAGACAACGTCTATTTCGGGGAAGGCCTTGTGTGTTTCAGCAGGACAATGCAAAACCACAATCTGCAGCTGTTACAACAGCATGGCTTCATCGTAGAAGAATCTGGGTCCTGAACCCTGCCTGCAATCCAGAACTTCACCTATAGAGAACATTTGGCGCATCATTAAACGAAAAATACTTCAAAGACGACCACAAAACTCTTCAGCAGCTGGAAACTTACATCAGGCAAGAACGGGACCAAATTACAACACCAAAACTCCAGAATCCCATATCCTCGATTCCCAGACATCTTCAAACTGTTTTGAAAAGAAAAGGAGATGCTACACCATGGTAAACATGCCCCCGGTCCCCAATATTTTGAGACCTGTAGCAGGTATTGAAATGAGCTCATTTTGTGCATAAAATTATGAAATTTTAAACATTTATGTTATCTATGTTCTATTGTGAATAAAATATTGGCTCATGTGATTTGAAAGTGTTTTAGTTTTCATTTTATTTTATATTTGAAAAACATCTCAACATTTCAGGAATTTGGGTCGTGTAAATATATATATATGTATTTATATATAAATATATATTTTATGGGTGTAAAGGTATACATTTATTCATACCGCACTGTATGTAACGGATGTCACTGTTCTGTTCATGCAGTTAGACAACAAATACAGTCGGTCACAGGCGATCCACACTTCAATGCAGAAGAATTCAAGCCTTCAACACGTGTGTTAATGCATTGTAGCCTAACCACTTTAACCACCAGCATTAACCACCAATAATCACAATTCTGTTTTGACGCTTAATGATGTGGTTGAACAGATGCAGTTTAGGTGCCTTATGCCTAATTCACACTACAGGACTTTAAACATCAACAGATCGTTGTGCTGTTCAGACTACATGACTTGCTGTGGAATCTTGAAGTCATTGTGGTGTTAACACTATGTAAATGATCAGCAACAAGGGGTTACACACTAGATGGGCTGACATCTCTATCACCCTGTGGCTCTATCAGGTCCCCAAACCACATTGTGTCACTAAAACACATGCGAGAAGTGGAATATTGCAAGTTTATACCTCCCAATTCTGACTTTATGACTTGCAGTTGTGAGTTTAAATCTCGCAATTCTGAGAAAAAGAAGTCAGAAATGCAAACTCACAATTGTGAGGGGAAAAACAAATTGTGAGAAAAAGATGCAGTGGCCTTTTTTACAATTATAAAATTACTCACAAACAACTATCACAAAACATGAAAACAGTCGAAAACATGACACTTAACTCTGCTTCTTCAGACTGTCAGAGAATCACCAATTGCTGTTTAAATGACATTAAAATTCAAAGTAATCACTTTGGTAATCTAAAATACTTTTCAGATGTAACTGTAATCTGATTACCACCCATTTAAAATGTAACTAATGAAATACAGCTACTCAAATTTTGTATTTTAAATACGTAATTAAGTTACTCCCCAACCCTGCTCATTGCACATGTTCAAGAAACCAGTTTGAGAGGATTTAAGCTTTATGACCTGATGAAATAGCCATTAGTAGATGGTATACTGTAATCATAAAAGTGGACATGGTAAGCAACAATACTCGGGTGGGCTGTGGCATTTTAAACAATTCTCACTTGGTATTAAGGGGCCCAAAGTGTGTCAAGAAAATATTTCCACACCATTACACCACCTGCAGCCTGAACCGTTAATACAAAGCAGGATTGATCCATGCTTTCATGTTGTGGCACCAACAACTATGCCACGATCAAAGTCACTTAAATCACCTTTCTTCCCCATTCTGATGCTCAGTTTGAACTTCAGCAGATCGTCTTGACCATGTCTACATGCTTAAATGCATTGAGTTGCTGCCTTGTGATTGGCTGATTAGATATTTGCATAACGAGCTGTTGAACAATGTACATAATGAAGTGGCCTGTAAATGTATTTCATTATATCATAGTAGATGTTCTACAGGCTCCTACAACCATGAACTGGACTTTTCTCCCGAGGGTTTTGCACCAGCGGAGAAACTGCCGATGACATGAACAGCATACATGAATTACCAGCACAAGTTAGAATGTAATAAATAGACATACCCAATATATATATAAATTTTGCAAAGTAATTCCGTCAAATACATTCAAATTTAAAATAATACATCAAAAAGTACCACTTGTGAGTCTTAGTATGACATTATCTCCACTCCAATTCCTGCCGTCTGCTCAAGTAATGTGGATGTGTGATTGTGCATATGGAAAATTTAGCGTGCATGTATGTGTGCAGGTCCACTCAGACTTGAGTGAGACCACAGGTGACAGACTGTCTCATTGCATCATTACTGTGGATGTTACAACCACTGTGGGCCAACCATTAAAAACCTAAAGCGTCGACTCAAGGCCCATGTGAGCCTTCAAACGGCCACACTATGAAACGTGAGAAGCCTTTTTCCCACCTCGATTGAAACGCATCACTCGCCCTCTTGTTTTCTCTCAGCAGAAGCACGTGAAGGTTCCAGTTAAGACATCCGTGTCTCGTCGCCTGCAGTTGTTTTGTTTCAAGGTGTTGTTATCCAACGAAGGGATAACGTTAAAATTAGGGCTGTCAATCATTTGCAAATTTTAATTAAATTCATTACTTGATATGGCATTTAATTAATCAAATTAATCACATATATCAACGAGAAAAGCCTTACAATACAGCTTAAACATTGAAAAGACTGTGAAATCAGAATAGCATACTGCTCTTGCTATTACTGCTCAGCTTGTCCGTCCATTTCCTTTGGGATAAACTTCATCCACTGGGATGAATTAATATCAGTTTTAACATCTTTTGACTCATTCTTTGATCAGACTGCCAAAAGTCACTTTTACATTAAATTTGATTAAAAATTCATGTTGCTATTTTAAATAAACCCGTATGTAAAAATAATGACTAATTTAGGCAAAAATAACATTAGGCCTACCATGTATCTCCCCAAAATTGCACAACTCTAGAGTAAAAACATTAATAAAAAAAGTGATATTACATGCGTTTAAAAAATGACATGATTATGTTACACCTTTTACTATGTGGGGTTTCTGGAGACCACAAACATCCTAAATGAACACCAGCGCATAAGGTTTAATATTAGCTCTATTAAGCTAGCTATTTCAAATTAGCAAACGTTACTAGTATCGTCTAACTATGCAGTTAGATAAACTGTTCATTCATTACATTATACAAATTAAATCACATTTCCTTTGTCTTTATCCCCCTTTTCTTCCACTTTTACTCTTCTTTTTGCTTGCTGGGCACCAGAGGTTCAGTCTTTTTGACAATGTAGGCTGTCTAGCTATAACGCTAATTTAGTCATGTGAATTCGGCTATCTGTCAGGCAACTGTGAGTGCGGCTGGGTTGGGAAGGATTGATGTATTCGACCTGGGTGAATCGGGTGACTAAGCAATGTAGTTATGTTTTTGTGTTTCGATTTTTTTGTAATTCGTTTTAATTGATTTTTTTTGTAATTTCGAATTAATAGTATTAAAGTACTGTATTAGTTGTGTGTGTGTGTGAGTCTGTGTGTGTTAGAAGGTTTATTGTGGTTGGATTCGTAGTATTTCTCACCGCAAGGTCAGAAAAAAACGGGCAAAATATCTGTGTGTGTCTGCAAGAACACAAATGCATTGTGAGGGAGTGGCCTTATTCTCTGAGGAGAATTCTTCTTTCTTCTCCAGCTGTTGTGTGTGCGTCGTATGATTCAAGGCTTTATAAAACAAAATGATCTATTGTTTTCTGAGCTGAGCGATGTATAAACCAATCCATTACACTCACACAGACACATTAACATGCTTTGCATAGGAAATCACCTTCATGTGCCTGTCTCTCTTTTTCTCTCTGTTACTCTCTCTCTCTCTAAGTGAGCCTTTGTGGCTTGCATCTTTAATCGCATGCTGGATGAGATCTAGATGTGACTTTTTTATGGGAATACCCAAGAACAAAGGAAGGATTATGACATTAGTTGCAGTTACACAAAGCCAATGCGGCATTGAATATGCGGATATATCTAAAATGTGTTTTGAGGAGATCCAATGAAACGCTGCAGGAGTGTGTCGAGTTAAACATTTCAAAGAAATTATGTTTGGGAAATATTACAAGAATGGTTCTTGGAGAGCAAGTTGGAGATTAGATAAATGTTTCAAGATGATTCAGAAATTGGGATGGAGAGCCATCAACATTTATGATGAGCATCTGAAGATCATGTAATAAGAAAATGACCTCTAAAAAGGATCTCATTATAATAATCTCATTCATCCATATCAAGTTTGACATCAAATATAATTTAAAGATTATGATGTTTTGGTCATATTTTGGAGCTTGACCTAAAATATTACAGTGCCAAAAAACATGAAATGAAATGTCTCCTTTTGTGTTTAACTGAAGAAAGAAACGTGACAGCAGCCGTGCTCCAAATTGAAATTGCGAATTGAAAACGCGCTCAATGGAAACGCGTCAATTTCGTAAAAACTCCCATATGTCGTAAAAAAAATTTTAGGCTTGAATGAGATGGTTTTTCAGGCAATTCGAAAAAGAAATATTTTGAAAAACTGCAATGGAAACAGTTTTTTTTCTTCACATTTACAGGTCATCTGCTTCATGTAAAAGCCGATCGTTCTTTAAAGAGGGCATGGTATGTTTGGACAGAAGACGAGAGATCTTCATTAAACTCATAAAAGTCAACAGTATTACAGGACTACTGGATTCTAAACAACAAAGAAATGCCACAATTTGAATTTATCAAGACCTCGAAGCAGATAGGAGGGTGAAACACCCAGAAACACCTCAAATGTGGCCGCTTCCCAAATATTAGGGGCTTTCCTTGCCATAAATGCTTGGATAACACGCCTACGTCTCTTTTGATTAAAAATAATGACTAGTGCAGTGGCTGGAATGCCACTGTCATTTTTTTTAATGACTTATTGCGAGAGGGGGGAAAAAAGACGTTTTAGTCGCATAATATCGGTTAATGGAAACGCTGTCATTTCAATACAGTTTTTTATCGCTATTTAGAAAATAGCACGAAAATTTTGCACAAATCTGTAATGGAAACGTGGCTAGTGAGTGAATGTTAATTTTTAGTGAATATCCTTTTAAAGAATGTGTTTGAATGCCAAAACATGTTTGGATCATTGTTCGAGAGGTACGCTTAGATGACACAATGACAATTTGGCCATTACTGAGATTCTCATCTCAAATGACCTCTATCCGTTAATTGTTTTAATGCTTCGCCAACCAACCACATTAAGGTTGTGATTTATCCATACATGAGTTAGCCATATGTGTGTGTGTCTCCATTATAGTGTGTGTTTTCACCATTCACTCTGCCAGCCATTGTAATGACACTTATGAAGGTCACAGGAAGGGCTTCTGACTGAATGGGTGTGTGTGTGAGAGAGATAAATATTAACAGCTCTGCCATTCTTTCTGCACTGTCCAATAAAAACCCTCGAGACAGAGTAACATCTGTCATGGAGAGAACAACGGAGAAAGAGAGTGGCAAAAACCTTCAGTGTCCACTAACACACCTGATATCTCATCGACATTTGACCGGACCTCCCTAAACATTTGCAGACTTTCACTATTTGGAATGCAGATGAGTTAAATGTGGAGCGTTTGTGATGATTAATTTCTATAGCTGCCTGAGAGGTTCCGGTAATGAACTCAGGAGGTGTTTTCTCCTATATTGATTGACTAGAATTAAACCCGATTCCCTAGTACAGAAACACCTGGAGGGAAAGGTTCACCTGCTGCGTCAGCTTCCTCTGAGTCCCCATTCATCTCGACTACACGGTTTCATTATCTGCCGATTCACACCGTTGAGCATAAACATCTCTGTGAGGAGTTCGCCTATCCGACAACTTTGTTCTTTTAAAGTTCACACCAGACTTGAAGCTCACAAAGTTACTATGGGCACTGTATCAGTCATGATATGACTTCACACTCTGCGGCAATGTTTTTTTTTATTTTTTTTATAAACATTAACATATATCAGATAGTAATACATTCAAAATGTAAAAATATACAATCTACTTGCAAAAATGTGTTCTTTTAATTCAGCCAAGAGGTCATGTATCGCTCTTCTACTGGTCTTTACGTGATACAGTCTATCTATCTATCTATCTATCTATCTATCTATCTATCTATCTATCTATCTATCTATCTATCTATATATATATATATATATATATATATATATATATATATATATATATATGTGTGGCTTTTGCATCTGTCTGACATTAGCATCAATAGCAGTTTACTTAAATTGGCACTGAAATGGGATTCAAACCCCTGACCTTGGTGTTACTCAAAGTATACTCCACAGATTGAGCAACAGGACTATTATTCATACTAACTGCACTAAATCCATTTTCATGCAGACTCGATGATGCACGCCCGAGTTTGGAAAGCAAGTTTGACACCGACCAAATGAACAAAACATACTGTCTCGGTCCACACCAGCTCTTGCAGAGACCTCGGGGAAATGAACTGATCTGAGCAAATAATATTACGACACATTAAGATTCTAATCAAATGCAGGAAGATAGAGGTCAATTGTTAAGTGTGTTCAGAAACACAAACACATACGCACAGAGACGCAACAGGGACTGCGACAAAAGACTGTTTCAGAGCAAACGCACATACAGATGCAATGCGGTGTGAGCGGACTCTAAATTCAATGTGATTTTTTTTTTTTAAGAAACACCATTAAAATTTGATTTGAATGGCTTTTCAACACTGACCCTGCATGTGTAAGATGTCATGACAAGTGTTCATTTTGATGAATTCGGCTAACCTTGTGAGTGAGTGTTTGAGAGGTTCGTTTTGTGCTGCTGATGTCTTTGTTGATTCATCAATTTTATTTTATTTTTTTCTGGTCAAAACCCAGTATATGGATTTCAAGTTTCAATCCCTCCACTTCATAAACGCATTGAAAAAAAAAAAAAACTACAACAAGGCCCTGTTGATAAGAAATTCACAACTATTAAACTACCAATCAAAAATTTGGGGTCTGTAAGATTTTTAAATGTTTTTCAAAGAAGTCTCTTATGCTCACCAAGGCTGCATTTATTTAATAAAAAATACTGAAATATTATGAAATATTTCAATTTTCTATTTTAAAGTGGCCCTTGATTATCATTTCACTTTTTAAACTTTAGCTAGTGTGTAATATTGCTGTTCTTCAATCTGCAAAGTTATGAAGCTCAAAGTTCAATACAAATGGAGGTATTTTCTTTACAGAAATCGCTTTTAAAGGACTACAACAAATGGCTGGTGGGGACTACAACAAACTTCTTCCTGGGTTGGTGACACCACAAACCCCAAAATTTACATAAACTCTGCCCTTGGGAACTCGCGTCAAAGGGCGATGTTGGGCTGCTTTAGAGAAGAGGAAGAGTTGTTGTAGTAGAGTGTTGTTTCCATGCCGCCATTTTACGCCAGACTGCTTCACAAACGAGGGTCAATTTAAAACATGATTTGCACAAAAGATTAGCATGATGGCACATGCTAGTCGATGAGTTGAATCAACTCTACAGCGACTACATACATTTACCCACTAACCATTCAGAAAAGTGCAGATGGATTTTATAAGTTTTAACTTCTTCCTGAGTCTCTCAATCAGTGTCCGACTCCGGTTTGAACAATGTAAGGCTGAACAACGTTACTGACAATCATCATTTTGGCTGTGTGAGATTGTCCAACTTTGTTTGCTGTTAAAGGACACACAAAATGGCTTGTTTTTGCTCACACCAGTGGCAAATTTGACAAACAGTAATAAATGATCTGTGGGGTATTTTGAGCCGAAACTTCACAGACACATTCTGGGGACACCTGCGACTTATATTACATCTTGTGATAAGGGACATAATAGATCCCCTTCAATATATTTTAAAAAGTATTGTATTCCTGTGATCAAAGCTGAATTTTCAGCATCATTACTCCAGGCTTCAGTTTCACTTGATTCTTCAGAAATCATTCTGATATGATGATTAGGTGCCCTTGTTGAAAAAAAGCATTAACTTAAGTTACATAAGTACCAATGTCAAACTTTTAAACTGTAGTGTATGCTATAGTGTTTCATATTTGAGTTTACGCTACAAATGTGTGGACGTGCAACTACCTCTGAATGTGGTTTGTGGGTTCAATGTGCTGCATCTGTGTGTATGAGATAACCATCAGAGTGAACGGCTGTTGCAGGAGTCGTGAAGCCAGCAGACAGACAGTAAGATATATCGCCACAATCATCATCACCGTCACCTATGATTCAGCAGCTCAATATAGCAGGAACTCAAGTCTACCCACACCACAGTCTGAGACATACTCAAATAATGAACATTGTATCTCTCTAGAAGAGCCAAATGTGAAGCTTGTATAAGACTTAGCAAATAATGTTTTACTGTTGTTTTTGAGATTATACCTATCAGGCATGACATTATGAGCACTGACAGGTGAAGAGAATAACACTGATTATCTCTTCATCACGGCAACTGTTAGTGGGTGGGATATATTAGGCAGCAAGTGAATATTTTGTCCTCAAAGTTGATGTGTTAGAAGCAGGAAAAATGGGCAAGCGTAAGGATTTGAGCGAGTTTGACAATGGCCAAATTGTGATGGGTAGACAACTGGGTCAGAGCATCTCCAAAACTGCAGCTCTTGTGGAGTGTTCCCAGTCTGCAGTGGTCAGTATCTCTCAAAAGTGCTCCAAGGAAGGAATAGTGGTGAACAGGATCATGGGCGGCCAAGGCTTATTGATGCACGTGGGGAGCGAAGGCTGGCCCGTGTGGTCCGATCCAACAGACGAGGATACACTACCCAGCCAAAAAAAAAGTCGCTGTTTGGATTTTAATTGGCAAATACTTAAGAGTCTATGACTGGATCATTATTACAGTGATTATTATGTTTCTAGTATGTTTTATGCTTGAAAATAGTTCTTTTAACCCTAAAAGATGAGTGTGTAGCTTTTCATGTCTTAAACAATTGCTGGATGAAAATGCCAATCAGAGTTAAAATTGTGAAAAAAATGGTTCAGAGAGCATGAAGAATCATTTTGACACATGAATTGGCACCTCTGAGTCCAGTGTAAGTCTTTGGGATGTGCTGGAGTAGACTTTAAAGAGTGCTCTCCTCTTGCATTATCAATACAAGATCTTGACCAAAAACGGATGCACCTTTTGATTTTCTTTGGAGACAAATATTTTAATGTTATTTGCATCAAGAGGTACATCAGTACTTTAAATTTCATGTAATATTTATTAATTAAAAATTGTTACTGCTACAATTAAGCTCAGTGTGCTCCCTTTTAGCTCATCCATGTTAAAGACCTGTGTAAATGCTTCATAAACAGACTTTAAATATTAACTGACGGTTGTCACTTTAGGTTAATGCCTTGTTGCTTGATTTTAGTGTTCTCTTTTGACTCTGTACCTTCAAATAAAACATTTTTTAGAACATTTTTCAATTGTTCTTTAAAAAGGTTGTTTAAAATAAACAAGATTTTTTTTAATAAAACATGTTGTGAGCTTATTGGCAACAAAAATATACCCATTAAGCACAGCCAGACTTTTTTGCATTTAATGATGTACATCTTAATAGAAATGCTTTTCTCATTTAAAATAAAATGAAATATTATTGTGTGAGAGATTAATATTTTATTTTAACATGAAACCAATGTCCTGTGCACTAAAAATGTCTCCATGTAGATTTTGGTCCGCTTAATAGGTACGTTTACCCTTTATGCTCAAAACTTCTTATTAACTTTTTTTTCTAGGGCCAGATGCATTAACTGCTTTTTTTCTTTAAGATTATTCATAACTTTATGTCAGTTACTTAAAAACGTAGATTGCTCTAATTTGATACTGAAAAGTAAGACTGATTGCAAGTTCTTTTTAAAGGGTTCCTTGATCTTTTGACATAGAAGAAGTCTTTGTACCATTAAAACATCCTGTAACCTGCCTCCTTATTATAAACAGAGCATTTTATTTAATCAAACTCCAAAAAATGACTCGTTTGGATGTTGCGGAAGTGAGAAAGTGTGAGTTAATTTTTTTTCCACAGGGCCCAAAATGCCCATGGTCAAAGAAACACCCATATAACGACAACAAATTACACTAGGCTACACTTTGTATAATTTGCATGTATGATGCATATAGCGGGGGATGATCCGCTGTGGGTTGTGAGGGTCGACAGAGGTCATGCGCTGTTTCTCAATGACTAATGACTTAAATTTCAATCTGTTTCTCACATGAAACTACTGCATGAGTCATGTGGTCTGTTTTGAAGAAACTTTTATTGCTTGTTTTGGATCTCGACAGCTTGAGACCCAGCTCACTTACACTGTTTCTGAAACTATATGCTCCCCAAGGCTTCATTTATTTGATCAAAAATACAGTAATATTTAGAAATATTATTTTAACTGTTTTCTATTGAAATATACTTTAAAATGTATTTTATTCCTGTGAACCAATGATATTTTTTTATCATCATTACTCCAGTCTTTAGTGTCACATGATCCTCCAGAAATCATTGATGCTCAAGAAATATTTCTGATTATTATTATAAATGTTGAATAAATGCTTAATATTTGTTTGGAAACAGCGATGCATTTTTTTTTTTTTCAGAATTCTTTGAAGAATGGAAAGTTAAACAGCATTTTTTCAAAAACATCTTCAAAAATAGAAGAATTAAAAACAAAAAGTTCAAAATTAGAAGATTTATTTAAAAAAAGAAATATTTTGTATCTTTACCATCACTTTTATAAATTTAATGTGTCATTGCTGAGTAAAAATATTGATTTCTTACCTTTTTTTTTTTTGAAAGTGTATAAAAGGTAGTCAAGAAGTTTCTCCTATAGTGTTAAATGGAAAAAAGAAAGTCATATTGATTGAGTTTAGAATGACACGAGGGTGAGTGGATTTTTCAATTTTTGTCTGAACTATTTCTTTATGTGTGTGTATGAGTGTAAGTCACCATCAGAGTGAAAGGCCGTTAGACGAAGGCAGCAAACAAGACAGTAAGATATATTGCCACAATCATCATCACCGTCACCTATGATTCAGCAGCTCAATATAGCTGGAACTCAAGTCTACCCACACTCACATAATGAACACAGAATCTAGCTATACAGAAAGTCATACAGTAAATGCACCTTGTGTATCCTTTCTGAAAAGAGCGACAGACATTTCTGCAACAGACAATCAATATGGCACATTGAGCCATTAATAATTGAGTGCTGCAGAGAGAGACGTTGTCGAACACTCCCCGTCGTACCTTGCATTACATTAATTCAAACATTCCTGCGAGTGGATATTTTCAATAGAAGTGCAGAAGAGAGCAAAAAAACACTAATCTCATTTCTGTTTGAGAGCGACAGCGACTCAATCTTGCCATTTTGAATAAAAGGGGGAAAAAACAGAAAAGCTGTTCATGAATAAATCAAGGCAAACTGGTAATGTGTCAATTTACAACCACTGGCTCTCTCTCTCTCTCTCTCTCTCTCTGTGTGTGTGTGTGTGTGTGTGTGTGTAGGCATTTTACAGGAGCTGTGCAAACCAGTCCAAGAATTTTCAGTTTTCCTCCTTTTTATTTATTTTCCTAAGCAGCGAACAGAAATGTGAGCTATGAAATGGAAAATGATCTATGACGGTGTTCGGAGTCGAGACGTGAAGAGAGTGAGTTTAGAATTTTAAGTCACCTTTATGAAGAGGGGATTGAAGACACCTTCCCACAGTGCTTCGCTTCGGAAAAGTGCAGTTAAATGATCTATGACAACGTTCGGGCTTGGAGAGAAATCTCTTTCATTTGCTTTTTTTTTCGCCCCTCGGCTTCACATATGTTTGGTGAGAATGTGGATTTCTTTCTGTTTGTTTGATCTGATTTGTTAGGATTTGTTAGAGACGCAAACTAATCAGCGACCTGATGTATGTCGCTTCACCATATGGCTCGGGTGTCATTGCCAGATAAGAAAAACGATTTTAACTCTTATTAGTGGCTATGACTGTGTTTCCACAAATAGAACAATCTTTAAAGGGATTGTGTATGATATTATCATTTTATTTTTCCCCCCTGGAGTTCACTTACTTAGTTTCTTGCCCAAAAACATCACAATTTATTTTCCCATGATGATTTAAACAAGCAGTTCTTGCTATCTCTTACCGATTTCTTGCAGGATGCAGGTTGAGTTGTGCCTTATCCTTCAATAACTGCTTCTTTGCAAAGCCTGCATTAGATTGCATCAGGTTAAAAAGGTAGTTCAGCTGAAAATGACAATCCTGTCGTCATTTGTTGCACTCATGTTGTTCCAAACATGTACAAATTTCTTTACCCTGCAGAACTTTCACCAAAGAAAGTGCAGGTTTGGAACAACATGAAGATGAAAAAATGATGACAAGATTGTTGTTTTTGGGTAAAGTACCCATAAAGAAAATACCAACTACAATAATATTCTTATGTTCATCACTGCTCTTTTTATTGTTTAAGTTAGTTTTATTGATGGCATGCTGGAAGTACAGAAAGCAGCAAACAACTTAACACAAACAGATAAAACAAAACATGGCAGACAATCCAGCACAACACTTTTTGCACTATACATCTTAACAATGGTATCTTACACAACCAGTGTTGGAGCAGTTGTGGCCTAATGCTCAGTGAGTCAGACTGGTAACCCAAAGGTTTCGGGTTCAAGTCTTAATACCGGCAGGAAATGACTTAGGTGCCCTTGACCGAGGTACCTAACCCCCAATCACTCACTGGGCGCTCGAGCAAAAATGGTTAAATGCAGCGCACAAATTCCTTCACTTTCACTTAACTAAAGCTAAAACTATTTTCTATTTAAAGGAAGCACTATTTAGAAAGTTATCCTTCACTGACACAAAGCCAAAATAAAATTTAAATATTAGATGAAACCTATAAACTTAAAAAATGTTATCAAAAATGAGAAATGTTGCATTGCTGGCTATGTGATATGAAATACGTACTAAAATTACTAAAACTAAAATGAGCTAAACAAAGGTAAATAAATATAAAAAGTAAACAAAATGACAAAAGCACAAAACAAAACTACTAAAACTTAAGTTAAAATGAACATAGAGTCATCAGAAATACTGGTAAACCTAAAATACTGGCCTTTTTTATACAATTTTGTGACAATTTCTCATTTAGGGTCATGAACATGTCTGAAAAGTTTTGACACTCTGACATGTTGTGGAATGCATGTACAAAATTTCTGGCAATTTTGTTGTCCATGGGTCAATTTGACCCACAATATTATGGTTAACCGCAGCTGCAGACCTAATATAAAAATATAAATATGTCAGTTTCTCAACTACCCTCTGAGGGTATGTAAATTTATATTTATGCATTTCGCAGACACTTTTATCCAAAGAAATGTACATGCTGTTGAGGGTGTACATTTTTTATCAGTTAAAGAATGTTAAATTCGCTGGGGATTAAAAGAATTATTTTGGCATTGCTACCGACATGCTCTTCTGTTTGAGCCTCAGGAAAGCACACAAAAATAAAACAAAAACATTTAAAATGTAAAAAAATAATAAAAAATTTACATTTAAAATAAAAACAATCACAATAATTTTTATATATTTTTTAAACATATGGTTTAGAATAGTTGTTAAATGCATTTTTTAAAATAATTTGTTGTCATGTTATTTTTTTTTTTGTAATGTGTGAGAAGTTTTAATTTTTAATTTTTTTTTTGTGTGTGTGTGAATTGTGACCCTGGACCACAAAATCAGTCATTATTCGCACAGCTATATTTGTATCAATAGCCAACAACACATCGTATGGGTCAAAATTGTCGATTTTTCTTTTATGCCAAAAATCATTTGGATATTAAGTAAATATCATGTTCCATGAAGCTATTTTGTAAATTTCCTAACAAAAATATATCAAAAATTAATGTTCTTAGATATAATGCTCTGAGAATGCAAGGTCTCTAAGTTTAGATGCTATGATAGAATGCTGCAGTGATGGCGTATTTTTGTAGACTAATTTAGTTTGCATCACCCTGGTTCCCTCAACAAAAGCCCAAAAGGATTTTTTCATTTAGCTTTTGGATTATTACAGAAAATAAGGTCTATGACTAACAGAAGCTTAGGATTCTTAAATGATTTTCTCATCGTGATAATCTTCACAAATGAACTCAACTTTTATGAATTTTGAAGCCTAAATACAATCAGCAGAAGTCAAAAGCTTAAACGTAGGCTATGCGAACGAAAGTTTGAGTTATAATAGTTTGCAAGAGCACGATTATAAACACAACGAGGCTGTGAAAGCAACTTTCAGAGGGTATTTCTGATGTATTTCATATCATAGAATAAATGGCAAAACTGCAAAATAAATCGAAAATTTGAAAATAATACACATATTTATCAGCTTGGTAAAGAATTTTAATAAAATGCAAACCTGACACTAGCATCTTCTCAGTATATTTCGTTTGTCTTCTGTTCGAATCCGTTGCTAATGAATGCAAATGTCCAGCCTAAATTGTGCGTTTTATTCAACAATGTTAAGTTGACCGAACAAACACTTATTAAGTAAAGCTGACAATACTCATTTTTAGTTGAAACTACTCAGTTAAATTAGGTTCATGTAGTTACGTGTAGTAATGTGAACAAAGATGGATTGAGTGGAACTAGTAATAGTTAATTTTTTCTACTAACATGTTTTGTTTTTGCCTTTGTGTGCATTTATTCAACAAAATCTTGTCGACTCATTGCAAAGCAGCTGCATTCATTTAAATCAGGATTTGATTGACTATACCAGTCAATAAGATATTACTGAGAGGAGCTTTTTGATTCATTTACCTAAACGGTTTCGTCTGTTCCAGAGATAGAAATTGATTTCAGTTTAGTCTTTTGCATTATTTTTCATATTCTTTTATTCATTTACGGTAGATGCGTATCAGGATGCCAGAGCTGTGTTTCCCAATAAAAAGTTAATTATTATCAGAAGGTTTTAAGCAGGGTCAAGCGTCAGGCAAACACACTCAATACTTCACAGCAGAGTATATGAGCTCAGTTCTGATTGCACAAGCCCATTTTATTGCTTTGCTCTGATGATATTTCTCACAGCCGACACTGT
This sequence comes from Opsariichthys bidens, assembly GCA_037194245.1. Taxonomy (NCBI): domain Eukaryota; kingdom Metazoa; phylum Chordata; class Actinopteri; order Cypriniformes; family Xenocyprididae; genus Opsariichthys; species Opsariichthys bidens. Next base: position 22,716,755 of record CM074284.1, on the reverse strand, counting down.
ATTGGAATTTCCAGACAAGAAAAGAGCTGAATCCTCAAGTGATGGTTTTGTTTGTGTCTGAAAACTACTTTTCATTCATCACCAAATAATGAAGCCATCCTCCTGAAGGACAAACTCCAATTTTCAATAGTTTATTTATATTTGTTCTTGCCCTTCTTTCGCATAAAAGATGCCATTTTCTGAATAAAATAATTTGGCAAAAATCACCTTTTGTGTTCTACGGAAGAAAGACAAATGGAATGGCATGACCTGCAATCCACTGTTATTTTAGCTTAAATGAGATATATTTTAGTTTTATTAATATTTTGAAATGTCTTGAATTTGTATATTTTTTGCTTTCATTTTAATTTTAGTCAAAGGTGCTATTTGCAGAATTCAGAAACCCTTGTTATTAGTGACACCGGTGGCTGTTAAGTGAACTGCAGCCTACAACTTAGTGCCTGTGCTCACTCTTTCATTGCTTAGAAGTAAAAAGAAGTTGGAAACACCTTTGCAGTCGTATACTGTTAACAAACATCCAGACGCCATTCACGTTGCGATGTGGATATGTTTACACCAGCTCTGTGACTCACCAGCATCATGTATACATTAATGTGTATATATATATATATATATATATATATATATATATATATATATATATATGTGTGTGTGTGTGTGTGTATGTGTATATATATGCTTAAAATGTCTCAGGAGTCTGAAATGGAGTGAAGTTTGTATGCAGTCTTTCCAATCCCTGTCTCACATTATAAATGTATGAAGTGAGGGATTCTGGGATTGGTCAGTGGTATGCTGCAACGATGTGGTGACAGTTGTCTTGCAAGCGTTCTCTCCATGGTGATAACACAGAACACCCGCACATGTCACAATAAGAAAAGATATGAACTATATATAACCCATAAATAAGTGAACACGTTTCTGCTGCTTGTTTTCGCCGGGCAGGAAACAGGACATTTTGATATTTCAGCAGTCATGTGGGAAAATTACATTTCAATCACACTTGTGTGTGTGTATTTGTGGATCCACTTGGTCATTGTGAATCATGAAAAACATACAACAAAAAATGGTGGCAAGACTACAGTTTCTGTTTGTCTGAGCAATGGAAGACTAGGCGAACCTGCCTGAAAACAGCAGAAATCACACATTTAAACTTGAAAAAAAGAGAGCAAGACTTACACAACATGCATGAAAATTGGATCATGTGTTTGAATGTTTAGGACTGTCACAGTTCTTGTGTATAAATGGGGAAATTATGAGACAGAGAACGCGAGCGAGTCATAAAATATGTTTATAATCTAAACTTTGTTTAATTTCTTTGTTTGTATTAGTGGAGCAGAAAAATGCCGCTCTCAGCAAACAATCGACATCATTTTTAAACCATTTATCCTTTTGATCTGCCTCTTTCTGTTGCTCTCTTTCATCCCAGACTGCTAACCCAACTTTCCTCCACCCGAACCCCCTCTCAGTCCGTCGTTCTTAATTAAAGCTGAATTAAAAACACACGCATCAGCAGAGGGAATGCATTAACCACCATGTAGGCCACAGGCGCTTGCGGCGCTGCATTCGAGCTGTAGGGGTGACATCAAATAAAACCGCTCATCAGTTCCTTTTACCAGCTCTTTCATGACCAATATTTACTCATCACATGAGCTACGGAAGCATTTAGGATTTAGATTTCTCTGTGTGACAACAGGCCGCATCCCAAAATGGTTCACAGACAGAAAGATAAGGCCCTGTTTACATCTGGAATTAAGATGTGTTTTGGTCCATCAGATTACAAATGGACAAGGCTAAATATAGGCGTAAATGGGGTGTAAAACATCTTGAGTTTGTCCACTTTTGACCACTTCCAGAGGTGGTTGAATGTGTTTGAACAGACTGCTTACTCTCTTCCTACTAACCTAATACGTAAACATTATGGGAAGAGTGCTTGCCAAACTTTGTCGAATAGAAACCCAAGTTTGGTTTGAAGACAAAAAATGTACCAAGCACAATGTTCTCCCACCATTCCTAATTTCTAGCGTAGTTTTGTGCTATTAGAGCAGAAATGAAAGCTGCTGTTCTCCGTGTGTTTCTCCACCGTCTCCGGTCATGTTAATACGTAAATTGCGCAAGCTTATACAGTTACACACCGATAGACCCTCTGCTTGAAGAAATCAGGACAGAAGTGGTTGAAAGTGGACAAAAGAGACGGGAGTGTGTCTCCTTCGTCCACTTATGATCCGATCGACCAAATGCATCTTAATACCAGGTGTAAACAGGCACTAAAACAATGCTAAATGCGAAGAATAAAATGCAACTAAATGTATAATCATCCATCAGTACAAGCTAAATATCTTGGAATATTATCAACTATTTTCTGATCAAAGAGACATTTTGTTCAGATTTTTTATCACTTGGTTGAAAGTTTTTTCATTAATGGAAACTATTTCATGTAGCATTTTAAGATGATCTTGCTTTATTGGAAAAATATCATTTGTATTTGAGAAGCCATGCCCTTTTACAATTGATATTTTCTATTATCCAGTTCCTGCGAGGGTTATCCATCTCATTTAATGGAATACATTCCTAATTTGTTTATTGCTACATTTTGGGTCATGGATACTTAAACCTTCCATTAAAAACTTGTGTTCGGTCTTCACAACATCTCCAAATGATAAGTGCTTTCTAATTGAAGAAGATCGTCAGATAACGCCTTCATCATGATAATGAATTCTTTACGAACAACAGAACATATAAAGTTTTTCAATATTGGTACTGCGTGAGATGCTAATTCAATGGTGTGAATTTATGACACTTAAATGGTAAAACCATGGTTTTAGTCGCATATTATCCATGAAATTACTTTCTTATATCTTCTTGTCATCATGTACTATGGTAAGCACATTATTGTTACACAAAATTATCGTAAATTAAAACAGAAATGTTTTTGTGGCAGCAGTGGAAACAAGAACTTGTAAGAAACAGAATAACTTGGCAGAAACTATAGTTACCATGGTAAATCTTCTGAAATGAGTATCTTACATGAGCTATCATCAGTGTTTAATGAGGCTGTTTTCCCAAGCATGCTGTGTTTCTGCAGGGGTCCCTCTCTCTCGTTCTCATCCTCTTCCTTTTCTGAAGTTCAAAGTTGTTTCTCTTCAGCCTGAAAGGCTTCGTGGTAGGCGCAAGTCTGCACGAGATGTTTTGTTTTTCACTTTTTTTTTTTTTTAAATAAATAGGATGCTGATCAGAGCTGGCAAGACCGCAGGAGCTGCAGAGGGGCGTTAGCATCACATCACCAAACACCGCTGTCGACACTTCAAGCCAGCAGTGCATGCGAACACTAGATCGCTCTCGTTGTAATTAACGGAGATGTGTACATCTGCAAGCTTGCATAGTTATCATTATCGTCAGTTTTAATTGTGTGTCCTGAAGCATTGCTATTATCTCTTATACTTTTAGTTTTAAACAAAGCAGAATTAGCCACAGTGTTTCCCTGCGATGCACAGAGTTCGTTCCTTAATGAGTCAGCGTTTTGGAATGAATTGTTTAAATGATTCAATGACTCATTCATAAGCTAGATTTGTTGCAGTGTCTTGAATATGTCACCAACTTTATATTTTATCTTAACATTTTTCATTCACAAACAAAACATTTTAATTCTCGTCTGTGTCTTTTCTTGAATTCAAGTCTCTAGATTTACACACAAGTTTACTTAAAGGGACGGTTCACTCAAAATCAAAATTCTGTCATCATTTACTCACCCTCAAGTTGTTCCAAACCTGTCTGAATTTCTTTCTTTTGTTGAACATAAAAGAAGAATGTTTTTTTCCATAGTATGCAAGTCAGTGGGGTCCATCAACTGTTAAAAATATCTTTTATGTTCAACAGAAACTGGTTTAGAACAGCTTTAGGGTGAGTAAATGATGACAGAATTTTCATTTTCGGGTGAACTATTGCTTTAAGAGTTTTGATATTATGCTTTTCTTCTATTTTGTATAGGCCTACATATGTTCTTTTTTGTTTTTTCCCTGTGTAATTATTTCATATTTGAGATACGTTCCCATGGTCATGTATGTAATCTAGTGTTCAGCATTGAATTGATTCAGTTACTCACTCATAAAGTTAATGAATTGTCACTTGTTTTATCCCTGAATTAATCTCTATAAGAATGGCTCAGCGACTCACCTATAAATGCAGTTACCTCAGCGTTTTTGAACAAATTGGTTGTATTAATAATTCAATGACTCACTCATAAAGAATGAATGAGTTTATTTGAATGAACAGGTTCATCAAATGATTCAAATGACTGATTCATAAAATCAGTTACTTGTTGCTATCGACCGGAGAAACTATATGTAACCTGCAGAAAAATGCATCCAACAGTGTAATGGGATTTATCTTCCTTTTGGCAAAATAATGTTTTCAGTTTTCAAAATCATTGTTTGATCTTAGATTAAAATATCACTCGAAAATGTTGGGTTATTTTATTTATAGCCCAGCAGTTGGGTTTAATACGTTTCAAATTTTTTGTTCGAGTGACGGTCAACAGACATCAACTGATTATGAAAGTTAAGTAATATCATTTTATGATAACTCTTTAACTTTAATTATTGCGTATGGAAAAATTAAGTCATTATTAGTCTTTTTTCCTTCTCTGGAGAATCAGATTGATTGTAAATGAATACTAGCTTTCCCAGTTTACTCATAGGCACAGGTTAACAGACGTCAGGCTGATGTAATGGTCAGGATATTCTTAGCAGAGTGAGACCTTGTATGGGTTTGTGTTTTTCTTTTAAGGTGGGGGTCTCTGAGATCACAAAGAAATGGTGTAAAATATCTAACGACTTTCACAGACCATCCACAGAGACAATCACACGTCTGTCTGTTCCTGAAGTGTGTGTGTGTGTGTGTGTGTGTGTGTGTGTTTTAACACACGTTCTGACAGTTTCATGTTACCAGACCATGAACGTCTGCACTGGACACTTCATCCTTGGCATAGAGACAGCTATAAAAATGTGTGTGTGTGTGTGTGACGCTCATAATCGAAGTGCATCTGGAGAAGGAGTTCTCAGTCTTATGAGCTGGATTGGAAAGAGATTAATATTTAATAGATGGTTATTTCCCCCCTACTGTGAAAGAGCAATACACCAATCAGAGTCAGTGCACTTCTATTAGACAACAACTCTCTCTGAGTAATGAGAATGTGAAGGTTATTCACGTCCAGCACGAGCAAACAAAACAGACAGATGGAAAAGAAAAGGAGTCAGAAAGAGAGAGAGAAGCTGTTGAAAAAAAAAAAAAAAAACGCTGATCATGCTCAAAAATTTCATATTCGGGATTTTTTTAGAGCTCACACAAATGAAGGGCAGAGCAGGCAACAAATTCAGCTCTCGGTTCTGAACTAATTTTTTAGTGCTCTAAAACTGTTAAATGCAAGGTAGTTTCTCAACATGAATTTGTTGATTTATAGACAGATAGATAGATACCACAAAACATTTACCAAACACATTTTGTATTCAAGGTATACATTGGTCTGCATGTGTGAATCTGGCTGTGGTTTAGGCGTCATTCGCACATGTGTGTGTCTTCATATGGTAAAGGGTAAGTTTTTAAGCATATTTTGATATATGTAAGAGGCGCTGATTTCTGTCTGTTAATTTCACACTTGGATGACCACTCAATACGCTTTAACCAGAAGAAAATCCTCTCCTTCACCTTCCCCCTTCTCTCACTCTTTTTTTGCTGACAAAGGCATAAGAAAGAGTGAATAAGAGAGAGAGAGTGAGAACAACAAAGACACAGAGCCAGAGGCATAAAAATGAGCGGGTCACTAACCAAATCCCTGCTTGGGATCTCAGTCTCTCAGCCCTCTTTTACTCGTTCTCATATTCGTACCCCTGAGCTCTGGGTTCTGTCAATCCTGCACACCACAACCCGACAGCCTGAGGCGGGAGCCAGCGGGGCATTACCCACAATCCCCTGCTCGGCCTCAGCTCCCCCCTATGCCACTATCATAATGAAAAATCATTCATTTGCCCGAACTTCCACACAATGAGAAGAGAGAAAACTGTGGTTTAGAATCTGATCTCTTTAAAGAGGACCTGTTATGTGTAACGTTGCTTTTTGATCATGGAAAAAGTCTGCAAAGTTACATAGCACAAAGGCACTCCAAAGGGAGTCAGTAAGAGTTTTCTTTTGGGAACGAACATGTCACAATATTCCTCATTTAAATAATTCTCGCCCAAGGCATACTCAAAAAAGGGTCGTGGCCTGGTTGAGTTGTGTTAGTAGTGCGTTAGTAAATTCATAGTTATGGTAAGGGGCGTGGCATTTCCCAAATGTGTAGAAGCAGTTGACCAATCACGACACTGATTCAGCTGACCAATCAGAGCACATTGTGCTTTTCAGAAGGAGGTATTTTATAGAGACGAACTAAACAAAGTGTTACTGACAGACTGGGAAGAGAGGTGCTGCAAACATGTCAAATATGGGAAAAATAATGTTTTTGAACAGTCAAGAATGAAAACCTATTCTAGTAGAGCCCAAAACAAAATCAAGACTTTGTAACAGGGCATAATAGGTCCTCTTTGATATTCTAATTGTTTATCCTGGACAGACAAACTTTGACTAATATTCAATATATGTTATTAATGTTCATGTTGTGCAATTCAATAGACAAAATGTCTTTATATTTTATCAAAAAGATTTGCTCCAGCACTGAAATTACTTTCCTTTTTGACATGATGAAAAGCTGATCGATAAATTCAAGTCGCACTCTACATTTTATTATTATACCCTTTTTCACTCATATATGTCACATCATCTATGTAAAATTGATTGTGAATGCCCTTCCGTGTGGAATTTCGTACCCTTTTTCTTAATGTATTCTCCTGAGAAAAAAAACAAAACACTCTCACATGCGTTTTAACGTTTTAACCATACAACACTGACATTTTCCACAAAAAAGTAATTTAATTAAAGAAAAATTGATTTAATTCTTCATTTCCACATCGGAAGACTAAGTTGATACATTGATGAAACAGCTGAGAGCTCGGTTAAGTCTCTTGAGCTATGAGAGAGCAACTTCTGTGAAATCCGATATCTGGGTTTGAACATCGAGTTGGACAGGCTCAAATACTTCATGATGAAAAAAATGATAAACCTTATCTATTTGAGATGAAGTAATATTAAACTAATGCATGAGTTAGCACACATACAGACACACACATATACGCAGGGTTCAGTGCCTGGCCAAGCTTATTACGGTAATAAAATCAAATAAATTAAATTAGACCTGTTTCTGAAGCCTGGGCTGTCAAAGTCACCGTGACTTTCATCGGTTACAGAGAGAGATCTCAGGAGATGCAGCCTGTGAGAATGAAAGGAGAGGGGGAAAGAAGGAAGGCATATGAAATTGGAGCATGTCAGAGAAAAGCAGGGGATCTGAATTTTAAAAACAGTCAGAGATACGGAGAAGGAGTGGGCGGGAAATAGAAAAATAATGAGAATGAAATTGTAATTATCCATAAATAGGGTATGGCGTCCCATTTCTTTCTTTTCATTTCTTTTTTTAACATTGGAGACAAAGGCAAGAATTATGAGATATATTAGATAAACTATTATTTACATTCAACTTATACTGTTCTTGAAATGGTATTTTTAAACATCAAACATCTTTATTCCCCCTGTCCCCCAGATAATTTTGGTCCGTCCCAAGTGTATCCAACAACTAAAATTACATAATATAATTTTAACGATCGGTTGATGTGATATTCAATTCGTTGTACTAATTAAAAATAATAATAATTAAATTATTTTAAATCTTGCATTTTGTGTGCAACCCACTTACCACATGATTTCTTCACATAAATAAAAAATCTAATTAATTAATAATAATAAAACAGCTCATATTGTTAAGAGACGTGTATCCAGGGAAGTGCGCAGACGAAAGAGTTCATAACAAAGTCTTTTATTGGAGCTGCTACCAGGGAGACCACAAAAACACATCTTTACGCCAACGAGAACAGACAAGGACTGAGGGAAAATACAGGGGTTATATACAAGAGCAAACACAGGGAGAAACGAGGTAATTAACAAAACACAGCTGATGATGATGAAACAAACGAGTGGCGGGAAAAAACCAAAACAAAGGGCAAACGTGAGACATGACAACAAAACATTTTGAAACAGAAACACATGTAACACATACATTAATTCAGTAGTTCAATATTTGTTACATATTTTTTTAATGTTTTAAAAACAAATCTCTTATGCTCAAGGTTGAATTTGTCTGTTCAAAAATACAGTAAAATATTGTGAAATTTTATTATAATTTAAAAATAACTGTTTTAAATATATATTGAAAAATGTAATTTATTCCTGTGATCAAAGCTGAATTTTCAGCATCATTACTCCAGTGTTCAGTGTCACATGATCCTTCAGAAATCATTCTGATATGATGATTAGGTGCTCAAGAAACATTTGTGATTATCATCAATGTTGAAAATGTTATTTCGGTGGAAATATCATAAATATGTTTATTGTCACTTTTGATCAATTTGAATCATTTTTCTATCACAAAAGAAATAGGCTACACACTGTTTTACGCCCATTTTGCATCCTATTCATGGAAAAGAGTGGTAACATGAAATAAGAGTAACAAAGTGAAGGAAAGAGAGGTGAGTGGAGATGTACTAGAGAGAGAAGGAAATCTCAATGGACAGAGGCATTATGGGAGATCAAATTCATCATTAGGTCAATAAAGATGCTTCACCTACTCATATTCTCTCTCCTGCCTTGAGTCATATTTGGGCCTTCACTAGATCAAAAAGGCATCAGCTTTCTTATCACTTAAACAGGCTCTGAAATGGATGCCTAATGCAGACTTCATTAGCACTGAGCTAGATAAGACCTTAATGCATACTAAACATCTCTGCTCCATATATGAGGCATAAGCAGCATACATTAAAGGAAACTTGCATTCTGTTAGTTTCACTTTGAGGATCTAGTTCCACTCGGCCTGGAGGTTCAGATCCCAGTAATTGCACCGCAAAAGAAGCTCAGAGATGTTACAGGACATACAGTATACTCAGTCTCCTGAGAAAAAGACATATCTTGTGGTTATCTAATTATTTTTCTTAAGCTGTAGAGTCATTCCTCTGATCCAAGTCTGGCTGATTAAGCATTTTCACCCGTATTTGATCATTCAAACACGAGCTATTGCAACAATACAGCTGAGATTAAATATTCATAACGGAAAAATCAAATCAGTCAGAGGATTCCAAGCTGATATTTCCGCAGTGGTCCCAGTAAATGAATTCTGCATTTATTATGGGTTCACACTATTAAATTAACTCACATATTTACTAAACACTGAGAGTGAAAGAACAGCCTCAGAGTCAAAGAAAAAAAAATATGTTAATTTTCAGGTTTAAATGAAAAAAAAATAATCCCATGTGTGGACTTTTGAAACCCACAATTTATATATAAATAAATAAACACACACTCACACACACAAATGAGCAAAAAAGTCAATCTCCAACCATCTCCAACGTCTGCCTTTGGTGGGATTTTACACTTTATGAACCAAATTTAGCGTTATATTTGGACCATGAAAATGTCATTCAACCAAGAACTGTTACAGTTTTGAGGGAGAATGTATATAAATGTAAATTTTGCTCTGATTTTGCAAAGCAATCCTTCACAGCACATTTGGGAAGTAGGTAATCCTCGTCCAATAATGCTTATTTAATCTTGCCACAAAAAGACCTTCTAATAATTCCCAGTTATTTTTTTTCAGTCATGTGAATGATTGTGTGCGCTGTGTGTGTGGCAGGTTTTGCTATAGCTTTGAGGGGACCGAATTTCTGCACAATGATAGCGTAGCAAAACCTAAAATGACCAACACTGCAGGGAAAATGGCTTAATATTCATGTATTTCTGTTAAATAATATTAAAAATAAAATGCTGAAGAGTATGATTAGGGGTGCTAGTATAAAACAAAAGGAATCCTCACTGTGAAATACAAACAAGTGTACAGAATATGAACCAAAGAGAGCAGGTGAAGGCAGCAGGACTAGCTGATGATGTTTATGTGTTATATATGCTGTGGGTTGCCATCTGGGCATCTGATTATAAATGAATGATTATTTCATGTCGCACACCAAGAATCCTAAGTGAGATTGTCACCAGAGAGAAAGAGACAGATGTGTACATGTGCATGTGCTGAAGGAGCTAAGCAAATCTCTATAAAACTAAACAGAATGCGGATTTTGAGTCAGAGTATAACCATCTGGCTTTTAGACCTTCTGCAGCCGCCGGACAGAAAGTGCATTCATTAAAAAAACAAAAACAAGGTAGATTGGAATACTGTGGTATAATGTGCAGAAGTCTGTATGCTGCTTATTTTCTACACTTTTTTTTTTTAAATTGTAAAAGATGTATACAGTGGGGAGAACAAGTATTTGATACACTGCCGATTTTGCAGGTTTGTCCACTTACAAAGCATGTAGAAGTCTGTCATTTTTATCATAGGTACTCTTCAACTGTGAGTGACGGAATCTAAAACAAAAATCCAGAAAATCACATTGTATGGTTTTTAAGTAATTAATTTGCATTTTATTGCATGACATAAGTATTTGATACATCAGAAAAGCAGAACTTAATATTTGGTACAGAAACCTTTGTTTGCAATTACAGAGATCATATGTTTCCTGTAGTTCTTGACCAGGTTTGCACACACTGCAGCAGGGATTTTGGCCCAATCCTCCATACAGACCTTCTCCAGATGCTTCAGGTTTTGGGGCTGTCGGTGGGCAATACAGACTTTCAGCTCCCTCCAAATATTTTCTATTGGGTTCAGTTCTGGAGACTGGCTTGGCCACTCCAGGACCTTGAGATGCTTCTTACGGAGCGACTCCTTAGTTGCCCTGGTTGTGTGTTTTGGGTCGTTGTTATGCTGGAAGATCCATTCTTCTTCTTCCTCCAAACACGGCGAGTGGCGAATCCATGTTGGCGGAGTGTGTTACTAATGGTTTTCTTTGAGACCATTTCTTTGGTCCCAGCTCTCTTCAGGTCATTGACCAGGTCCTGACGTGTAGTTCTGGGATGATCCCTCACATTCCTCATGATCATTAATGCCCCACAAGGTGAGATCGAGCTTGTTGCCCCAGACCAAGGGAGATTGACGTCATCTTGAACTTCTTCCATTTTCTAATAATTGCGCCAACAGTTGTTGCCTTCTCACCAAGCTGCTAGCCTATTGTCCTGTAGCCCATCCCAGCCTTGTGCAGGTCTACAATTTTATCCCTGATGTCCTTACACAGCTTTCTGGTCTTGGCCATTGTGGAGAGGTTGGAGTCTGTTTGATTGAGTGTGTGGACAGGTGCAGTTAATACAGGTAATGAGTGGTGAACAGGAGGGCTTCTTAAAGAACAACTAACAGGTCTGTGAGAGCCGGACTTCTTACTGGTTGGTAGGTGATCAAATACTTAAGTCATGCATTAAAATGCAAATTAATTCAAATGAATAGATCGCGGTGCGTACAGTCAGACGATGAATACCAGCCAGTCGGTCACAGACGATCCACAGTCCAATCCAGAAGGGGGCAGGCGGTAATGCAACACTGTTTGCTTACCGCCACAACAGGAAAGAGGAGAAAGGAGGAAGAGAAGAACAGACAATCTATGCATAGATGTGTTTATGTGTAATCTCTCAACTGGTGTTTCAACCATGGAAAGACATCAATAAAACAGCTTGTGAAATATTGAGCATATAGCATTACATTTACCTCAGGTAAGTCTCATTAGCTCATATATTCATTTTTGTTACTTTACCTAGTAATTTTTTAATTACAGTATTTAATATATTTAATATATGTTTAAGTGCTGTACGTGCGCTTCCTGCAGTAGATTCGATTTGGCCCATTCACGGCGAAACTCTCTTGCTGAGCTAATTTTTAGGGCGGACTCAGCTGTTTTCACTCATACGTTAGTAGGCAAGCTATTTATTTAGTGTGTCCGCGGAAGCGTCAGCGGAAGCGTTCAGCCATCGTGTTCAGCCTCTTTGTGTGAAGACCGACTTGGGTAAAGACCTGCGACTCTACCTGCGCGACTCCACCGAGCAAGGACACCGACAGGACACTTAAGTATCCCCCCCCCCCTTTTTTTCTTTGCTCCCATACTCAACATGTGCTTTCAATATATCCCTGTTGTCACTCGCATACGCTTCACTATCACCCGTAGAAGGCAGCGCAACACTACTAACCTGCGTCCTATTTACTCCTCTCCTAACCAACCTCTATCTGTTTCTGTAGGCCTATGGAATTGTCAGTCAGCTGTTAACAAAGCTGACTTCATTCCAGCCTTTGCCACTAACTCTTTTCTCAATATCTTAGGCTTGACTGAGACATGGATTCGTCTAGAGGACTCCTCAACCCCCGCTGCTCTTTCTAACAACTTCACTTTTACTCATACCCCTCGTCAGTCAGGAAGAGGAGGGGGCACAGGTTTCCTCATTTCTAACAATTGGAAATACTTAGCTCACCCTGCTCTATACAGTTACTATTCGTTTGGATCACATGCCATTACAATTACATACCCTGTCAAAATTCATTTTGTACTCATCTACCGCCCCCCAGGTCAGTTGGGTACCTTTGTCGAGGAATTGGACATGCTGCTGTCCTCATTCCCAGACGATGGTAGTCCACTTGTACTACTGGGCGATTTCAACATTCACCTCAATAAACCTTATGCTTCTGACTTCCTCTCTCTCCTAGCCTCATTTGATTTCAACCGACTCATCACCACAAGCACCCACAAATCTAGCAACCAACTGGACCTGATCTACACATGTAACTGTATCACTGACAACATTCTGGTCACACCTCTGCACATCTCTGACCATTTCTTCATCACTTTCAATCTGCAACTTATTTGTGCACCACCAACCACTTCACATGTTTCCTTCAGAAGAAACCTGCGCTCTCTTTCCCCTTCTCATCTCTCCTCTGTTGTGTCATCCTCCCTTCCCACACAAACACAATTCTCCTCTTTGGATGTAAATACTGCAACACACATGTTATGCTCCACTTTATCTTCTTCCCTAGACAGTATCTGTCCTCTGTCATCCAGACCAGCTCAAGCAACTCCATCCAACCCCTGGATATCTGATGCGCTTCGTGATGACCGGACCAAACTCAGGGCAGCAGAAAGGAAATGGCGCGAATCACAAGACCCATCTGACCTAGGTTTGTACCAGGATCTGCTATCATTTTTTCTGGGGGAGTACATGCAGCCAAGTCCTCATACTTCCACGAAAAGATCAACGGCGCTACAAACACACGCTCACTCTTCAAGACATTCAACACACTCCTCTGTCCCCCTCCACCACCACCCACCACGTCTTTAACTACTGATCAATTCGCCAATTTCTTCACCGACAAGACATCTGCTATCAGGAGCCAGTTCTCTGCACCACCCACACAGGAACTCATCCCCTCCTCATCCACTAATCTTCTCTCTTCCTTCTCCCTTCTCACGGAGGCGGAAGTATCAAAACTTCTCCTCTCCACTCATCCTACCACCTGCCCTCTTGACCCCATCCCCTCACACCTTCTACAAGCCATCTCTCCCACTCTTTTACCAGCACTTACACACATTATTAACTCGTCTCTCCACACAGGCACTTTTCCTACCACATTCAAGCAGGCTCGAGTAACCCCACTCCTTAAAATAAAACACGCTAAACACATCACTCGTGGACAACTACAGACCTGTCTCTCTCCTACCATTCATATCAAAAACACTTGAACGAGTTGTGTTCAACCAGGTGTCATCCTTCCTCACACAGCAAAATCCAAATCTCACACTCCAAATCATCTGTTCTCGTTCTGCTGGATCTATCTGCTGCCTTCGACACCGTAAACCATCAAATTCTTCTGTCCACCCTCTCGTCACTGGGCATCTCAGGTACTGCACTTCAGTGGTTTGAGTCCTATCTCACAGGTAGGTCTTTCAGAGTTGCCTGGGGGGGGGGGTATCCAAACCTCATGAACTGATCACTGGGGTCCCTCAGGGTTCAGTTCTTGGTCCCCTCCTATTCTCCATTTATACTACATCACTGGGTCCCATCATACAGGCACATGGTTTCTCCTACCACTGCTATGCTGATGACACACAACTCTACCTGTCCTTCCAACCAGATGATTCCACAGTAGCTGCACGGATCTCAAGCTGTCTGGCGGATATCTCCACGTGGATGGAACAACACCACCTGCAGCTCAACCTGGCAAAGACTGAGCTTTTAGTCTTCCCTGCCACTCCTACTCTACAACACGACATCAACATACAGCTTGGTACAACCACCATTACCCCATCAAAGTCGGCCAGAAATCTTGGAGTTATCTTCGATGACCAACTGACCTTCAGAGACCACATCTCAAAGACGGCGCGGTCATGCAGATTTGCACTTCGCAACATCAGGAAAATCCGTCCCTTCCTGACTGAGCACGCAACACAACTGCTTGTCCAGGCCCTGGTCATTTCAAGGCTTGATTACTGCAATGCTCTTCTGGCTGGACTGCCGTCAAGTGCAATCAAACCTCTTCAAATGATCCAGAACGCTGCTGCACGTCTTGTCTTCAACAAGCCTAAGAGAGCCCACGTCACGCCCCTCTTCATCTCTCTGCACTGGCTACCCCTCGCTGCTCGCATCAAGTTCAAAGCACTGATGCTTGCTTACAGATCCACCACAGGCTCTGCACCGTCCTACCTCCACATACTGCTACAACGCTACGTCCCCACCAGAAGCCTACGATCACTAAAGGAGCGAAAGCTTGTAGTACCGTCACAGAGAGGCACAAAATCACTCTCCAGAACATTCTCCTTCACTGCTCCCTGCTGGTGGAATGATCTCCCTACTTTCATCAGGAACGCAGAATCCCTGGCAATATTCAAGAGACAGCTAAAAACTCATCTCTTCCATGAACACTTGATCCCCTCATAAAAAAAAAAAAAACCCTCTCCTTCCCTTTCCCTTCCTACTATACCTTATGGTACTGAGCAATGTATGAAACTTGTATTGTGAGCACTTCCTGTGTTATTTGCCAATTCATGAAGAATCGCTTGTTGAATGAATTGAAAAAGGGTAACACTTACTTGAAGGGGTGTGTATAAGACTGACATGACACCTTCATAATTGTGACATGACATATTTCATGAATATGAAGGTTTTGTGCATGTTTATGACAACTGACATGAAGTGTCATTCACTCAGATGACATTGTTTGAAATGTCTTTGTTATGACAACTTGACATAAACCAATACATCATAACCTGTCAGTATCTTTGTCATGACAACTTGACATTAACAAGACATATATCAGCATCATGAATGTTTTTCTTGATTTAAACTTCAGTGGTACTTAAAAAAGAAATTATGAATTAAAAATATTCATGACACTGTTATAAAATTATTTGTCAGAGTATTAACACTTAATGACATTTAATAACAAATTCAAGTGTTCACTGTTGGCCAGAGGTGAAATGGCCCCCGGACTAAGCCTGGTTTCTCCCAAGGTTTTTTTTTTCTCTATTTTTTCAGTTTTTGTTCCTTGCCGTTGTTGCCTTTGGCTTGCTTGGTTGGGGACACTTGATATTCAGCAGTGTTTTTGGTTTTTGGTATGCCTGCATTGGCGCCGTTGTATGCGAACTGATCTGAGCGGGACAATTACATCACTGTTTTCTCCAGTGCTGATATACATAAATTAACTAGACTAATAACCATTGATCTTTGCAATGGAATTAATTAATACAAATATATAGAATAAGCTGGACAATGACACCATTTTCTTTGGGAGCTGCTGTGGAGCCAAAAATGATTTGCCAATTATTACTGTAATACTGCCTTGCCACAATTTGCATTGTAAAAAGCACTATATAAATAAACGTGACTAGACTTGACTTGACTATTCTATGCATACAGAAAACACATGCCATGCACTATATATATATTTGCAGCTGTGCAAATGTGGCAATTCACAAGCATACTTGCACTGCGATCTGAAGAACATATCACCACATAAACCCACCAGACCTGCAAAACACCTCATGTTAGCATATAAACGGAAATAAATGACATTTTCATATTACACAAAACATACAAAGTATGTATATTATTCCAAATAAACTCGCCCAGGCATGATCCAGTGTTTACATGAAAATTTTTATTCTTTCTGACAAGGCACAAATGATCAATAATGAGCTATAACAAAATGGATGAAGAAAACGGGACAGAAACTAGAGACCCCTCTCTTTCTCTCTGTGCCTCAGACAGATGATGTAATATCCTGTAACTCCTCAGGATCTTGTACAACCAAACTTGAGGCAAGAGCAGACGTCTCTAATGTTTGTTTTATACTGAACTTACATCGCTTTAATATTCTTGCCATGTACCTGCACTCTAACTTTGTGTAAAAAAGTTGTCAAAGATGTGAGACAACCATGTTAAAACATTTATTTTTGCAAGTATATTTTACTCACAAAAAGCCATGGATTTCTGGACACAGTATTGTGGTAATACCTTGTGTTTGGCTGCGTAAAAGCATGGTATTCTTTAAAGAACCTTACATTACCAATAATTTACTCAGTTATAAAATCAATTCTGAAAGAGATTTGAAATTTTTCGTGTATTTTGATCAAACATGATCTTTAATTGAACAAATTGAACCATGGTGGTGCATAATATATAAAGATGTCAAAATAATCTTGCATCATTGTCTATCTACATACATTAGCCTCTATAAGAAAGAAAAATAAGAAATAAAATTGGCCTGAAATCATTTCATAAACCACAACAGAACCATAAAGCTGACCTTTCGATCATGTTTCCTCCATTTTGCCCCTGATAAGAGACATTACAGCTCTGATGAGGACTGTTCTCAGGTCAGCGTGTACATGATGTCTGATGGCAGAGATTAGTGGAGGATTAGTGCGACCCAAAACAGGTAAATGGTGTCAGTGACTGGCGACTCATCAATACTATCGACCAGCTGATCCCGCCTCGCCATCAGAGGCTCTTGAAGCCATTAGTGTCAACCGATAACACTGTGTATATGCGCATAAGAAAGAAAAGATGCTCAGATGACAGTGGGACTCTGATCATGTGTGTCTTCATGCATACGTTATTTCTGTCCTGAAGTTAGAGAGGTTAAAATGTTGTTTCAGTGCACTTACTGTCCATCATTAAAGGGTTACTTCAGAACGCCGACTTCATTCACACGAATGCTGCTTACATGTACAGCGTTGGCCAATACTGAGCCGGCGTTTGGACGTAAACACAGAAGCCTGCTCTGCGTTCACTACACCAACTGTATTACGTTATGTTTTTTTTGTTATTTGCACTAAAAGTATTCTCGTCACTTCATAACATTAAGGTTGAACCTCTGTACTCACGTTGACTATTTTAACGATCACTTTACTACCTTTCTGGATCTCAAAAGGTGCAATGACTTTGCTGCCTATGTGTGCTTCTGAAACCCTCGGATTTCATAAAAAATATCTTTATGAAGATGAAAGAAGGTCTTACGGTTTTGGGAAGACATGAGGGTGAGTACTTAAGGGGTTAGTTCACCCAAAAATGAAAATTACTCACCCTCTTGATGTTCTACACCCATAAGACCTTAAAAAATATATTTTTGATAAAATCCAATGGCTCAGTGAGGCCTCTATTGCCAGCAAGATAATCAACACTTTCAGATGCTCAGAAAGCAACTAAAAACATATTTAAAACAGTTCATGTGAGTACAGTGGTTCAACCTTCATATTGTAAAGCGACGAGACCTAAACAACAAAATAATGACTTTTCAGCAATATCTAGTGATGGGTGATTTCAAAACACCGCTTCGAAGCTTATGAAACTTTTGTTTCGAAGCAGTGGTTCGGAGTGCCAAAGTCACGTGATTTCAGTAAACGAGGCTTTGTTGCGTCATAAGTGTTTCGCAGTTTCAATACTTCATATGAATTTGGCAGTTTGACACATGAACCGAACCACTGCTTTGAAACAAAAGGTTTGTAAAGCTTCGAAGCAGTGTTTTGAAATCAGCCATCACTAGATATTGTTGAAAAGTCATTATTTTGTTTTTTCTGTGCACAAAAAGTATTCTTGTCGCTTTATAATATTACAGTTGAACTCACATGAACTGTTTTAAGTATGTTTTAGTACCTTCTGGGCATCTGAAAGTGTTCATTGTCTTGCTGGCAATAGATCCTCACTGAGTCTTCAGAGTTCATCAAAAATATCTTAATTTGTGCTCCGAAGATGAACGAAGGTCTTACGGGTGTAGAACGACATGAGGATGAGTGATAAATTACAGAATTTTTCTTTTTTTGGGTGAGCTAACCCTTTAACTGGTTACAGTCAAGTATACTTCTAAAGCATCTGTGAATGCACTTACAGTGGCATGTTATTCGTTACTGATAAATTGCTTTGACCTTCTTGATTCCAGAGTCGTGTTCCTGAATTTGTTGATGAATGGCTTGATGACATGGTCGTATGGCATGTGTGTGTCTGACGGATGATAGCACT
This sequence comes from Opsariichthys bidens, assembly GCA_037194245.1. Lineage (NCBI taxonomy): Eukaryota > Metazoa > Chordata > Actinopteri > Cypriniformes > Xenocyprididae > Opsariichthys > Opsariichthys bidens. The sequence continues at coordinate 22,698,188 of CM074284.1, read as the reverse complement.
TTATATCTCCACATCATTCTCTACTTCGTCCTCATTTCAGCGGTACAACATTCCCTACAGACCAAGCATGAGAGAGAGGGAGCGAAAGGAAAGGAGAAAGCGGAAGGAAAAGTGAACAAGATTAGCACTGATCCGTGAAGTTTTTGCAGAGGTGGATGTTGTAGGTGTGTTGTGTTTGCCTCAAACTAACAAGCGACTTAGAAATTGCCTATTTATGCAAATAATTCAAAACAACAAACTTTTAGCCGGGAAGGCTTCCACAACTGTCACCAGCTCGTAATTAGCGGCGTGACGATATAAGGGAGAGTGGGAGCGTCTAATGAGTGAAGAGCAGACGGCTGACACTTTACTAACGACTCAGAGCTAAAATAAAACGTGCACGACAGCATATGCGCGCAGTATTTGACATGTTTGGCACTAAATTTAGTACGAATTTAAGTACGAATCACATTTTTAGCTTTAAAGTGAAAGACTTACTTCATGTGCAAGTAACTTGGTAATATCATGGTGGATGTAATTTTTAATGAAAAACAAATGATAATGTTAATAATGGCGCATGTTGAAAAGATATTAACAATTTTTACGCAAATGAACAGACAAAAAGTCGTAATTATGAGTTGACGTCTTTTCTTTGAGCTCAGAGTTTCCGAGTTGGGGGCGTGTCAGTGAGAAACGTGGCGGATTCAATGGATGCAGCGTCACTAGTTTAGTTGACTCAATTAATTAAAAACATTTAAAAAAAAAAAAAACTCCTGGTGCACATTATTTCTTCTTCGTTTTTGTAATATTGTTAAAATAAAATGTAGCATTTGCACTGTGCACATCCAGGTATTATTTAAAAGTGTCTTAGTATTTAAATACCATGGTGAATGAATATAGTTATAGAGTACCATAGTAAACAGGTAGCCTAAGTAAACTATATATAAAATGTATTTATTTAAGTATTGTTCATTCCCTTGTATAATGGCAGCATATATATATATATATATATATATATATATATATATAGAGAGAGAGAGAGAGAGAGAGAGAGAGAGAAAGAGTTCAACTAACAACCAAGTTAATATATAGATATTGATATACAGCTCTGGAAAAAAATTAAGAGACCACTGCAATTTTTTCTTAAATCAGCATCTCTACAAGTATGGAAGCCATTCCATTCCAGTGTCTGTTGAATTCCAACACAGGCACACCTCATTCTATGGAATGAGGTGCTGATTAGGTGGTCACCTGAACCAAATCTTATTTAATGAGGAAAAGTATAAAAAAAGTACTTCTGTGGTCATCACTATCCTCTTGCAGTAGGACCGGCTGGGTGGCAAAAACAGTGCTAGTAGTAATCAAAATTATTTAGAATCAAAAAATAACTATTGACCATGCCAAAAAAGTTGAAAAGGAATGTTTTGAGTGAGGAAAAGAAGGGTTCAATTCTGGCTTTACTGGGAGAGGGATACAGTGAGCGTCGGGTTGCTTCCATCCTTAAAATTTCAAAGACGGCGGTTCATAAGAACAAGGTCAAGCAGCAGACATTGGGGACAACAAAGCTACAGACCGGCAGAGGGCGAAAACGACTCTCCACTGACCGGAATGACCGCCAACTCATTCGAATGTCACTCAACAACCGTAGGATGACATCAAGTGACCTACAAAAAGAATGGCAAAAGGCAGCTGGGGTGAAGTGCACGGCGAGGACGGTTCGAAACAGGCTCCTAGGGGCAGGGTTGAAGCCCTAGAAAAAAGCCCTTCATCAATGAGAAGCAAAGAAGAGCCAAACTGAAGTTTGCAAGAGACCATAAGGATTGGACTGTAGAAGAGTGGCGTAAGGTCATCTTCTCTGATGAGTCCAATTTTCAGCTTTGTCCAACACCTGGTCGTCTGATGGTTAGACGGAGGCCTGGAGAGGCCTACAAGCCACAGTGTCTCGCACCCACTGTGAAATTTGGTGGAGGATCGGTGATGATCTGGGGGTGCTTCAGCAAGGCTGGAATCAGGCAGATTTGTCTTTGTGAAGGACGCATGAATCAAACCACGTACAAGGTTGTCCTGGAAGAAAACTTGCTTCCTTCTGCTCTGACAATGTTCCCCAACTCTGAGGACTGGTTTTTCCAGCAGGATAATGCTCCATGCCACACAGCCAGGTCAATCAAGGTGTGGATGGAGGACCACCAGATCAAGACCCTGTCATGGCCAGCCCAATCTCCAGACCTGAACCCCATTGAAAACCTCTGGAATGTGATCAAGAGGAAGATGGATGGCCACAAGCCATCAAACAAATCCGAGCTGTGTGAATTTTTGCACCAGGAGTGGCATGAAGTCACCCAACATCAAAGTGAAAGACTGGTGGAGAGCAGGCCAAGACACATGAAAGCTGTGATTGAAAATCAGGGTTATTCCACCAAATATTGATTTCTGAACTCTTCCTAAGTTAAAACATTAGTATTGTGTTGTTTAAAAATTAATATGAACTTATTTTCTTTCCATTATTCGAGGTCTGACAACACTGCATATTTTTTGTTGTTTTGACCAGTTGATGCTTTTGGCAAATAAATGCTCTAAATTACAATATTTTTATTTGGAATTTTGGAAAAATGTTGTCAGTAGTTTATAGAATGAAACAAAAATGTTAATTTTACCCAAACAGATACCTATAAATGGTAAACCCAGAGTAACTGATAATGTTGCAGTGGTCTCTTAATTTTTTCCAGAGCTGTAGATACAAGCTCCCAATTTATATTAGGTAGCTTTAACTACTATGTGCTTGCATCTAAAAATAAGTACAGTGTACTTATTGTGTTTATTTTGTATTGCGAATCACTTTTGCTGCTATTGACGTGAATTATGGGTAAGATTAGGGACAGGTTTGGTGGTATGGGAAGGTGGGTTAAAGTGTAATGCAGTGTTTCCCAACCCCGCTCCCTGGAGGCACAGCAACACTACACAACTCTTCCTAATCAAACACACACAAATCAACTCATCAGCTCATCAGCAGAAACTCCAAGATAGAAAATAAAGGGGTCAGATGAGGGAGACATCAAAAATGTGGACTGTTGGTGTGCCTCCAGGAACAGGGTTGGGAAACACTGGTGTAAGGGATTGATCAACAGTGTAATTATAGAAATTAATTACAGATATAATTACATGCTTGTATTTCAAAAAAAAAGTACAATGTAAAACCATGTATGTACACAATAAGTGGAAATGATTAATTTAAATGTAATTCCATAGTAGTTAAGATCACCTATTATAAAGTGGGACCAACATATATATCAAATATATATTTACGCATTTATGAACACAAAATCTTATAATAAAAATATGGATGTAACCTACAACCAAATAGTTTTTTTTTAACCTAAAATATATAAAGTCAACTACTCGTTGCCATGATACAGACAGTACTTTTTTATAATGGTATGTAACATGGTGCTTTTCCATGTGTGTGAATGTTTTGACGTGTAGGTACTACGGTATGTAAGTCTGTGTGAGATGGAGTATAAATTGTTAGTCCGCTAGCATTAACTGGATGGACAGAAGTAATGCAGAGCTCCCATTCTGAGCTCTGGGCCTGAGGGCACTTCAGCCTTCCCTGGCAGAGAAACGCTCATATCAACACTCTCCAGGATTATTCAGGCTGGTGTATCAGCAAATCTTTTACAGCTGATTTTGTCTGAAGTACTGAACCACATTCAGACAATCTAACTGCACTGGCATCGATGCTTACCATTCAAGCTATTAGATTTCGGAAAAATAGCTATGAAAAATTTAATTTTTACAAAATGCAAATGGTACAAATCCCATTGCCATGAAGCTACACGTAAGAATACTTTTTATGGGTACTTATTATAGAAAACAGTCCTTTAAAAGAATTCTTTAAATGTTATGTTTTTAAACTCTTAATTGCATGTTTTCAATTCATCAATTTATAGCCTAAATCCAATTAGTTGAACATAAGAGTGCGTTTTAACATACTTTGACGTTGTTACAAAGAGTGCTTTTTAAAAGTATGCTTAAGTATGTTAAGTACAGCCATGAAATTGTACTCTTTTTAAGTACGCTTATTTCATTAATATATATCATACAATATGCATTTTTTTCTTTTCTTTTTTTCCAAAACGGCAGGGTTAGTTCACCCAAAAATGAAAATTCTGTCTTTAATCACTCACCCTCATGTCGTTCTACACCCGTAAGACCTTCGTTCCCTTTCATGGGAACTTCGAGCTGCGTCGAGACGCATTGGGAACGCTTCTGCGTGATTGTGTCGTGAAGCACATGTGAAATCTGTCCAATGGCGTGACGGAACGTCATGGTGACGTCACAGACCAGGAAACTATAAAGCACCCCTCCAAACAAAGAATGGCAGCTTCTCTGTCTTCAGCAAGCGCTCTGTGTTTCTGTCTGTGATATTTACTGTTGTTTGTTACAAAGTTTTTCACTTATGGCGAATCAGCAATTAAGATGTGTGTTAACCTCCCTTCCCCCGTTTCATTACGAGTGGGGATTCACACGATCTTTGTGTTGCATGTTTGGGAGCGGAGCACGCACAGTTAGCTCTCCAGGGAGCTGGCTGTGTTCACTGCGATAAGATGGCAGTGAAAGTGCTTCGTTCCCGCCGGGCGTTCTTCGAGGAGGGCGCTTCGGCTCGCGTTCCTCGTGGTTCGGGTCCCGTTTCTGCCGAGGCAGAGCGGCGGCTCAAATCATGCGGTTCGCAGATGGATCTGGCAGAGGGGTTAGAGACGGGCCCCGCCCTTTCTCTGCCCTCACCTGCCGGGTCTAGTGCCTCATCTCAGGGGGAAGCACGCTTTGCGGTTTCTTCTCCCGGGGAGGAGGCACCAGTGTTTCACTTATCCAGCTCTGAGGAGCTGGATGTAGTGAGCATTGACGCTGGTGAAGATTCGCCGCTTCATACACCTGCTTATGAGGTTATTAAAGTGGCAGATCTCGCGCTGGATCTCGCGTTTGCTGAGGCAGCGCGCAGATTTCTTGTCTGCAATAATATGTGACTGGATCTCGCGTTTGCTGAAGCAGCGCGTAGATTTCTTGTCTGCAATAATATGTGGCTCGGATCTCGCGTTTGCTGAGGCAGCGCGTAGATTTCTTGTCTGCAATAATATGTGACTGGATCTCGCGTTTGCTGAGGCAGCGCGTAGATTTCTTGTCTGCAATAATATGTGACTGGATCTCGCGTTTGCTGAGGCAGCGCGTAGATTTCTTGTCTGCAATAATATGTGGCTCGGATCTCGCGTTTGCTGAGGCAGCGTGCAGATTCTGTGCCCGCAATTCAGTTATATATATATATATTTATATTTGGAGGGAACTGAGCAGACGGGACTTTCCCTTTCTCTCTTTCCCTATGATTGCATGCAGACTATACCAGCTTAATTCTTTTGTATCTTTTGTCAGAAAAATAAACTTCTGATTTTTGGATGCCTGTTTAATCATCGGGGGAAAGTGGTGTACACCTCATTATACGGTGCCCATTTCTCCTCTGTGCCCTCAGGGGCCGTTCTGCCATCCTGGCCATTGAGAAAATGTGTCTGGGCGCAGATTCCTCCCCAGCGGTTTTCTGAGGAAAACCCTGGTACAGTCAGATCGGTTGTTTCCTGCCGGTGCGCCGCTTCAGGACGCCGAGCTGACTGTCATTACACCAGAGGCCAGTCTCGAGAGACTGGTTCCCTTAGTAGATCTTCTGACAGAATGGAAATGTCTACAGAATATATCTTCTGGGGTGCTGCAGCGGGGTTCTCACCACTGTGGTGGATCCGGAGCAGTCTCTGGTTTTGGAACAAGAGGTTCTGACACTTTTGCAAAAAGGAGCTATAGAAAGGGTTCCTCCTCCCAGCAAGCAGTCAGGGTTTACAGCCGTTATTTCTTTGTTCCGAAATAGGATGGAGGACTGCGTCCCATCCTAGATCTTCGCTTATTGAATCTTACGGTCCAAAAGCTCAAGTTCAGGATGCTTACACTGTCAGATTGTTTAACAAATCAAATCCGAGGATTGGTTTGTGACAATCGATCTCAAAGACGCTTATTTTCACATATCCTTCCATCCTCATCACAGGAAGTTCCTGAGGTTTGCTTTCGAAGCTTATCAATTTCGGGTTCTTCCATTCGGCCTAGGGCTATCACCCCGCACCTTTACAAAATCCGTGGATGCAGCTTTGGCTCCTCTGAGACTCCAGGCATTCGCGTATTAAATTATATTGACGGTTGGTTGATTTTAGCTCAATCCGAGCTCATGGCGGTTCGACATCGAGATGTCGTTCTCGCGCATATCAAAAGGTTGGGGTTGAGGTTGAACGCCAAAAAGAGTGTGCTTCTTCCAGCTCAGAGAACCACTTTCCTAGGCGTGGTATGGGATTCGACATCGATGCGGGCTCATCTTGCTATAAGGGGTCCTCACCACGGTGATGGATCCCGAGCAGTCTCTGGTTTTGGAACAAAAGGTTCTGACACTTTTGCAAAAAGGAGCTATAGAAAGGGTTCCTCCTCCCAGCAAGCAGTCAGGGTTTTACATCCACTATTTCATTGTTCCGAAAATAAAAATAAAACCAGCTCGCATTGCGTCAATCCTATCAGCCGTCAATGGAATAAAACTAGGCCAGTTCATCACTGTCTAACAGTTTCAGAGACTGTTGGGTCTCATGGCAGCTGCGTCCAACGGGATACCTTTTGGCCTGCTGTACATGAGGCCACTGCAGTGGTGGCTAAGGACCAAGGGGTTTCTCCGAGGGGAAATCCTTTTTCGCATGATCAAGGTCACGCGGCGATGCCTTCGGGCCTTAGTTATGTGGAAGAAACCTTGGTTCTTTTCCCAAGGGCCTGTGTTGGGAGTTCCTTGTCGTCGCGTCATGCTAACGACGGATGCTTTCCTCACGGGTTGGGGGGCGATCATGAGTGGTCGCTCAACTCAGGGTCTGTGGCAGGGTCATCTACTTTCCTGGCACATAAATCGGCTGGAAATGATGGCGGTGTTTCAAGCTCTCAAACACTTCCTGCCAGACCGGAGGGGTCATCATGTGTTGGTCCGTACGGACAACACATCGGTGGTCTCTTACATCAACCATCAGGAGGGTCTGAGGTCACGACACTTGTGCAAACTAGCTCAGTCTATCCTTCTGTGGGCTCAGGGGAAACTGCTCTCTCTGAGGGCAGTTTATTTCCAAGGGCGCTTGAATCAGGGAGCAGACATCCTGTCGAGGCAGGGGCTGAGGCCCGGGGAGTGGAGACTTCACCCCGAGGTGGTGGAGCTCCTATGGGAGAAATTCGGTCGTTCAGAGATAGACCTATTTGCTACTCAAGAGACAACTCACTGTCCGTTATGGTTCTCCCTCACTCACCCAGCCCCGCTGGGGCTGGACGCTATGGTGCAGGCGTGGCCGAGACGGCGCCTGTATGTTTTCCCCTGATCGCTCTGCTCCCAGGGGTTCTGGAGAGGGTTCGTCAGGATGGGGTCAGCCTGTTGCTAAGAGTCCCATTCTGGCCGACCCGAGTTTGGTTTTCGGACCTGACGTCGCTAGTGGTCGGCTCCCCTTGGGAGATTCCGATTCGACGAGACCTCCTGTTGCAAGCAGGAGGCACGATATTTCACCCTCATCCAGAGCTGTGGAAACTATGGGCCTGGCCCCTGAGGGGGTCCAGTTCATCAGTTCTGGTCTCTCTACTGAGGTAGTAGAGGCCATTCTGCACTCCAGAGCCCCATCTACGAGGAGACCTATGCCACTAAATGGAAGCTGTTCTCATCTTGGTGTGCAGAACAGCATCTTGAGCCTGTTAACTGTTCTGTGGGTTCAGTTTTAGAATTTCTGCAGAAGTTCTCAGTAGGGTTTTCTCCCTCCACTCTTAAGGTCTACGTGGCGGCCATTTCTGCTTACCACGTCCCTGTGGGTGACGCTTTTTTAGGGAGAGACCCTTTGGTAACAAGGTTTCTTCATGGTACTCTGAGGCTTAGGCCTGCACAGCGGGTTAGGACACCTGCATGGGATTTGGCCATAGTGCTCGAGGGCCTGGCCATGGCTCCGTTTGAGTCTTTGGAGGAAGTAGCTGAAAAATTCCTCACCTTAAAACTATTTCTCCTGGCTATTACATCTCTCAAAAGAATTGGAGATCTTCAAGCCCTTTCTGTGGCTCCTTCATGTCTGGAATTTGCGCCTGGTATGGTGAAAGCGTTCCTGCATACCAAGCCAGGATATGTCCCTTAGGTCCCTACTAATACTGTGGGGCCCATTGTCCTGCAGGCCTTCTGTCCTCCACCTTTTATAAATACAGATCAGGGAAATCTCAATCTGCTGTGCCCAGTTGGGGCTCTAGACGCCTACGTCCACATAACTGCCCAGTGGCGTAGGTTAGATCAACTGTTTGTCTTTTTCGGGTCACCCAGGAAGGGGTGTCCCGCTTCTAAGCAGAGAATGAGTAAGTGGGTGGTTGAGGCCATCTCACTTGCTTATGAGTCGGCCGGACAGCCTTCACCTTTGACTGTCCGTGCCCATTCCACGAGGAGTATGGCGGCCTCTAAAGCCCTTCTGTCAGGAGTATCTTTACAAGATGTGTGTGATGCGGCGGGCTGGTCCTTTCCGCACACATTTCTAAGATTTTATAGCCTTGACTTAGGCTCTACTCTGGGGTCTTCGGTCCTCACTTAGCTCCACAGTTGGGGCTTTTGGCATTGTGGCGTAGTGGGTATTGGGTTCCCAATGCGTCTCGACGCAGCTCGAAGTTCCCATGAAAGGGAACGTCTCAGGTTACGTATGTAACCCTGGTTCCCTGAATAGGGAACGAGACGCTGCGTCGCTTTGCCACACTCCCTGCAAGCCTCCGAGCGCTTTGCTTCATCCAGTTTGAAGCTGCCATTCTTTGTTTGGAGGGGTGCTTTATAGTTTCCTGGTCTGTGACGTCACCATGACGTTCCGTCACGCCATTGGACAGATTTCACATGTGCTTCACGACACAATCACGCAGAAGCGTTCCCAATGCGTCTCGACGCAGCGTCTCGTTCCCTATTCAGGGAACCAGGGTTACATACGTAACCTGAGACGTTCTTCTTCAGAACACAAATTAAGATATTTTTGAGGAAATCCGATGGCTCATTGAGGCCTGCATTGCCAGCAATTTATACTTTCAAATGCCCAGAAAGATACTAAAGACATACAGTTGTGTTCAAAATTATTCAACCCCCACTGAAATTGATTGTTTTGGCCGGTTTGACATTGATTTTGATCATTCAGTCATCCTGCTTACAATTAAATCAAAGAGGCACGTGTAGGTCAGACAAATATAACATAACATTTATAATGAAATAACCACAAATGTCTTTTCTCTGCTCACATCATTATCAGTTTTATTCAACCCCCAAGTGACATTCAATCTTAATACTTAGTACAACATCCTTTTACAGTTATAACAGCTTTTAAACGTGAAGCATAGCTTGACACAAGTGTCTTGCAGCGAGCTACGGGTATCTTCGCCCATTCATCATGGGCAAAAGCCTCCAGTTCAGTCACATTCTTAGGCTTGCGCACTGCAACTGCTTTCTTTAAGTCCCACCAGAGGTTCTCAATCGGATTTAAGTCTGGTGACTGCGATGGCCATTTCAAAATGTTCCAGCCTTTAATCTGCAACCATGCTCTAGTGGACTTGGAGGTATGCTTGGGATCATTGTCCTGTTGAAAGGTCCAACGTCTCCCAAGCCTCAGGTTTGTGACGGACTGCATCACATTGTCCTCCAATATCTCCTGGTACTGAAGAGAATTCATGGTACCTTGCACACGCTGAAGCTTCCCAGTACCTGCAGAAGCAAAACAGCCCCAAAGCATGATTGACCCCCCGCCATGCTTCACAGTAGGCAAGGTGTTCTTTTCTTCATAGGCCTTGTTCTTCCTCCTCCAAACATAGCGTTGATCCATGGGCCCAAACAGTTCTAATTTTGTTTCATCAGTCCACAGAACACTATCCCAAAACTTCTGTGGTTTGTCCACATGACTTTTGGCATACTGCAGTCGACTCTTCTTATTCTTTGGAGACAGCAAGGGGGTGCGCCTGGGAGTTCTGGCATGGAGGCCTTCATTACGCAGGGTGCGCCGTATTGTCTGAGCAGAAACTTCAGTACCTACATCTGACAAATCTTTTCTCAGTTCCTCAGCAGTCACACGGGGACTTTTCTCCACTCTACGCTTCAGGTAGCGCACAGCAGTCGAAGTCAGCATCTTCTTTCTGCCACGACCAGGTAGCGTTTCAACAGTGCCCTTTGCCTTGAATTTGCGAATGATGCTTCCTATGGTGTCTCTTGGTATGTTTAACATCTTTGCAATCTTCTTATAGCCATTGCCCTTCCTGTGAAGAGTAATCACCTCTTCTCTTGTCTTCCTGGACCATTCTCTTGACTTCACCATGTTTGTAACCACACCAGTAAATGTCTAGAAGGAGCTGAGTATCACAGTCATTTTAAAGCTGCCTAATTGGTGCTTATTAGGCTTTATTGCTGCTCCCTGACATCCACAGGTGGTTTCAATACCTGATTGAAAACACTTCAATGGACCTCTGTTCTTCAGAGTGGTAGTCTTTAAGGGGTTGAATAATTGTGTCAATGAAGAATTCACAAAAGAAACATTTACTACTGTATTACAAAACCAATTGATGTCATTTTAGTTGCATATGCTTCTTTAAGAAGTCCTTGTAGGATTTCATTCTGAATTCAATTACAAATGTACTCTAAATTCTCTAAAACCATTTACAGCATTGGGGGGTTGAATAATTTTGAACACAACTGTATTTAAAACAGTTCATGTGAGTACGGTGGTTAAACCTTAATATTATAAAGTGATGAGAATACTTTTTGTGTGCCAAAAAACTAAATAACGACTTTATTCAACAATATCTAGTGATGGGCGATTTCAAAACACTGCTTCATGGAGCTTCGAAGCTTTACGAATCTTTTCTTTCGAATCAGTATTTCGGCGCGTGTATCAAACTGCCAAAGTCACATGAACCATTGAAATTTTGAAGCACTTATGACGTAATGAAGCCTCGTTTACTGAAATCATGAGACTTTGGCAGTTGATATGCGCTCCAAACCACTGATTCAAACAAAAGATTCGTAAAGCCTAGAAAATACAGCTTTTAATATATAGCTAAATCTATGTCATTGATGTCAGATTGTATTGCTGGTGCAAAACATATTAGTAAAATGTCATTTTTACAAATACTTTTGGAGATTTCAAGTTCATAAGGGCGTATTGCACATTGCCACGATGGCCGCAGGGTGAAATGAATTGCCTTAAAGGGACTTTGCTACCAAAGAACTGACGTTAGCATGAAACTGATTTTATTCGACAGTGTACATTATGAATATTGCATTTAACGAGAGAAACGTTTAAACGAATGCATTGCTAGTTAATGCACAACTTCTAACAGAGGTTAGCTAGATCCGTTGAGACAACAGAACTGACGTTAGCGTTAGCGACAGTGCTGGGGAAGTTAATCAGTTATTCTAATAGCAGATGCTAATCACATGTGCTGATCACGAGGCCTTGGGCTCATTGTTAGGACTGCTTTCTCTCTCTCTCTCGCTCTCTGCCTCTGTCTCTCTAATTAGCCAACAGTGCTGACTGCTGAATTTACCTGACCTACTCCAGTCACTCTCTATTACAGGCTCTGTCTTCAACAAAAACTTATGCGCACAATCTCTCTCGCTGTCTAATGCTCGCACACACATTACAGTGTGTGTGAGGAAACACTTCTCCTGTCACACTATGTTCCAGTCAGAAAATCGCTGATGGAGAGAGGCACTAATTAGCACGACTGACACAGGAAGGGAATAATAAAGAAAGCCCTGAGTCTGTGCAACTGCAGGAAAGTAACAAAAAAAACCCACTTTGTGCTTTGACCCTAGCGATTCTTTTTAACGCTTTTCTCTTAGCGTGCACACGGTATAATTACAGTCTACCTATTTATTGACCTATTCATAGACTTAATTAAGTCTATGAATGTGACTTCCTTTGCGCTCAATGAGGGCCCAGAGCAACACGGTCGATCTGTGATCAGCCTTTTCTGGTTAAAGCTACTGAAGTATGGTACAATTATTTATATAATATCATACATACTATGCAAATTTTACATGGTAATTCAAGGTTCTTCAATACAATTTTGACACCACCACATTAGGGCAATATATATATATATATATATTGGGGACTCAAGACTTTAAGATTCTAAGTATCTTCCATCCTCTGGCCCCTTACTATTGAAATGTCCATTATAGTCAGAGTGCTGGGTTATTTCAACCATTAATGGCTGGCCTTGTCCACCTCCTCCATAGCAAGCTCCTGGCCATCAACTGAGGTTCTCAGAAGTTTTGCCCTCGCTTGGTGCTCCTCAGTAACAGACCCCCGTCTCCATACGACAGAGTGGCCGAGCAGTTGATCTGAATGAATTCATGTTTATAGTGTCTCTGTAGATCGCTTTCTTGTTTGAGAGGAGCTTTTCGAAATCTTGCTTTGTGCGGAAGTGGAATTCTGGTACTGGTTTTTGAGATGCCAAGGCCGCCATCCTCCATCTTTGCATTGAGAATTGCATTTGCATCTTTCAGTTGGTCCAGACCATGATATCAATCCTCTTTAAGGTGTTACGATGTACAATTCCAAGGACTAATTCATGGGTTAGCTTTGTAACAGAGAGGTGTTTAGGATTTCCAGTCATTTGTATGGTTTTAGTGGTGCAGCAGATAGCTCAGAGAGCATTCTACTCAACTTGTGGGTGGATTTTGGGGATAGTCGTCCCTTCCAGCTAAAGTTGAGGCCTAGGTATTTCTGTTGGTCACTGATTGGATTGATGGTCAAATGATGTTTCAAAGGGTTTTGGCAGTAGAATCATACACTTCCTTCTTTTGTAGTATTAAGTATTAAGTGACAAGCCGCTGTCCTGTAATGCACCATTCAGCCTTTCAGCTTCACTTCCATCATCTCTGGGGTCTCTGCAAGCAGTATGAGATCGCCCACATATGAAAATTGCATCTACGATGTGTTCTCCCAGTGAGATGCCAATGTCTGGGCACCACCTCATCCATAGCAAGTATAAATAGTATCAGGGAGTGGATCGCCCTGCTTCACTCCTCTTCCAATTTTGGCCTTGTGTTGTTATACAGACATTCCATGGCATGTAGGGAAAGAGTGGTTTAGGAATCCCTGCTCTTAAGATTGCCTCGTGTGACACTATGGGGCTGTAACAATTCCTAGATTAAATTCAAATTCCCGATTTTAAAAAATCCTCAATTTCAATTTGCCTGTGTAGAGTAACCGGTAAAATACCGGAAGTGTCGCTTTCCACGGACAAGAATCCATGAAATGCATTTTTTTGTAAGGCTGCACAATATTAAACCCATTTATGCTGCAGTATTAATATTTATGAGCTGTAATTATTTAGGTTATCTACATGCATCCCAGAGCAGCAGTAAATGATGCTCCACGTGAACTGTTATCCTTTAGTGGTGTGTCTCCCGTGAGTTTGGATTGCTTTTAACGTTCATCTGGAAACGCAATGTGTGACATTTGACATTTCAAAATAAAAGTTTAAGCCCTTCAAGAAATTGTTCAAGAACATTTTTTTTTAGACATTTAGTCATTTAGCAGACGCTTTTATCCAAAGAGACTTACAAGTGAGGAAAACAAACAAGCGATTCTTCATGAATTGGCAAATAACACAGGAAGTACTCACAATACAAGTTTCATACATTGCTCAGTACCATAAGCTAGAGTAGGAAGGGAAAAGGGAAGGAAAGGGTTTTTTTTTATTTATTTATTTTTATGAGGGGATCAAGTGTTCACGGAAGAGGTGAGTTTTCAGCTGTCTCTTGAATATTGCCAGGGATTCTGCGCTCCTGATGAAAGTAGGGAGATCATTCCACCAGCAGGGAGCAGTGAAGGAGAATGTTCTGGAGAGTGATTTTGTGCCTCTCTGTGACGGTACCACAAGCCTACGCTCCTTTAGTGATCGCAGGCTTCTGGTGGGGACATAGCGTTGTAGCAGTGTGTGGAGGTAGGAAGGTGCAGAGCCTGTGGTGGATCTGTAAGCAAGCATCAGCACTTTGAACTTGATGCGAGCAGCGAGGGGTAGCCAGTGCAGAGAGATGAAGAGGGCCGTGACGTGGGCTCTCTTAGGCTCGTTAAAGACAAGACGAGCAGCAGCGTTCTGGATCATTTGAAGAGGTTTGATTGCACTTGACGGCAGACCAGCCAGAAGAGCATTGCAGTAATCAAGCCTTGAAATGACCAGGGCCTGGACAAGCAGTTGTGTTGCGTGCTCAGTCAGGAAGGGACGGATTTTCCTGATGTTGCGAAGTGCAAATCTGCATGACCGCGCCGTCTTTGAGATGTGGTCTCTGAAGGTCAGTTGGTCATCAAAGATAACTCCAAGATTTCTGGCCGACTTAGATGGGGTGATGGTGGTTGTACCAAGCTGTATGTTGATGTCGTGTTGTAGGGTAGGAGTGGCAGGGAAGACTAAAAGCTCAGTCTTTGCCAGGTTGAGCTGCAGGTGGTGTTGTTCCATCCAGGTGGAGATATCCGCCAGACAGCTTGAGATCCGTGCAGCTACTGTGGAATCATCTGGTTGGAAGGACAGGTAGAGTTGTGTGTCATCAGCATAGCAGTGGTAGGAGAAACCATGTGCCTGTATGATGGGACCCAGTGATGTAGTATAAATGGAGAATAGGAGGGGACCAAGAACTGAACCCTGAGGGACCCCAGTGATCAGTTGATGAGGTTTGGATACCTCCCCTCCCCAGGCAACTCTGAAAGACCTACCTGTGAGATAGGACTCAAACCACTGAAGTGCAGAACCTGAGATACCCAGTGACGAGAGGGTGGACAGAAGAATTTGATGGTTTACGGTGTCGAAGGCAGCAGATAGATCCAGCAGAATGAGAACAGATGATTTGGAACCAGCCTTTGCAATTCGCAGGCATTCCGTGACGGACAGTAGTGCAGTCTCTGTGGAATGCCCGCTCTTGAAACCAGATTGGTTGACGTCCAGATGGTTGTTCTGTGTGAGGAAGGATGATACCTGGTTGAAAACAACTCGTTCAAGTGTTTTTGTTATGAATGGTAGGAGAGAGACAGGTCTGTAGTTGTCCACGAGTGATGTGTTTAGCGTGGGTTTTTTAAGCAGTGGGGTTACTCGAGCCTGCTTGAATGTGGTAGGAAAAGTGCCTGTGTGGAGAGACGAGTTAATAATGTGTGTAAGTGCTGGTAAGAGAGTGGGAGAGATGGCTTGTAGAAGGTGTGAGGGGATGGGGTCTAGAGGGCAGGTGGTGGGATGAGTGGAGAGGAGAAGTTTTGATACTTCCGCCTCCGTGAGAAGGGAGAAGGAAGAGAGAAGAATAGTGGATGAGGAGGGGATGAGTTCCTGTGTGGGTGGTGTAGAGAACTGGCTCCTGATGGCAGATGTCTTGTCGGTGAAGAAATTGGCGAATTGATCAGCAGTTAAAGACGTGGTGGGTGGTGGTGGAGGGGGACAGAGGAGTGCGTTGAATGTCTTGAAGAGTGAGCGTGTGTTTGTAGCGCCGTTGATCTTATCGTGGAAGTATGAGGACTTAGCTGCATGGACTCCCCCAGAAAAAGATGATAGCAGATCTTGGTACAAACCTAGGTCAGATGGGTCTTGTGATTTGCACCATTTCTTTTCTGCTGCCCTGAGTTTAGTCCGGTCATCACGAAGCGCATCAGATATCCAGGGGTTGGAGGGAGTTGCTTGAGCTGGTCTGGATGCCAGAGGACAGATACTGTCTAGAGAAGTAGATAAAGTGGAGCATAACGTGTGTGTTGCAGTATTTACATCCAAAGATGAGAATTGTGTTTGTGTGGGAAGGGAGGATGACACAACAGAGGATAGATGAGAGGGGGAAAGAGAGCGCAGGTTTCTTCTGAAGGAAACATGTGAAGTGGTTGGTGGTGCACAAATAAGTTTCAGATTGAAAGTGATGAAGAAATGGTCAGAGACGTGCAGAGGTGTGACCAGAATGTTGTCAGTGATACAGTTACGTGTGTAGATCAGGTCCAATTGGTTGCCAGATTTGTGGGTGCTTGTAGTGATGAGTCGGTTGAAATCAAATGAAGCTAGGAGAGAGAGGAAGTCAGAAGCATAAGGTTTATCGAGGTGAATGTTGAAGTCGCCCAGTAGTACAAGTGGACTACCATCGTCTGGGAATGAGGACAGCAGCATGTCCAATTCCTCGACAAAGGTACCCAATTGACCTGGGGGGCGGTAGATGAGAACAAGATGAATTTTGACAGGGTATGTAATTGTAATGGCATGTGATTCAAACGAATAGTTACTGTATAGAGCAGGGTGAGCTAAGTATTTCCAATTGTTAGAAATGAGGAAACCTGTGCCCCCTCCTCTTCCTGACTGTCGAGGGGTATGAGTAAAGTTGTAGTTGTTAGAAAGAGCAGCGGGGGTTGAGGAGTCCTCTGGACGAATCCATGTCTCAGTCAAGCCTAAGATATTGAGAAAAGAGTTAGTGGCAAAGGCTGGAATGAAGTCAGCTTTGTTTACAGCTGACTGACAATTCCATAGTCCTACAGAAACAGATAGAGGTTGGTTAGGAGAGGAGTAAAGAGGACGCAGGTTAGTAGTGTTGCGCTGCCTTCTACGGGTGATAGTGGAGCGTGTACGAGTGACAACAGGAATATATTGAAAGCACATGTTGAGTATGGGAGCAAAGAAAAATGGGGGGGGGAAGGGGATACTTAAGTGTCCTGTCGGTGTCCTTCCTCGGTGGAGTCGCGCAGGTAGAGTCGCAGGTCTTTACCCAAGTCGGTCTTCACACAAGGAGGCTGAACACAAGGAGGCTGAACACAAGGAGGCTGAACGCTTCCGCGCTAACGCTTCCGCGCAAGCGCGGACACACTGACTAAATAGCTTGCCTAATAACGTATGAGTGAAAACAGCTGTGTCCGCCCTAACAATTAGCTCAGCAAAAGAGTTTCGCCGTGAATGGGCCAAATCGAAACTACTGCAGGAAGCGCACGTACAGCACTTCAGTTCACAGCCCAGCAATGCCAAAAACTAACAACCGCTACAGTTCTTCTAAATGGCAGTGAATACAATTACAAACAGATACAAATCCAAGCGAAAACATACAAATAAGCAAAGAATCGAAACGAATCCTTCCTAGCAGCAAATAATAACTTCGCAATAGAGCCGAAACGGGTATTAGGTAAACACTCACGCGCTCTCGCCGTCTTCAGTGATCTCACGCTTGTCCTGATGCAAGAAATTACAATGGTTGTAGCATTTCTGTTGTAAAGAAATGGCCAAATATTAAAGATTAATTGGACAATTGAAATGAATGTTGTAAGCCAATATTAAACAAGGATTAGTAATTGTATCGCATTGTAAAGTGTAAAAACAATCGTCAGGCTGCTGATGCCCTCTGCAGGCATTTGTTGTAATACATAAAGAACATAGTTGGACAATACAATATGTATTTTGGCCGTTTTGTTCAATAAAACCATATGATTACTTGCTTTTGATACTTTACTTGAATCAATTATTATTGTGTTATTGCTATTATATATTTATTTTAAACCATATGTGTAAGTGAATGTGTTTTGATGTGTAAGCACCTTTATAATGATCACATTAGTAGTTGTTCAATTACTCAAGTAATCGTAAGAATAATCGAACGATTATTCGATTACCAAAGTAATCATTAGTGGCACTGTGACGAAAGCCTTTGCCAGGTCTATAAATGTCACTGGTGTTTTCCTCTGGATTCCTTGCGCATCCTTTTTGCGAGGATCTTATGCAAGGCATGCATCAGGATTGTTGTCACAGCGATTGGTCGATACTCCCTGAGATGTGTCGGTGTTTCAGTTTTTGGGATAAAAGTCACTCTGGCAGTGCAGAGGGTCTTTGGAATTGATTCTGTTGCTAGTATTAGGTTGTAGAGGACAGCAAGTCTTTTGCACTAAGCTTGTCCGTCCCCATTGCTGTTTAGCACATACTCATTAGTAGTGCCCACTTCACAACTGCAATGTTTCCTTCTGGCATTTTTGTGTCCTTCATCCCGAAAATGCCTTCCCTGTACTCATCTATCCCCACAACAAACCTCTTCTTCCATTCTTTGGTTCTTTTCCGGTACGATTATTAGATGTGGACGTCCCTCAGTCGTCTATTCAAGGCTGGTTTCTGTACCTTTCTCTGCCATCCATGAGACTGGGACATAGTTCTTTAGATGGTTTTGTAGTTGTATTGCCCCTTGCATGGGGATTATTTGGTCCTCCAACATGCCTCTCACTATTCCTTTTAGCACGCTGCTCCCCAGTCTTGGTTCGGTGTGCATGGATCCACACTGAGATGTTCTTATTATTGGGAGAAATGAGGGTCTGAGGCTCTACCATTAGAGAAAGCATAATGGCTAACTTGGATCATGTGTGCCTTAATAACCAATCACATTACATCCTTGTCATCATTGAATTTAGTTAATTAACTTTTGGTGTCAAAAAAGTAGATAAAGCCAAAACAAACATTTAAGAGCAAATACGGCTTTCCTACAAAAGTAGTTTATTCAGTATAATGAAGCCTCTCCTCCATTGACATCCATTAAAAAACAAAAACAAAAAAAAAAACAGCCTCTGGTCTCCTTCCCTGCATACAGCGTTAACAGGCTTTAGGATTTTTTTGGCTAACCTTGCAGGCCAAGTGTCTTTGGTTGAGAGCATGGAAGCAAGACCTAGGGTGCACTGGCTCATGCTAGCCATGTGAATCCGGTGGAGGGTTTTAACCCATATTACCAAGCCATTTTCCTTTCTCTATTTTGGGGGCATTTTGTGAATTACTTTTTCCTTGTTATTTCCGAAAGAAGATTAGATTTATTTTTGTGTTATGTATTTGGACTCTCAAGTCAAGTCAAGTCAAGTCATCTTTATTTATATAGCGCTTTTTACAATGCAAATTGTGGCAAAGCAGCTTTACATTAATAAGAAAATGGTGTCATTGTGCAGCTCATTCTATATATTATTGATTCATTCCGTTGCAAATATCAATAGTTATTAGTCTAGTTAATTTAGGTATATCAGCACTGCAGAAAACAGTGACGTAATCGTCTGGCTCAGCTCAGTTTGTATACAACGGCGCCAATGCAGGCATATCAAAAACACTGCTGAATATCAAGCAAGTGTCCCCAACTTAAGCAAGCCAAAGGCAACACCGGCAAGGAACCAAAACTCCATCAAATGGAGAAAAAAACCTCGGGAGAAACCAGGCTTAGTCGGGGGGCCAGTTCTCCTCTGGCCAACAGTGAACACTTGTCCGATACTCAGGCAGAGTTACGGGTCATTAAACCGATTTGGAATCGCAACAGTCAAAATATTTAATCTAGTTCCATCTAGTTTAAGATCTTTTTGATCGCGCCGGTATGGGACGGTTTGTTGGGATATGTGCCACTGGCTGATGAGTCGGTAAGGTCTTCACAAAGGATGAGCTAGTTAACACAGTCTCTGCCGACACCACAGGGCCACATTGCTGCCGCACACAGGCACAGGTTCCCCGTCCGACCCGGACACGGCCCAGATCCAGCCAATCACGTTAATTGGTAAACCTCGGGATAAGCAGAGAGACAAAAAATTAGCGTAGACGCCATTCTTCTTCTGATGTACCGAGTACATCTGGTGTTATAGGAAGTGTTCCCGGTTCCGGCTGACCTGATCTATGCAGCCTAACAATCCTTTAACGGATATGAAGACAAAAGTTTATAGTGCATCATGTGTATGCCAGGTTAAATAGATGCGTTTTTAGTCTAGATTTAAACTGACAGAGTGTGTCTGCTTCCCGAACAATGCTAGGAAGATTGTTCCAGAGTTAAGGTGCCAAATAGGAAAAGGATCTACCGCCTGCGGTTGATTTTGATATTCTAGGTATTAACAACTGGCCAGAATTCTGAGATTGTAATAGACGCGAAGGACTAAAATGCATTAAGAGCTCACTCAGGTACTGGGGAGCTAAGCCATTTAGTGCTTTGTAAGTAATTAGCAAGATTTTAAAATCTATACGATGTTTAATAGGGAGCCAGTGCAGTTTTGACAGAACCGGGCTAATATGTTCATATTTCCTGGTTCTAGTAAGGATTCTAGCTGCTGCGTTTTGGACCAGCTGTAATTTGTTTATCACGCGAGCAGTGCAACCACCCAATAGAGCGTTACAGTAATCTAGTCTCGAGGTCATAAACGCATGAACTAGCTGTTCCGCATTTGTCATTGAGAGCATATGTCGCAATTTAGATATATTTTTAAGATGTAAGAATGCGGTTTTACATATGCTAGAAATGTGGCTTTCAAATGAAAGATTGGTATCAAAGAGCACACCCAGAAACTTACATTTTTGTTGGACTAATTTAATTGACTTTGAAGATCTTACTGCTACCGAGACCTATGGACATTGAAGTGGTGTGAATTTTTGTTTGGAATTCTGTATTGGATTCTCTTGGGTGGACTTTCAAATAAGTTTGAGTTTGTTGTATCATTGTTGGGTTTAATGTCTATGGTGGGCAATTCCTCTGATGTCTGTTTTCTTTCCCCTTTCCACTGATTTGTTATTTCATTTATAACATGAAAATACAGAAGAGTTTCTCCAAACTAATGAAATGTTTGGAGAAAATTAATTATTTATTAAATTAATGCATGCTCAAATTTGTTACACCATGATGCTTATGCAAAAAAAAAAAAACATGGTGTCACCATGGTAAATGCTATATAGGTTAACTATTTTAGAACCTTCCATTTTATCAATCTAAAGAACCTTTTGCAGCTCTAAAACAGCTTTTGTGCAACAGAAAAGGTTCTAGGGATTTACAGTGGTGCTCAGAATTATTGGCACCCTTGGTAAATATGAACAAAGAAGCATGTAAAAATAAATCTGCATTGTTCATTCTTCTAATCTTTTATATAAAAAACACATAAATCTAACCTTTCATTGAAGTAAAAGAATTGAAAATGTAGGGAAAGTAGTTTCTTTATGAAATAAATGTTTTTCTCTAAAACATGTTTGCCACAGTTATTGGCACCCTTTTATTCAATACTTTTTGTAACCTCCTTTTCCCAAGATATCCTCTCTGTGTCTTCACCTATAATGCCTGATGAGTTTGGAGATCACCTGACATGAGATCAGAGACCATTCATTCATTCAGAATCTCTCCAGATCCTTCAGATTCCCAGTTCCATGTTGGTTAAATATATATTGAGTGGTGCTTGAGCAGATGATTAGTTAACAGTTTTACCTTTAGGTTTTGCAAAAATAAGGCAATCGGTTTCCAAACATGCCAAGATATAGGTAACTTCTTAGAATCAGTTAATCAATCGACCAACTAATCAATCATTTAAACCGACATGCCAAAATATATGTGGATTTAATTTCAAACTTGAATGGGCATTGTAACTCCTTTAATAAAATAGATAGTTGCAACTCTAAATTAAATGATGAACATGCAACTGTGTTTGTTTTGATTATTAATATTATTGTTTTTAAATTTCACCACTCAGCTTCACAGCAACTAAGAACACACCTGTCACAAAATCACTGCAGCGCATGGGCTCTCGTAGCTCATTTCTTTAATTAAATGTCAACAGGATCACATTGTTTTTCTGGCTTAGTGATTTTAAACAAGAACATGTAGCTTTCTGTCATTGTTGTTCATTTGCACCATGAATTCATAACGTCAGAGAAACACTGCAGAATGTGGTGTAAATAGTAAATGCACTGGCTCACAGCTAGTTTTTAGATGTAATATCCTGTGGAAAGGGCAGAAGTGATATATAAAATTCATATGTACTTATCTTTTGTATTATTTATTTATTATCCAGTGGGAAATACACTTTCACAAACACTGTCACACACAAAATGCAATGAATCAGGTGTGAATTGCAAAATCCCTCATCTTATTTACAAGCCACCCACAACGCATTTAAACCAGGGGCTAAATGCGCTGAAATATTGCTGAACTGCATCTATATTAGGTCGATATTTTCTTTTCAGCCTAAACACACCTCCTTTATATGTAAATTAGGTTCATCAGATCACACCTTGTTCACAAAACTCTAGCCGCAATTAACGTCGAGCCATTACCGCCCACAGAAAGTAGGTTTCTGTACATTTTCTATTGATCATGGCAAGAGTAATTCATCAAATGCAGAAGAGCAGCATGCACATATGCACAAGGCAGGCAGCACATACTGTCACTATGGGTGCGATTCAGTCTTAGTCAATTCCCACTACTTCATCTAAACAGCTTATTAATCAATCTATCAGTCATGCAAAGTAAGTGCATTTAGTTTGACCATAGTGTGTGCGAGTGCAGCAGAAATCATTGTATGTGTATTCTCGTCTCTATAAGCAGGTTTTCTTTTCTAAACCATAGCTTAACGTGCATGACGTCTGGTTGCCCTTGGTTACCATAAAATGTGCACAAAGAGGGAAACCACTGCAGTAGTGAAAAACCAACTAATGTCAGTTAATCTGGGTTGATAAATGCCAAACTCACTCTTATGTGGCATCACCCATGAAGCTTTATTTTACCAGGTTAGTCTCTTGAGGTTAAAATTTCAAGATTGCCCTGGGTGAAAATAAAAGCATTAAACATCACAAAAACATTAAAGGGGCCATGAAATTTGTCTTTGTACCATTAAAATATCATGCAAATTCCAAAGCTCAAAACATCCTCCCTATAAAAGCATTTATTTAAACACGCTCAAAAAATTACTTGTCTTGATATTATGATATTTGTGACATCATACGGGCAAATACATTTTGCAAATGACTTCCTCCAGAGCAAGACATTGGCGAATAGTTTTACATCATTGCACCAAAGGCCCCCCCCCCACCGACATTCAGCAGCTTAACGGATGATCGCTTTGTCTATAAATGACTGTTTTACATGGATAATGTTTTCAAAACACTCGACTGGTGTACAATAGCGAGCGGGTGTTGATTTTCTATGCAATGACGTTAGCCAATCATAACAGCCAACATTTACTGACAAGCCTTAAAGGAGCCGCCGCTTAAAAACTAACCAATTCAGACAAAGAGTCAGAATGATGGTTGAAAATAATCGCTCTTACGCATATTTTTAAAATTTATTTATAAAATATATTATATTATATATTATTTATATTTTGTGCACAAAACTTTCTAATAGTGAACCTCAAGGAATTTTAACATTCAGGTAATGACCCCTTTAACGCACTGGCCAAAGTTTGTCCTAAAAAGTCCTAAAACCATTTAAAGACACAGGAGTTCATCATTTAAGGATCTAAAAAGGATCTTCTTTTTTAACCCAACTGTTTTAAGTACTGATGCACATAATGTTGATCACAAGCTGTGTGAAATAATGATACATTATGTCTAGGGTTAAGAATGGCAGTTTTGAAAATTCTAATTATGGCTTTTGAAATGAAATCAGTGCTCAGGAATATGAGTCTACACATCACACCTCATGTGAACTTCCTTCTTTCTCAGACCCCGAAGAGCGCCCAGAGGAGAAATATGCTCTGAGCTTGCTCTTTCATAGCTCAAGAGACTTAATAGAGTACTATATTCATATTTCATTTATATGTTACTTTCAGAACTTTCTTTTAAGATTCCTTTGGAGAAATAAAAACAGACACAGTGAAAGTATAGAGCTTTACATTGAATATGGATAGTGTACTATTAAAAATGCCATGAATAATTTTGCGTTTCAAGTGAGCAATTCTTAAAGAACCATTTTCTCTTAGCATGAAGAACATTTTAATAATCTAAAGAATTATTTAGATTTTTTTATCCTTTTTTCCCCTCTAGAAAGAACCTTAATGCAAAGCTTCCATGGATGTTTGAGGTTCTTCATGGATCTGTAGATGCCAAGAGTGTATGCTAAAAAAGAAACAAAACAAAAAAAAACTGTTATTAACAGATCATTGGGAAGAATTTCATGTGGAAATTATCATATCAAAATAACAATTTGAGACTTTCCGTTAGATTTGAGTGTCCTCCGAAACTTTAGTGCAAAAGTCTCCATTTATTCTCATTGCTGTTTCAAAGAAACAATAAAGACACTGAAGAGATCTCATTTGTGATTTTCTTTCCTGCGGGCAGGTCATCCATCTTCAGCTGAATCATTATAAGAATTGATGCTTAGTCTTTGTTGTGTCTTTCTATATGCAGATACGCATCAGCACATAGAGGGACAGCAAATGCACATGGCTCCCAGGCAGATCAGAGGAGTCATTGAAGGAAATAAAAGAGACGTAGACGACCCAGTTCAACAAAGAGGAGTGCACACTCTTCCTTTCTTCTCTCACGCCTTACAGGCACAGACAAAGTCTGAACTGGGCCGCCCCGGCACTTTGTGATGCCCTGTCCTGCAACCTGAACCAGCTTTCTGTGCCACCACTCCACTTCTGGAAAACAATGTGTGCACTTCACTCGAAAAACATTCAAAGTTTGGCTCTAAGATTTTATAACATCAAATAGACTATATAAGGTACACTATGTAAGATTTTCGGATTAAAATATCCAAAAACTACTTGAACAATGTTGTATATTTTGTTAACTGGTGTACTTTATCCCAGATGATTGCAACAGTTTAAAATCAGCTATTTTAACCAGTGTAATGGTCTGTCATTGCGTCGTCCATCAGTGGCAACATATCCACATTGCCTTTGATTTTCGATTTTTCTTCCGTAGAAACCATGGAAACATTAAAGAATCATTGTTATATAAGCTCAACACGGTTAGTCTTATTGTTTGAGTGTCTTGTTTTCTTGAGTTGCCATGAGTATAACATGTTTGTATAATGCCATCGGCTATGGAGGTGAAGATTACAACTCCCATGATTCCACGCTTACTCACGACATCATCAAACTACGCTTTTGTTAATGCTATAGTGACCTATAGCGGCCAAACTTACATACTGTGCCTTTAAACTCACTCACACTCAGATTCTAAGTGGCTGTTTACACAACACTGTTTTAAACTAAAATTGTACAGAAAGATAAGTGTTTGGCTGTTAATTTATACAACAATGGCAACTTTTGAAAATGGGTTTCAAAGTGCAAGATTTCAGAAAATAATACTGTAATCAACATGTAAACTACAAAAAAATAGTGTTTGTGAAAACTGACATAGTGTTTATTTTGTGTTTAATCTACACTCACCTAAAGGATTATTAGGAATACCATCCTAATACTGTGTTTGACCCCCTTTCGCCTTCAGAACTGCCTTAATTCTACGTGGCATTGATTCAACAAGGTGCTGAAAGCATTCTTTAGAAATGTTGGCCCATATTAATAGGATAGCATCTTGCAGTTGATGGAGATTTGTGGGATCCACATCCAGGGCACGAAGCTTCAGTTCCACCACATCCCAAAGATACTCTATTGGGTTGAGATCTGGTGACTGTGGGGGCCATTTTAGTACTGTGAACTCATTGTCATGTTCAAGAAACCAATTTGAAATGATTCGAGCTTTGTGACATGGTGCATTATCCTGCTGGAAGAGGCCATCAGAGGATGGGTACATGGTGGTCATAAAGGGATGGACATGGTCAGAAACAATGCCCAATTGGCACTAAGGGGCCTAAAGTGTGCCAAAAAACATCCCCACACCATTACACCACCACCACCAGCCTGCACAGTGATAGCAAGGCATGTTGGATCCATGTTCTCATTCTGTTTACACCAAATTCTGACTCAACAGAAATCGAGATTCATCAGACCAGGCAACATTTTTCCAGTCTTCAACTGTCCAATTTTGGTGAGCTTGTGCAAATTGTAGCCTCTTTTTCCTATTTGTAGTGGAGATGAGTGGTACCCGGTGGGTTCTTCTGCTGTTGTAGCCCATCTGCCTCAAGGTTGTGCGTGTTGTGGCTTCACAAATGCTTTGCTGCATACCTCGGTTGTAACGATCAGATTTCAGTCAAAGTTGCTCTTCTGTCAGCTTGAATCAGTCGGCCCATTCTCCTCTGACCTCTAGCATAAACGAGGCATTTTCGCCCACAGGACTGCCGCATACTGGATGTTTTTCCCTTTTCACATCATTCTTTGTAAACCCTAGAAATGGTTGTGCGTGAAAATCCCAGTAACTGAGCAGATTGTCAAATACTCAGACCGGCCCGCCTGGCACCAACAACCAACCATGCCACGCTCAAAATTGCTTAAATCACCTTTCTTTCCCATTCTGACATTCAGTTTGGAGCTCAGGAGATTGTCTTGACCAGGACCACCCCCCTAAATGCATTGAAGCAACTGCCATGTGATTGGTCGATTAGATAATTGCATTAATGAGAAATTAAACAGGTGTTCCTAATAATCCTTTAGGTGAGTATAGAAGCACATAGTGTTTCTGTACAAAGTGGCATTGCCAACTACTAACCTCTCAGCATAATACTGCGTTTTTCAGTAATTTTTTGAGTATCTGCATGAATTGGGATCATTTTGATGTCATCTCCACACACAAAAACACAAAGGAAAAACTTTTCTGTTTTCAGTACATTGTTGTTGTGTAAACGCCTGTATGCGAGTTTCCACCTTCCTGAGAGTCCAAACTCAAGCTGTACCAGGCAAAAGTGTTTGTTTTGTAAATTATGTGGAGTGTTTTACAATTAATTAAAGCCAGGTTTTGGTTGTCACACTATATAATGATTGGCTAGTCACAGTTAAACATGATTGGCAGGTTTAGAGTGAGCGTTAAATCCGATTGGTTGAGGCTTGGCACTTTCTCTGATCTAAGGTCAGCTTTAAAAGGTTGATGACTTTACAGACTGTTTGTCTTGATCTCATTGGCTCTCCCTGTCACACACACACACACAAATTAAATACAGCCACACAGCTAGTCTGAAAATGGCTGAAGGCGGTGTAATTGCTTAGTGTTTGTCTTGTTGCAAAGGTCACTGGAGAGATTTTTAAATGTCCCTGCTGCACATAAAAGGAATATTAGGCTTATGCTTTAGTGCAGACTTCTGCACTTCTATATATAGCCTTTAAATAAATATATATTGAGTGGTGCTTGAGCAAACACCACTATTGCTCATATTTGAACAAACCCCAAAACCTAGCAGCAACTCATTCCTTTCATTTATTAAGTTTGAATTAGACATGCCCCACAGGAATTCACTAAATTGCAATGTAAAGAAATTCACCAAAAATTTGAAAAGCAGTGAAAAAAATCAATTCTATAAAAAAGTACAACAGTCACACAAATATAATTGATTTTTCTTCAGTTCACTTTAAAATCACATCTGGAAACCAGAACACCTGGTAAATGCTATACTCAGTTTGCCTGAGAAACTCTTATGAAGGCCTTGAAGTTGGCAGAAATGTATTTGTTTTAAAGAAATAATGTAAAATTTATGTTTTTGAACACTCAAGCATAAAAATCTATTCTAGTAGAGGCCAGAAACAAAAGACTTGGAAAAAGGGCAAAATATGTCACTTTTGATTTGCTGTTTCATATGATTGGCAGTATGATCTCACTACTAGTTTTTTTTTTTTCTTACGCAGCAGGATGAGCTTTTCTTAAATGACAAGAGTTATCACATCTTTAATCCCTTGTGGTTGCCATGGAAACTCAGAAGTCCCGGGACAATCCACGTGCACACACACAAATATTATGCCAGTATGATGGCCCTGTCTGGAAACACACACACTGATAATAGATATGGATATAGATAGATATGGGAATGTAAAACATGCATAAACCCCAGTATGATATATACAGTTCATCAAAGGCCCGTCCCATCCCATCTATAGACGGTTTGCATATCATATTTGCTACATCAGTTACTTCATTCTGTGCATGTCCGCTGAACTCCAGTCAACCATTAATCTTTCAAACAGGTTGGAGTCACGGTGTGCGCGTGTCTGTGTGGGTTTCAGGGTTGTGCATCATTCAGAATCCAACTGAAAAAGCTTTTAAATTCCAATTCAGCTCCAGAATTTAAATTATTTTTGAGTGTTTGAGTGATCGGTGTTTAACAGGAATCAGAATTGAACTTTAACTGTGAATTTAAGGAAGTAGAATTGAAGTAGAATGAAATTCAGTTAATATATTTTGATAATTCATTTCTCTTCTTAGTTTTTTCAAAATTGTAAAAACACTTTATATATATATATATATATATATATATATATATATATATATATATATATATATATATATAGTTATACCAAAATGGAACAAATATACATAATTAATTACATTTTATTTTGTTATTATTATTTTTGTTTTTTGGCACAAATCTCGTGTTCGACTTCTTCCTCTGTTGTGTCACTGTTGAATTTCTTTACATTCTAGAAAAAAGTGCCACACTGTCAGTTACACTCTATTTAGTGCAGGGGTGTCCAAACTGGGTCCTGCAGAGATTCGCTCCAGTTAAGTTGCCTCAACACACCTGCCTGGAAGTTTCCAGAATGCCTAGCAAGATATTGAGTAACTGGTTCAGGTGTTTAATTTGGGTTGGAGGAGCTGAACTCTACAGGACAGTGGCCCTCCAGGAGTAGGATTGGACACCCCTGTTCTAGTTCCTGTCTCAATGAAGCCCCTCCTTCCAAAAAGCGCAGTGTGCTCTGATTGGTTGGCTGGACCAGTGTGCTGTGATTGGTCAACCTTTCAAGCATGTTTGGCTTGAAAGGTATCACACCCTTTACCATAACCGCGAGTTTACTAACACACTACTAACTCAAATCAACCTGGCCTCGTCCCCTTTATTTTAAGTATACCTCGGGCGGGAATTATTTAACCCTTTTGCACATACGTTTAAGTTTTTCTATCTCAGCACCCAGGTGTCCATTATTTTAGAACGTATCGCCACGGCAATGCGCCATTGCTTGTCTTGTGACACACCGCTGCCACAATAGCACTGATTTGTCGCAAAATATTCACAAACTTGTTAACTATGTGATGAACTATCTTATATTCCCATTCTCAAATATGTGTAAGTGAAAGTGTTTAGCCATTTAAACATCTTAACATAAGGATCATGTTAGCTGACCTATAAATATGGGTTCCGTCATGTTGGCTGTCATGAAGGAAGCAATGATTGTTTATATTTTTCTGTATTGTAATATGCTGCCATGCACCTGTAAACACTGAGTAAACGTAAATGACAGCCACTCAGCCACAGAAATCAAACATGGCTGTGTGCATCATGACTGTGTTTCATTGATATATTTACATTATTGTGCTTATATGCCCTGTAAACTTTTGGTGTGGTACATCTATGACAATTTAGGTGTCTGTGATATAAAATAAACTCCCTGTTTGAGTTGCTAGTTGTGCGAATATGAATGACAGCCGCTTATCCAGCTCGCCTCTCTTTGTGTTGGCATGAACGCCGATTTGAATCTGGCAATATGTGATTTCACTTTAAATCCCTTTAAATGTGTTATTGTACTCCCAGGGGCACGGGAATAACGTCCCACATTTAGGACCGTACTACTCAAGTAGTTAAATGAGGAATATTGTGATGTGTTCATTCCCGGAAGAAAACTCAAGACTACAATTGACCAATCACAACCCCAAATCCGCCATTTTCTTTGAGAGAGCAGTCAGGGGAGTTAGTAGATTAACGTTGATGAATATTGTGTGTATTCACGTCTTTCCGAGGTTGAAACAACATTCTTTCTGACTTCTACTCATGTTTATTTGATGCTATAAATGAACTGAGGAGATGTTGGTTCACGAGCCGCTTGAAGGAGCTACAGCAATCTGTCACGATATATTAAATATGAAACATCACAATATGAAAACATTTCATATGTTTGTCGACATGCTGTCAGTGCTTTGTAACTTTGCAGACCTTTGTCATGCTCAAATAACAAAATCAAAACCTGTTCCACCTGTTTTCAACTGTATAACAATCCGATCATAAAACATCATACTTTTGATATTTAAAAAAAAAAAAAATTGTTCGTTTTGAAAAACTATTTTAAGTAATTTAATAAAATAAAATGTAGAATTTGAATGTCCAAAATGTAGAATTTTCTTCATGGTTATTTACTTAAATCATATGTGCATGTATATTTTTATTCTTACTGATAACTACAGTATATTCTCAATATATTTCACACTGCCAATTTTTGTACTAATTGCACTGTTGCCTGCATGGTAATAGTGTGGCAAAAACGGCAAACCTATACAAAACAAAAAAGAAAAAGGAAAAAAATAAACAGCTCATATAAAATTTAGCATTTTCTGAAGTCACTGTACAGATCACTAACCATTTGTTAAAGTTCAGTCAAGTCAAGTCCAGTTTTACAGTAAAAATTGGCAAATAATTTTAAAATAAACAACAACAAAACAAACAAAAAAATGCTTTAACCAGTGAGAAAGAGAGAGAGAGAGAGACAGAGAAAGAGAGGGCACAGATAGCACAGAGAGTGCTGAGGAATAAACGGAATACGAAATGTGAAAGTGAGTAGAAAAAGGGATGAGTGCAAAGACATATCAAAGTGGTTGTATAGTAATGTGAAGTGTAGGATTTTAGCTGAGACAGGAGAGAGAGATAAAGCAAGAACGATGTGTCGAGAAAAAAAAAGAGTCAAAAAATCTTATGTGGGGAGTTGAGTGGGACTTGCAGTAATGCAATGACCTCAGGCTGCAAGAGACCTCAAAACCCTCACTTCAACACCACACACACACACACACACACTATACAAAGTGCTGGAGGAGACTGTGTGTGTTGACTGCTGATATTACAGCCCTGATGGAGGCAAAAAAAAAGAAGAAAGGGTGGGGGTAAAAAATGTATAAAAAAAATACAAACAAAAAGTTAAAGCTGCTGTAGAGGTTTTTTTTTTCAGTGTTAAAACAATT
Source organism: Opsariichthys bidens (assembly GCA_037194245.1). Classification (NCBI taxonomy): domain Eukaryota; kingdom Metazoa; phylum Chordata; class Actinopteri; order Cypriniformes; family Xenocyprididae; genus Opsariichthys; species Opsariichthys bidens. The sequence goes on along the minus strand of CM074284.1, from coordinate 22,667,357 downwards.
TCTTCTCTCCAACTTTAATATAAAAGTATGATTTTCCTGTCTGAAACATGCTGTAACACTGTTCGTAAGAACGGGAAGAAGGAGGCGGGAACTGGCGAACATTCAACATAATTTTAATTAAATAAATAAACAAAACAAACAACAAAACGGAAGTAAAATGGTGGCAGTTCCTCATGCCGGCTGCCGCCCACACAAACAAAATAAAACACAACATAAAGTCCAGGCCTGGTCCTCTCTCGTCCTTCACTATCGTTGCTCCTCTTTTATGCTTCCGGAGCTCCTCCGTGAGAGATATGAGACCGGTGCGCCGTTCCCTCACGGCTCTTGCTTGCCCTGCTCGTCACACATGCAGCACCAACTCAACCAATGACGTGAGTTTATTTTTCTGACCAGTGAAAGACAGGGAGTGTTTTAACAATTGTACGTGGTCCCGGAACGAAGCGGTTTGCATTTAATAACTCAATGGACAGCCCAGAAATGTCAACCCACCCGGTTGTTGACTGAACCCCACATTTTCTGTGGGATGGTTAGTATAGACGGTCTAACGAAAGACATTGAATATGGCATTCACACATGGCTTTCAAAGAATAGAAAGTTTGCTCATGGCTTGTATGAACTACTTTTATGGTGCTTTGTTGTCTTTTTTGGAGCTTAACAGCTGTAGTCACCATCCACTTCCATTTCATTTCATTGAATTTTCATTTCTCAGGAGTCTCAAACTGTATTCAACTGCATCTTCTAATAAAAAATGTAGGAGCATCATTGTTCTCTGCGTGTCATACAAACACACACTGGTTTCCTCTCCCTATCTAACATCAGATTGTTTCTGCAACGGCTCCATGACCAGATTCTAATCAGTGTTTGTTTGACAGAGTGGAAAAATCGGCCTGTCAGTAACACACATACACACACACATACACACACACACACACACACACACACACACACACACACACACACACACACACACACACACACACACACACACACACTTCACTTAAACTAAGCACACAAGCATGTTCCTGCTCTAACACACTGACATGGCTCCAGCTATTGAAACAGATTTCTTTTCCTCTTTTGTTTCTTTGCTATTTGTCCTTCCCCTTTCCCTTTCTTTTCTTCCTTCTATTTTCTTATCTTTCCCCTTTCCTTATCTTTTTAATTTCATTTCTTTTCCTTTCCCCCTTCCCATTCCCTTTCTTTTCCTTTCCCCTTTGTTTTTCCTTCTTGTCCTTATCTTTTCCCCCTTCACTTTTTGGATTACTTTACTTTTTCCCTTTCCTTCCTTTTGTCTTTCCTTTTCACTTCACATCCATTCTCTTCTTTCCTTTTCACTTCTCCTTTCTCCTTTTTCAGTCTTTTCCGCCATTTCATTTCCTTTTCCCTTCCTTTTGATAGCTTTCCCTTCCCTTTTTCCTTTCCCACACCCTTAATTTTAAATTTTCTCTTCCCTTTTTCATTCCTCGTCTTTTCCTTTCCTTTTTCTATTTCATTTCTTTTCTTTTCTTTTCTATTCACTTCCAATTATTCCCCTTTCCTTAATCATTTTCCCTTCGATCAACATCTTCCCTTTCATCTTCCCTTTAACCATATTTTCAGCCTTTTCCTTTTTCTTCCTTTGTCTCTTTCTTTTCCCTATCTTTTCCACTTCTCTTTCTTTCCACATCCCTTTTGATATCTCCCTTTTCCATTTTTTACTTCCTGTCCTTATCATTTGCCCTTCTCTTTCTTTTTTTTTTTTTTTTGCTTTTTCCTTGATTTCAGTATATATTGCCTCTTACCTTTCTTTTTCCCATTTCTTCATATTTTCAACGCTTTCTTTTGTCTTCCTTCCTTCCTTCCCATTTTTGCCCCGTCTAATCCCTTTCCACTTCTTTTTCTTTTTCCCTTTTGATATCTCCCCTTTCCTTTTTCCTTCCTTTCATTATTATCTTTTGCCCTTCCCTTTCTTTTTTCATTTCACTTCACATGTTTGCTTTTCCTTATTTTTAATATCATTCCACTTCTTTCTTTATGCCTTTATTTTTTATTTCCCCTTTCCTTTTTCCTTCCTTTCAATATCCTCCCTCTTCTCTTTTTTTACTTTATCTTTCCCCATGTTTTCTCCCTTTCTTTGATTGTTTATTTTTTTCTTTCTTTAGCCTCTTCCTTTCCTCCTTTTATTTTAATTTCACATCCCCATTTGTCTATTTTCTTAATCCTTTCCTTCCATATCTTTTCCCCTGCTCTCTCTCTCTCTTTCCCCTCTCCTTTTCCTTTCTCTCCCCTCTCCAAATCCGTTCCTTTCACGTTCCTCTGGTCCTCTCTCTGCTCTTCTGTGAGTGCCGGTCTCTGTGGTGATGGAGAGTGTTGCTGATTGTTTGGTGCGAGCAGCTCTTGTCTCAAGAGGAAGTGGAGAGGCCCACACGCATCATGGCAACTGTTGTCGCACATCTGCTATCAAAAAGTCGCTCTCGCACTTGTGAACTTCTGAAACATAACTTTTGTAACTTTTAATTAGTTCCAGATAGTGTGTCGGAGGGTGTGGCAAATCATAAACACAAGATGAGAGCACATGCAAGCATAAAACGCGAGCAAGAAATGCGCGTCAAGTTCACAAAATTCATCCAATGTGTTTCCCAAGAGGCATGCTCTGAAAAGATAGAGGCAACAGAAGAAGAACCGGCTCAGAAACTCACATTTCTAACCCTGTCTAACCTTTCGTGTCAAATTAATAAAATAGAGGCTTGTTCTGTTCAGAGAGATAACTAAACCAGGCTTCAACTGTGCTAATAAAACACCCAGCTGTTGATCAGCCACAATAGATGTCTTTGTTCACCTCTGTCTGTCATCCTCGTTGGAATAAAGACGGTATTTTAAAGCTTCTCAGATTGTTTCCACATGTGTTTTGCTCAGTTAACAAAATAAACCATTATTAATCACCAGTTCTAATTGCACGTGTAACCTGGGAATAATGCAGAGCGTGTGCTTGTTGTAAACATCTGACCGTTGATTGATTCTTGTTCCATCCTCCTGTTAAGCTTTTACACATGCCAGTTTTCGCTGAATTGTGTCTGTGGTGTTATGATCATTTCTAAGACACCAAAAAGACATTAAAAATGCAATTTCGGTATTTTTTGTACGGTTTAAAAATGCATTTGTTACCGTACAACAAAATGATACTTTGATATTTTACAATAAATGTTTTTCTTTTGAAATTACTATTCATATACATCCTGAAGACAAAAATATTAAGCAGCAAAAACTTTTTAATATTGATAATATGAAATGTTTCTTAGATCATCATACACAAATTACATTTTTCATATACAGGGAGTGCAGAATTATTAGGCAAGTTGTATTTTTGAGGATTAATTTTATTATTGAACAACAACCATGTTCTCAATGAACACAAAAAACTCATTAATATCAAAGCTGAATATTTTTGGAAGTTTTAGTTTTTAGTTTTAGCTATTTTAGGGGGATATCTGTGTGTGCAGGTGACTATTACTGTGCATAATTATTAGGCACCTTAACAAAAAACAAATTTATACCCATTTCAATTATTTATTTTTACCAGTGAAACCAATATAACATCTCAACATTCACAAATATACATTTCTGACATTCAAAAACCAAACAAAAACAAATCAGTGACCAATATAGCCACCTTTCTTTGCAAGGACACTCAAAAGCCTGCCATCCATGGATTCTGTCAGTGTTTTGATCTGTTTACCATCAACATTGCGTGCAGCAGCAACCACAGCCTCCCAGACACTGTTCAGAGAGGTGTACTGTTTTCCCTCCTTGTAAATCGCACATTTGATGATGGACCACAGGTTCTCAATGGGGTTCAGATCAGGTGAACAAGGAGGCCATATCATTAGATTTTCTTCTTTTATACCCTTTCTTGCCAGCCACGCTGTGGAGTACTTGGACGCGTGTGATGGAGCATTGCCCTGCATGAAAATCATGTTTTTCTTGAAGGATGTAGACTTCTTCCTGTACCACTGCTTGAAGAAGGTGTCTTCCAGAAACTGGTAGTAGGACTGGGAGTTGAGCTTGACTCCATCCTCAACCCGAAAAGGCCCCACAAGCTCATCTTTGATGATACCAGCCCAAACCAGTACTCCACCTCCACCTTGCTGGCGTCTGAGTCGGACTGGAGCTCTCTGCCCTTTACAAATCCAGCCACGGGCCCATCCATCTGGCCCATCAAGACTCACTCTCATTTCATCAGTCCATAAAACCTTGACGTTTCAGCTTGTGTGTCTTGTTCAGTGGTGGTCGACTTTCTGCCTTTCTTACCTTGGCCATGTCTCTGAGTATTGCACACCTTGTGCTTTTGGGCACTCTAGTGATGTTGCAGCTCTGAAATATGGCCAAACTGGTGGCAAGTGGCATCTTGGCAGCTGCACGCTTGACTTTTCTCAGTTCACGGGCAGTTATTTTGCGCCTTGGTTTTTCCACACGCTTCTTGCGACCCTGTTGACTATTTTGAATGAAACGCTTGATTGTTCGATGATCACGCTTCAGAAGCTTGGCTATTTTAAGACTTCTGCATCCCTCTGCAATATATCTCACTATTTTTGACTTTTCTGAGCCTGTCAACTGCTTCTTTTGACCCATTTTGCCAAAGGAAAGGAAGTTGCCTAATAATTATGCACACCTGATATAGGGTGTTGATGTCATTTGACCACACCCCTTCTCATTAAAGAGATGCACATCACCTAATATGCTTAATTGGTAGTAGGCTTTCCAGCCTATACAGCTTGGAGTAAGAGTAATGCATAACGAGGATGATGTGGTCAAAATACTCATTTGCCTAATAATTCTGCACTCCCTGTATATTCATATAGAAAAGAGTTAGTTTTTAAATTGTAATATTAACCAATATTACAGTTACATTATTTTGATAAAATAAATGCAGCCTTTGTGAGCAGAGGAGACTTCTTTCAAAAATATAAAACACCGAACTGGTGTTTCTTAAAAAATTTTTTTTTTTAACATTTCTCCTTTTCATTATCTCAGACACCCTTGTTTGTTTCAGGCCCATTAACCAACAGGACATGGGTTGATAAAAAATATAATTTCTTTGACTTTAGCCTGATGTTTTTACCAATGTAAAACAATGGTGAAAAAGTCTTCTGCTTGCACAGGACTGCTTCTCCACAGTTCCGTGTGAACTGCAATAATTTTGCTTCTGTTCAAAAGGCAAAATCACTTCTCCAATTAGCTAACCGCCAATGAAAATCACTCAAATGCTTGGTGACTGCTGCCAGCTGTGGCGTCGTAAAGGCTCTGGCAGTGTTGAGTTTATCTTTGCAGTGGGATCCTCAATTTCCTACATCTGCTTGCATTTCATTCTACGTGTAGCTTGTTCTAACTATTTATGTTGCTCCTGGTGATGTTTAATTTCTTTAGGTGATTTCTGAACATAACTTTACAAGCTGTTTCATTTCCTTGGGTGTATAATGGGGTATGTTAGTTCAGATATGATCCTGTTGAGTCTCAGCACATGGACTGTTCACAGTCTTTCACTGACTGTCCGATGCATACTGATATATCAACACATATAATCAACTCTCTTCTCAAATCAAATCTCTTCATGAACTTCTTTTAGCGTTGAAATCATAGATGCGTAGCTGTGTATGGAGGAAAGAAATCTCTCAGATCTCATTTGAAATATCTTAATTTGTGTTTTGAAGATGAACGAAAGTCTTACGGGTTTGCCATGATATGAGGGTGAGTAATTGATGTCAACTTTTTCATTTTTTGGGTGAACTAACCCTTTACGTGGGCTTAAATAGATCAAGGGCACAATAAGCAAGCTAACGTGTGGTAACACTTTATTTTACAATGTCATTGTTACACATGTTACATTTTGTGATAACCAGAAATTATGCATAATTACATGCTATTAACCCTGAACCAAACCCTCTGCCTAATCCTAAACCTACATGCAGTTAATTATTATTATAATAACTTCAATTAATATATCATTAACAAACATTATATAATGCTTAACAGATCATTAGTTAATATATATTGACATACCTAGAAATTTGAGGTTACACTTTATTTTAAGGTGTTCGTGGTACAGTGAAATTATATATTTAAGTACGGAGTAATAATTAACTACATGTACATACTATAGGGTTAAGGTTAGAATTAGGGTTTGTTTAGGGTTAGCTACGTGTAATTATACATAATTTTTAATTATTACTACAGTAACTACATGTAATATGTGTAAAAAGGACACTGTAAAATTCATGTGAACATTCATTAACTCATAGCACAGTCTGTAAAGGAGACATATTTGGTCTTCGTTTGTTTTGTAGAATTGTACTATTTACACATATTAGCTAATCATTTATTAATTATTTGTTCATGTTTTTGCAGGACCCAATCTAAAGTGGAAACTAGTCATTATTTGTAAATGTTTATATCATTTACTGATCATGATACCTTTATAAACAGCCATATCGGTGACAAAAAATGTCCCAAATGCTCTGAATTCACCCTATTCACACATCGTTACAAATCATTTATTAATCATTAACTCATGTTTTTGCCATACCTAATGTAAACTTAAAATTATTCAACATTTGTACATTTACATTTATTCATTTGGCAGACAATTTTAATCCAAAGCGATTTACAAGTGAAATGGGGATTTGGTGGGGATTGAACCCGGGTCTCTGGTGTGTTAGAAGTGAGTGGTTACTGAGCTAACTCCCCACCCATTTGTAAATTTGGGTGGTTTTTGCTGCTGTAACAATTTTCGTGTAAAGGGTGGCTAGATAAGTTTAGCTAACTAAATGGTCGCTAAAGACTTAACAAATTGTATTTTATGTGAAAACATGTTTTATTAGTGTAATAGTATATATCATTAAATATATCTCATTATTCCTTGAGTCAAATATTAAAGAGAGAGATTTTTTTTTAAGAAAATACTTTATCAAAACATATACTAATACAAATAATATTGACCCCTGTACACTTCTGACTACCTAACTTAACCCAACCTACATACCTCAATGTCAGCAAATGTGTTGTGCATTAACAAAAGCTATTAATCATTGTATAACATGTTAAAATCATTTGTACATGTTCATGATAATATGAATTGATACTTTACTGACATTCGTAAGCATTTTAATTTACATGAAATAATGGTCTGTTAATCATTAGGCTATAAGTTCATTAGTAAACATGAACAACCACATTATCTCATGTTTCTAGCTATATTAATATGTATTAGCTGTTAATTCATTAACAAATAATATGTAATGCTTATTAATGAGTTATTATAAAGTGTTACTGTCACATGCGGTTGCATTGAAGGCAGACGAGGGAGACGAGTACAATCCAAAACGTAATTTAATATATAAAGATCCAACAGAACAGGCAGCAATAGAACTTAAATAAGATAATTTATGATGTGCACGTGAACAGAATGAATTAATAATGACGGTAACCATGGAGACAGATGAGTGGCAGGAAACTGAACAAAGAAACATGTGACAAATGACAACAGAAAGTCCATGAACCTAAAAATAAGTTTGTGGCATATCACAGTGATGATAGAAGGAGGGATAGATGAGGTTTAGGAGGCGGACGAGGATGTGGCGAGGGCTGGTGATGGAAGGATGATGAAACTCAGGGATGGTGATGATAGGACGATGAACCAGGGACGGTGATGGTGGGACAACGAGACCCCAATGTAGACGATAAAGGACCCCTGGTCAGACTCTCCCAGGGGCTCAACTTCCGTGATGATGGTGAGTGCTGGCCTCTTGTCCTCAGGCTCCGGCGAAAGGTCCCTCAATGTCTGCGAGGGGCTCTCGCGCATTCTCCGTGGTCGAAGGTGGTAACTCCGGCTCTGGGCCTTGCTCGGTTCTGGATCGGGGCTACATGCTCTCCTGACACAACAGCACTGCTTCCCTCCAATTCAGTCCAGTGGTGTCTGGGAGGTTGATGGGGCTGTGAAAGTTCACCCCCATCCAGGGTTGGATGTGGGGATGAAGCTCGTCATAAGTCTGTGAAGAGGATCTGGTTCTTGTGGTTTCTGCTGAGATTTTAGTTCAAATAATTAAAACCTCTTTTTTTTCCCCCAGAATTAAGTAGTTGGAAATTACTAGTCATCCAATGTTTTATATCAAATATGCATTCCATTAATTTTGTAAATTGGTATGTTTTGTCTGGGCGCAAAGAAATATAGAGCTGAGTATCATCAGCATAACAGTGAAAACTAATGCCATGCTTCCTAATATTATCTCCCAAGAGTAGCATTTACAGGGTGAAAAGCACCGGTCCTAGGACTGAGCCTTGCGGTACTCCATACTGAACTTGTGATCGATTTGACACGTCTTCATTTACTTTGTTTTAATCTATATATTTTAGCATGTCAACAATCTGCTAATCTTTGAAGAGTGTGCATGAACTAGTCAAAAGGTGCCTTGTTCGTTACATCAGCATCTCGGAGTAAGTTATTACCTGCGCAAGACATCATTAACGGCAGTCCTATATTGTTGAGCCAATGTGGTTCAAACAACAGAAGTGTGACTATTACTACAATTTTGGGAAACAGTCGTAACAAGTTGGTTAATTTCTCCATTGTAAAAATGAAAAAGCACCCACACAATCTTATTTTATTAATGACAACGATTCGCCCACATCTTTTAAACCTTTGACAAAATCATACTGGAACATTCAAATATGTGTTCGTGCTGCCAGAGCCAGAGAGAGCAGTTTTGAACCACACATTAGTTATTTCTGTGTTGAATATTCAAATTATTACAGAAGTACTGAGATTTGATTCATTCAGTGATGAAACAAGTATTTTTTAGAGACATTGAATTTATTTGAAACCATTTTTAAAGTAATTCATTCAAACATTTTCCAGCAATTAGAGTCCAGCAATTTATATTTTGTCAGAAACTCTAGTAAATTACATGTTACTTTGTTTGGTTGTATATTCAGTAGGGGTGTGACGAGACCACTATCCCACGAGACGAGACACGAGATTGGGTTCACGAGACGAGATTTTTATAGTATTTTTAAGAAATCCTCAATAATGAAACGTATGAAGGAAAACTAGTCTTTTATTCAACTGAAAATCATAAAATGTAAAAATGTTGGTGCATTTGGAAATCAACTTGTAATGCATGTCGTTTTACTTCTATTTTAATGAATTACAGTTGTGTTCAAAATTATTCAACCCCCACTGAAATTGATTGTTTTGGCCGGTTTGACATTGATTTTGATCATTCAGTCATCCTGCTTACAATTAAATCAAAGAGGCACGTGTAGGTCAGACAAATATAACATAACATTTATAATGAAATAACCACAAATGTCTTTTCTCTGCTCACATCATTATCAGTTTTATTCAACCCCCAAGTGACATTCAATCTTAATACTTAGTACAACATCCTTTTACAGTTATAACAGCTTTTAAACGTGAAGCATAGCTTGACACAAGTGTCTTGCAGCGAGCTACGGGTATCTTCGCCCATTCATCATGGGCAAAAGCCTCCAGTTCAGTCACATTCTTAGGCTTGCGCACTGCAACTGCTTTCTTTAAGTCCCACCAGAGGTTCTCAATCGGATTTAAGTCTGGTGACTGCGATGGCCATTTCAAAATGTTCCAGCCTTTAATCTGCAACCATGCTCTAGTGGACTTGGAGGTATGCTTGGGATCATTGTCCTGTTGAAAGGTCCAACGTCTCCCAAGCCTCAGGTTTGTGACGGACTGCATCACATTGTCCTCCAATATCTCCTGGTACTGAAGAGAATTCATGGTACCTTGCACACGCTGAAGCTTCCCAGTACCTGCAGAAGCAAAACAGCCCCAAAGCATGATTGACCCCCCGCCATGCTTCACAGTAGGCAAGGTGTTCTTTTCTTCATAGGCCTTGTTCTTCCTCCTCCAAACATAGCGTTGATCCATGGGCCCAAACAGTTCTAATTTTGTTTCATCAGTCCACAGAACACTATCCCAAAACTTCTGTGGTTTGTCCACATGACTTTTGGCATACTGCAGTCGACTCTTCTTATTCTTTGGAGACAGCAAGGGGGTGCGCCTGGGAGTTCTGGCATGGAGGCCTTCATTACGCAGGGTGCGCCGTATTGTCTGAGCAGAAACTTCAGTACCTACATCTGACAAATCTTTTCTCAGTTCCTCAGCAGTCACACGGGGACTTTTCTCCACTCTACGCTTCAGGTAGCGCACAGCAGTCGAAGTCAGCATCTTCTTTCTGCCACGACCAGGTAGCGTTTCAACAGTGCCCTTTGCCTTGAATTTGCGAATGATGCTTCCTATGGTGTCTCTTGGTATGTTTAACATCTTTGCAATCTTCTTATAGCCATTGCCCTTCCTGTGAAGAGTAATCACCTCTTCTCTTGTCTTCCTGGACCATTCTCTTGACTTCACCATGTTTGTAACCACACCAGTAAATGTCTAGAAGGAGCTGAGTATCACAGTCATTTTAAAGCTGCCTAATTGGTGCTTATTAGGCTTTATTGCTGCTCCCTGACATCCACAGGTGCTTTCAATACCTGATTGAAAACACTTCAATGGACCTCTGTTCTTCAGAGTGGTAGTCTTTAAGGGGTTGAATAATTGTGTCAATGAAGAATTCACAAAAGAAACATTTACTACTGTATTACAAAACCAATTGATGTCATTTTAGTTGCATATGCTTCTTTAAGAAGTCCTTGTAGGATTTCATTCTGAATTCAATTACAAATGTACTCTAAATTCTCTAAAACCATTTACAGCATTGGGGGGTTGAATAATTTTGAACACAACTGTATTTGCAGTAAAACAACATGCAAACACTGCTAAATGTTTTGCCACAAAATCAACCAATTGTTTTCTGCCCTGTATAATTTCACATGAGAAATCTCACTGAACTTCTTTCTACAGATTGAACATAAAATAAACAGTATAAATAAAATAAACATAAAAATAAAAAATTCAAATTACACTTTAAGTGTCACTTTAACTGCAGTACAAAGTTGACCATTTCCCAGTCACTATTGATTGTGTGGCTGTAACTGTGATAAAGCTCTGTGTACACCGAGAAGTCCAGCCGTCAGCAGTGATAGCGATGCTTTCTGCCTCTTTAGGGGCCGTTCACATATCGCGCCTAATAAAGCGTGTAAAGCGCGGCCGCGTCGCTTCCTCCTTTTGCAAGCGTTCGGGAGCTCGCGCTTCTGTAGCGTCTGTCGTTGCTATGCAGCCATACAACCTTGGCCTAGGTGTACCGCATAGTTTTCTTACAATGTTTACACATTGTTTGTGTCTTGTGTGTTATTCTTGCGCCAAAAACCAAAATGTTTCCACACAAACGATTTGAAAGTGACGGGGGCATCTTGAATAATAACTTCACCCTCACACTGAGAGCACAACGAGACAACTTTTCAACTCGACGAGAGATCTCGTCACACCCCTAATATTCAGAATATGCAAGAATCATGATCTCTATTTGAAACCAAAAAATTGTGATTCTCATTTTATGCAGAATCGTGCAGCTCTAATGGTAGTTAATCAGCGAGTTATATTGTTGTATGACAGGGGTGCCAAATCCTGTTCCTGGATATCTAACTTTCTGCAAAAATCAGCTCCAACCTTGATCAAACACTGACAATGCAGAGGGCTCCTTCCTCCCTTCAGCAATGCCTCCGTCCTCAGTCTCACCGTGGTCGCCCCAGTTCTCAGGTGCTCTGGCTCCACCTGCCACGCTTGTCGCCATGAAATCTCCTGGGTCACCAGCACCACCGATGTCACTCAACACCATCGATCCTCCACCTACGCCATCAGATCCTGGGCCCTCGTCTCCTGGGCCCTCATCTCCACTGGTACTTGGCCAATGAAAGCTGCGATAGAGTCCAGACCTTCTACCGTCAGTCTGAAGTTCTGGCTATGCAAGACTAGTCACCCCCCAGTTGTCAGCAGCCATGCCTTCTTCATCCGGGCTCCTCGCGTCTTCATCTCCTCCCTGGGCTTTCAGCTTTGGGGAGCTCTGGATCTCCACCTTCGGGACTCCTCCATCATCTTCATCGGGGTCTCATCGTCCCACCATCACCATCCCTGGGTTTCATCGTCCTTCCATCACAAGCCCTTCGCCACACACTGTCACCAGCCTTTCGCCGCAGCTTGTTTAGTTTCAGCTTCATGGACTTTCAGTTTGTTTTCATTTGTCACATGTTTCTTTGTTCAGTTTCCCACCGCTTATCTGTCTCCATGGTTACCAGTTTTATTACTTCATATGTGTCAGCTGTGTTAGTAATAATCCTCATTATGTTCAATAAAGTTGTACCTTGTCTCTGTTCGGTCTCGTTTATGATATGTGTTTGTGTTGCTGCCTGCTTGCCTGTTCTGTTGGATCTTTATATATTGAATTACATTTTGGATTGTACTTTTTCCATATATATTTTTTTCTGTTTTCAGCTCTTTTCACATATCTTTTCAACCATAAAGTACCATTTAAAAATCATACTTGGACACCAAACACTGCAGAAATTTGTTTCAGATAAATCCTGAAAAAAAAGTGATAGGTCACTTTTCATATCAATCTGATGGCAGTTCTTGATATAGACTACATTTTGGATGGCTGCACTTTAGATCATTGCAGTCTTAAAAATAAAGGTTTATTTAAAGGTTTCCACTAAGAACATCCTTTCTATTGTACTAAAGGTTCTTTATAGTGGAAAAAGTTTATTTGGATTATTAAAATGTTCTTCACACTAAGACGAATGTTTCTACCAGAAAGACACAGGTGGCAGGTGAAAATGTACATGGTAATTATTCCATTAAGGATTAACAGATGATAGCGAGCTACAGTGATTCATGTCTAGTTGTTCTATGGCTTAGGCCCCGTCCTTAGACCAAATTCTGGGGATGCAGATTCAGCTGATCCTGCCTTAAGATGAAGGTAGGGGCAGAACAAAGGTTTGTGGATGGACAGAGACCAACCTGGTGGTGGTGGGGGAGGATCTAAATTATTTTGAACCCAAATTTGAAGAACCCAAATTTGAAGAACCCAAATTTGTTCTTCTATGGCAGTGCTGCAAAAACTCCCTTTTGGAACTTTTGGTGTGTGTGTGTGTAGATTATAGAAAGTTTATTGTACAACAGACACATTTCTGAGAAGTGTTTTTGTTTCTTTATACCTACTGGCTTTGAGAATGAGTTTGGCCTTTTCCACCCTCCCACTCCAGGTGCTGATTTCCCGCTATAGAAATGCTCATCACCAGCTGTGCCATATTATGGCACATTAAAACGTCCGTTTGTTGCTCATTTCAATAAGAGCGGTTTTAATGAGGAAACATCGATTCTCTCTGGTCTGAGCGAGGCCATAATGAAATAAGAGAGAGAGATGGAGAAGAGCAGTAATCGCTGATGAATGTGCTGTCTCATTGAAGTCGACGTGGTGAAAAGGCGTAAGCCCCCCTCACCAATCAGGCCTCATTAGTGGTGACACAAACAACTTCATGCTGTTTTCCTACAGGTCATCCGGAAATTAAGGATGAGACAGACCTGTGCACTCTCGCTCATATGGGTCACCGGTGATTTTAACAACAGCAATCAGCTTTTAGACTGGCTCATCAGGGAGTTTGTGCAGAGTTCAACCGCAGGACTTTGATGTGCTGCAGGTGGAGGGGTCCGGAGGTCTGGAATACTTCTGCACTGCCTGGGTCAATCTGAAAAAAAACATGCTAGAGTCATATTATAATCCATGTGAATATTATTGGTCAGGCAGAGATCAGCAACAATACAAACAACTGAAACCTCTCCTATCAGCCACCAAAGGATCAGCGGTGACTTTAACGAAAGGTCAGCGGTTTGCTGCAAGTCAGGTGAGGGCCCTGGAAGACTTTAAACCTTAGCTCGTTGCTGTAAACAACACAGGAAGCAATAAAAATCAAGGCAACAACAAGATAAACAGCATAAGATCTAGTAGTGTCCCCAGGCCACACACACATACAAAGTTTTCTAGGAAAATCAGGTCTGTTTAATGGCCATGTGTCTCTCTGGGAAAGAGAGGGGTATATTTAATTTATCTCAGAGATTTATACCTCTATTTGAGCTGCGCACATGAGAAAGTGTAAGAGAGATAGTGCTCACATTGACATACAGGATCAATGCAGCATGGATGTCTGGTTGTGATAGAAAGTCGGTGACTAAGTGTGTGTGTGCGGGTGTTACTGAGAGAAAGAGAGAAGCCAAACTAAAAATAAAAATAAAAATAAAATGAGATCTTATGAAGTTTTGCAATGAAATCAAAATGAACAATTATTATTTTTCAAGGATTACTGCAGTATTTATTATAAATCATTTATCATTTTGTAAAATTCCTGTGCCCTTGTAATCTTTATTCAATCATATTTATTTATTCAAAATAACATCCGCTCCCTCTTCATATCTTCTCTTTGTTGATGATGTATTTACTAGTACAAGGGTGGGACAACCTGTCACTCACATCTGATTGACCAATAGAAAACCATAACCATCCAATCATCCAATCAATGGATAAAAGTCCCGCCTTACATTTTTTCTTGTCCGAGAAGCTGTTTCATTCGGATATACGTCACAATAGGGCAGAAAAGACTATTGCAACTTCTGTTTCATTCTGACTTTAAAGATACACACGTGAGTTTCTAAACAAAAAATGAATAGCGCAGTTGCTTTGAGTAGCGCATCAAACTGATTTGAGTCCCCAAAAGTGTGGGTAATTTGCAGCAGCAGGGCTAGCTATCAGGTAGCTGACCTTAGCAGGCCTCCCTGAGAGTGAGCACCCAACATGTGGGTTTTTAGCAGCCAGCAAAAACTTGCTATCAGGTTGTTGGCCTTAGGATGTCCCCCTGAACAACAAGACTCCAACATTTTGGGGTTTTGGCAGCTAGCAACACATATCTATCAAATAGTAGGCCTCTCTAGAGAGTGAGTCCTCAACGATGTGGGTATTTCTCAGCAGCAAGGCTCACTATCAGGTAGTTGGCCTTAGTAGGCCTCCCTGTGGGCAAGTTCCCAACACTTTGGGCACATTGCAACTAGCAAAGCTTGCTGTCAGGTAGTTGGCCTTAGCAGGCCTACCTGAAGGTGAGTCCCCAGCAAGAGTGGGTTTTTGGCAGACAGCATTGACTTTCTATAAGATGGTTGGTCTTAGAAGGCCTCTCTGAGGGTGAGACCCAACACATGGGTACTTAGAAGCCAGGTAGACAGGTAGTTGGCCCCAGTAGGCCTCCCTGAGACTAAGTCCCCAACAATTGGATATCTGGCAGCTAGCAGTCAATTGTTATCAGATAGCTGGCCTTTGCAGGCCTCTCTGAAGGCAAGTACCCAATGACTTGGGTATGCTCAACTGCAGAAATTTGTTATCAGTTGACGGGCCTCAACAGGCCTCACTGAAGGCGAGCCCCAAACAGTATGGTATTTGTCAGCCAACAAAGACTTGCTAACAGGTAGTTGGCCTTAGCAGGTCTCCCTGAGGATGACCTCCAAGCAATACTGGGCTCTGGAAGCTAGTGGATGCTTGCTATCAGGTAGCTGGCCTTAACAGATCTCCTTGACAGCAAGTACACATCCTAGAATGGCTAAAGTGGATCACTTTCCTGCTGCTGGCTCTCTCTGGGAGCCCCATTGACTCTAGCCTATTGCCTGGTCTACCTATTAGGTCGAGCTTGGTACCCCACCTCATTTAGAGGATTGTCTTTGCGTAGCTCCCTAAGTCTGATCTGTCAAAGGCCTCTCGTGAAGCACCCTTTAGAGTGCACAGCCCCCTTAGGCCCGACCACACTGAACGTGTTTTTCAGCACCACATTATCCTTTTTTGTTGATTTAAAAAAAAAGAGCAGTGCGCTGTGGTTATTTATGTTGCTAGGCAACCACTGAATCAGCTGTCCTGTCAGTGTAGCGCGAGCACCCTTTGATTTGCTGTTAAACTTTCATATTAGCAGATTTTTTTTTTTTTTTTTTTTTAAAAAGCATGTTACAAGCAAAGGGCTCCATCTTTGCAGTGTCCAAAGAACTTTAAACATTCGTCAGTATGACGGAAAACCGTCTCTCCATTCATCCGATTGGCCAATGGAAAAAAAAACACACATGACATTGGGCGCTTTTTTGCTCAGAGTTCGCACAATTTTTTTCAACTTCAGGCACTCCAAGTACTCCTGCAAAAACACGAGGCCAAGCAGGTGGTTAGACCGTGAGGCGCCCAGGGCGCATAAACAGCGCGTAGAATGCTCACTACCATAGAAAACAATTTAAAAAAGGCACCTCTCAATGCACAAAACACGTTCAGTGTGATCGGGGCCTTAGTGCTTTGAAAAATAAGCAGTCTGCAGATCCCTTAGTAGCAAGGATTGAAAGCGCAATGCTGAGTCCTGGCCTCAGAGATGCCCATCTCTATGATCCGATCTGAGTTGGTCACTGCAAGTTTGCAGTCCTTTTTTCTGGATGCTTCTTCGGGACGCAAGAGTAATTGAGAGACTCTATTTCAAGAAACAGACTGGTTGCTGGCCAAACTAGGTTTCTGGAGAAGTGAGACAAGGTCGGCCTCCCTTGTGGCAGTCGGGGTCGATTATGATCCCCTAAAAAGTGGCTGGCTGGGGTTGTCTTGGGCTCCCTATCCACATTTCCTTAAAGGGACCCCTTCTATTTGAAGCTGTTTGTTCGAAATCTTTGAGGCTTTTAGCTTGGGCTATGACCATAGGGAGTGCTGCAACTGACAGCCCAGTTGTGTCCTGTAGGAAGAGTAGTTCTGGCATTTCAGCTGAAACTGCTAGTTCTGACTGTTGTCTCTGCCATTCAGAGACAAGTGTAACTAGTGCGGTAACTATTACTCCTAAAGGCGTGTGGCCAGGCAGGTAGTTAGAGGGTTTTTAAGTAGGCACTCAAAAATGGGCCTGGAGATGGGGTTCGATCTTTTGCGTGGAAGCGTGCTGCCTGGTAACACTTTTGTTTGTCCACAAATATGGTCTGAGTGAGCAGGTAGGCTAAGCAAATAATAATTTTGTTTTACATTCACAAAGACTGTTACATTAAATCAGGTGTTATGTTTTTAATGCAGAAGTAAACATTGTAAGTAAATAAGTAAGTAAGGAAGTAAGTTAAGCCTTTATTTATCCCACAGTGAGGAAATTGCATTTATCAACAGCAGGGGTACAGAGGTAAAATAGCAGTATCACACACACTTCGATAAAAACAGAAAACCTAAAATAAACTAAAATACACTATACAAAAAATATTGCTGCCTGGTAGCACTTCTGTTTTGGTTTGTGAATGGACATGGTCTGGGTGAGCAGATAGTCTAAATGAATAACAATTGTTTTATCTTCACAAATCTTTGTTTCACTAAACTAGGGCATAATGTTTTTAATGTAGATGTAAATATTTTGGATTTGTCGACCACTGGTCACACCCGTCCTTGTGTCTGATATTAGTCCATGGTTGATGGCTGTGTTGCAGGTAATTGTAGAGTTGTTTTATATATATATATATATATATATATATATATATATATATATATATATATATATATATATACATATGTTCATTGTGTTTTTGTGTTTGTTTGTTTTATTTATTTATTTATTTTATTGGGATTAGTTGAGCGCTGTTCCTCCTGTGTTTGTTATATTGTTACAATATTGATGCTTTAATGCTGCCTTTATGTGCTCTCAGAATTATCATAAATACGAGTTTGCTAGGTAAATAATTGCACATGAACACCCTCCCATTTTGAAACTTTGAAAACAATGAGCTCGTAATCATGAATTATCAAATTTCTGATAGCACGCGAAGGCAGCATACAACACAAACTATTCCTTTGCATGAGGCTTATGTTTGAAGTGGAATTAATTATTGGCTTGGAGTATGTTTTTTGAGTGTGTTGTACTTTCTATGTAATATGATTTTGTGGGTATTTAAGTAATTTACATTTCTCTTTTTATTTCAAATTGTTCTTTGTATTGGGGTTTATAGAGGGTTGGCTGGTTATTAATATCTTTTGACGGGGAATGAACTTTTGTTACAATTTGTTGATTAAATTTATTTTGTTATATTGGTTTATTTATTTGTATTAATAAATGATATCTTTTTGTGATATGTGAGTTGTTCTTTCCTCTGAGTACATTAGTTTGCTTTTTTTGGTCACCCTTGTTTGAAGGAAGAGTTGACTAGTTACAGTTTGGTATAGTCGGCAGGGTGACCATATTTTTTCCGTTTTGTTTGTGGTAAACAAACAAAAGGCTGGAAAGTGGATCATTTTTTGTTGTTGTTGTTGTTGTTGTTGTTTTTTTTGTAGGGAGGAACAGTGATCAGCTCGTTGGACGACTGGTTTGCTGCTGTTATAGCGAAGGAGCTTCAACAACATCAAGAGCAGTAACAGCAACTGTGAGTGGAAAATGAAAGACTAAGATGACAGACTCAAGCTGATAGGCATTGATGGATCTTATGGACAAAGTATGAAAAGCTAACTCTAATGCTGTGTCTGACTATCAGGGGGTTTTGTGAGATCAATTTTGTGAAAATGTTCAGTACCATAGGTTTTGAATAGAATTTTAACCATTATTTTTCTGATTTGGGGCTCCTCCGTGACTGTGCATGGTTGGCATTTAAAGCTGCTAACGGGATGGATATTCCATGAGTGGGGTATGTAGAACTTGATGTTAGTTTATTTGGGTCACATTAACCAGGAAAGGGATTTTGATAGTAAAAGATGTCTGTATGTATGTTCAGAAGAAGATTCCAGCTGTGTTTCGTATGAATATTATCAGAGAATGTTGTGCTAATTTATTTGATGAACGTGTTTCTAAGTGCTTTCAGCACCCCCCCCCCCCCCCAAAAAAAAAAGAAACCCAAAACCTTTTGAGCAATAAAAATTTTCCTCAGGAGGAGGTTAAAATACTAAACTCTACACTAAGTTTAGTGTACAGGAGACAGGAGCAACAATTCAGGGACTGTAACACAACATACCACTATTGGGCACCTTAAAGCCTAATGCAGGCCTGCATGTGTGTGTCCATTTGTATATATAACCATACGATGAGTGGTCTGACCAAATTTAGACATGTCATGTTGGCTACCAGAATCTTATCTCAAAGTTCATCTATCATTATTGAAGTATGTTTTACACTGTTTATATATTCCCAGAGGGTGAACCTGGAGCAACTGTGTGTGTGCGCCTATAAAGATACAACACAACCCCCCCAGTTTCACAGACAAGGTTTAAGCTATTCCTAGACTAAAATGCATGTTTGAGCTGTTTTAACTGAAAGCATTTTGCACTGACACATCTTAAAATGTCAGTGCCATTGTTTTGTTACAAGATGCACACTGGTAATGTTTTTTTTTTTTTTTTTTTTTTTGGACATTTATAAAAGCAAATTAAATTTCCTAATGGAACTAACGTCTAACTTAGGCTAAGCCCTGTCTGTGAAACCAGGCCAAAGTTTGGCAATATTAACCTCCACCTATAAGATTTGCGCAGACACAGAGCTGATTCTTTTGATTTTATTTTTTCTTTTAATTTTTTTTTTGGTTTTTTTATTTTTTTTTTACTGAAAAGTGTCAGAAACCCCTCCAAAACAAGCCAACAGACCAGCAAGACCAGGCTAGGAGACCAGCAAACCAGTGTAGGCTAGATTTTTCAGCAGTAGTGTTTGTGTATGTGCTCGCTGTGTATTTGCCCACATACATGCATGTCATTCAGTGATGAAACTATTCTGAAACTTCAGTAACATCTTTCCTACAATACTTGTGTCAGCACATTTACCTGCTTGGAGTATATTTGAGCATAAACTGAGACTTTTCTAAACAGACAGCATTAGAAGGTATAATATAAGAAATATAGTTTTTAATAATAATAAAAATAATAATGTTATTATTATTTATATTTATTATTAATAATAATAATCAAATATTTATAATTTATTATTATTGTGATATTTATATTTCATGAGCAAATGTACACTTTTACAGTGGTTAATATTTTTATCTGACCGTTGAATGCGGCAATTGATTAATCATAATCGAATATTTTAGAGCATGGTATTAAGGCCCGTTCACACTAAGAACGATAATTATATTAGCATCCACACAAGCATATTCAGTTTATTTTAACCTCGAGCTGCAATTTTCTCATCTTGCACTTTAAATGCTCAAGCTCTTTAAAGTCAGGTGGATTCTGATTGGCTCTCAATGTTGTTTCAGATGCAGAATATAATAATCGCCTCTTAAATGTTATCATTTATGCATCTATCTGAAGCAAGAATTTCATAATTCATTGAAACACATTTGAAATATTGTATTATTCCCGTTGCAGTTGCTTTTTCACACTCACTATGACCTCAGTTCATGGCGAGTCAAATCTGAATTTGTGTTCAGTTTGTTTGTTTTTTCAGATGAAGAGGAAATATTGGACAATAAAAAGTACCATTTTACTGCAATAAGACACAAAGTGCATTTTGAATAAAATATGAATTATTTTGGAGTAACATCTGCACATGTTGATTTGATAATAATGTGACTCAACTGATGTGCCCTTTAGACCAAAAATCCTCTATCTGGCAGTAGTTTGCATAAGACGAAACTGCAGTGTGAGGAGCAACTCACGTTTTCATTAGTTTTGTTCCTCATTTCCAGGTTTTGCTGGTGATGGAAACTCCCAGGACTCCATTAATGTCATCTGAAAACGATCTTTACAGCACTGCTGGTCCAAGAATGAATGTTTCCAATCCAAGCAAGAACAATACAGACGACGACACTGGATTCACTGTCTATATTTCAATCATTGCTCTCATTGAAATCCCTATGATCTGTCTGGCTATTTGTACTGTTTATTTCCTCATCAAATCAAAACGAGATGCTTCAGCTTTTGTCATAAATCTGCTAATTTCAGATCTCATTCTGATTGTTTGCACATCACTCACAATCATTTGATTCAACTTTTACTAGAGGATCATCTTATACATCACAATAGAGTGGTCAAGTATCACAGGTTTGTATTTCATGACATGCATAGCCATAGAGAGATGCGTTCTGATCGCTCATCCCATTTGGCACAGATCTCATCACTCAGTCAAATGTCTTGTTTGTACTTCACTGACTGGTTGGATTGTATCTTTGATCGTTATTCCAATTATCTATATGAAATTCGTCCTGATACATATCATGCCCTTCATCTTCTATCCAGTGTTTTGTAGGTGCATACAGGACTCTCTCTCTCGCAGTTAGTTCTTGGTCCTCTGTTCTTTGTGGTGACCAGTTACATCCTTCTAACCCTCCCACTTAATTTTGCATTGATTGTGTATGTGGAATTTGATGATTCCTTAGGTAGTCTGGTGGATTTTACTGTTGTTCTTTACCTGTTAAACCCGCTAGTGACTGTTTGCTGTATGTGTTGATGAGGAGCGATGTTGAGAACATCATTAGGACGCCTCACTGCTGTATCAGACTGGAGAGAGTTCAGAGTGAAACGAGACACGTGATATCTACTGATGTACAGCATGATCATGTGTGAGAGATTCACACCAGACCACTGATGTCAGCAATTCATTTATGAACGAACAGTAATTTTTCTCAAATAACTCATTACAGAATGTTTAACTGATGAAATATCACAAGTACTTCTTCTATCTTGTAGAATATTTCAGTAGATGAAATGGTGTCCTTTAATTGTGTTTATGCCATTGTGTTTTATGTCTGTACATCACTGGTAAAGCTGTTACAAAATGAAGCTTTAGTATGGTTATGATATTTGTACTTGCAAATAATATAGTCATATTGATCTTAAAGTTGTTAGAAACTTAATGTGCTAATACCACATTTTACTAACAGAGAAATAGAAAACAAGAAGCCAATTTCCTTTCCCAAACTCCTTCAGTAAGTGTAAAAATTAGTGATGCATCACTGATATATCAGGATCACATCAGCTATCGACAGATACACTCAAAAAAATCATACTTTGGCTAAACTTGTTTAAATCATGAACAGTGGTCCAACTGGAAATAAGTTTGGAAACTCAAAATACTGTCTTTGTGTCGCAAAAACCTAATGGAACTAATACCTGACCAAATTAAACATGCCAAAATAACTCTGATAAAAACTGATATCAAGATAACTATAAGCTAGGAGTAGCATAAATTAACATGAAAAATGTAATTTTATTTTTATTGTGTGAAACATTATCATTAAAACATAAATTAATTCATACATAATTCATAAAATAAACAGTCAGTTTTGACTTCATGCTGACTTGGTCTACAACAAAATCACAAAACATGCCATTCGAATGAAAACAAAGCCAGCAAATGAACTGGAAGATTTGGTTTGGTTTAGGGTTAATTGCATGTAATTATGCATAATTTACTTATATAATTGCTATAGTAAGAACATGCAGCGTGTAGAAAAGACACTTTTCCAATAATTTGCCTCACAGAGAAATCAACCTTTTAATAACTATTTCATTTCAAGAGTTATTCAAATAAAATAAAAAAATTAAAGTTAATTTGATTTGTCAAATCAACTTAAAATACTCTAAAGAAGCTGTTAGTTCTGGCTCCTCTATTCCTTGAAGTGATTGCGAATAAAATTCTGGTCAGAATTATTGCTACCCCTGGTAAATATGATCAAAAATAGATGTAAAAATAAATCTGCTTTGTTTATCCTTTTGATCTTTCATTCAAAAAATATTTACAAAAATCTAACCTTTTACTGAAGTAAAAGAAAGGAGTGAGGAGTGGATAAATGTTTACTGAAATAAATAAATGTTATGAAATAAATATTTTTCTCCAAATCACGTTGGCCTCAATTATTGGCACCCCTGGAATTTTTTTTTTTTTTTATTAATAAAATATCTCTGAAGTATATCCCCATTCATTTTTACATTTTTTAGCACATCAAGGTGACTAGGAGCATGAAACTGTCCAGGCATTCCACTGGAGCATAAATATGAGGAAACACAAAGGCCAGATTCCCTTAACCATCCATCACCGAGTAAAACCAAACAATATAGTTCTGATGTGCAATTAAACTACAAGCTAGTAGTAGCACATATTAACATGCAAAATGTAACAATCTTTTTATTTTATGAAACGTAATCACTTGTTAAAAGAAAATAATAGTTTAAACATTTCAGGTTACAACTAACCCTGGTTCCCGGAGAACAGGGAATGAGACACTGCATCCAAGAATGCTTATGGGGAACACCTCCGCATGACATGTGTCTGACGCAATAGTCAGTCACACAATCCTATTGGCCGGCGACAGCCTATGACGTAATACTAGTGTGACCAGCAAGTATATAAGGGGCCCCTAAAGAACATATCGTCCGCATTTCGTCTGAAGGGACTGTAGCAGACAGGCCAGATGCATGGCAATGAGATGCAGTGTCTCGTTCCCTTTTCTCAGGGAACCCTGGTTAAAGTCGTAACTCAAGGCATTCCCTTTCGAAAGGAAACTCGTACTGCATCCATGAACACTTACAGGCAACAAATTACTCATGCCGTCATGCTAAGGGGAGTGCATACCAGGAAAATGGCTGAGAAGGGAACTCAACCCTCTCTGTTCACATGCTAGGCTGTCAGTGACATTACTCCCTATGGCTACTGCCCAAGCTAAGAAGCCACAAAGAGGCCTCCACAGAACGAAGGGCTACCTAGGCCGGTCAGAGGCTTGGAACCAGCAACTTCAATAGAAGGAGTCCCTTTAAGGGAGAATGGCCAGGGAACCGAAAGGAACTCCAGCCAGTAACTTTTCAGGGGGACCTCAGTCGACTCCAAGAGCAACCAGGAAGGCCGAACTTGTCTAACCAAGACCTAGTCAGGCCAGCAACCTGTCTGTAACAACAGAGTCTCTTACGTAAACTCCCTTAAAGAGGAAAGCCCAATGAGATGGACTGCAGGAAAGCAGAACCCAAATCTCACCGGACAAGAGACGGGCATCCCAGGGAGTAGAACTCAGCATTGCTTCTTGACCTTCAATGAGGGGAATGACCTACTTGACCCTGGATCTACAGAGTGAGTCTTGAGCACTCTGGAGGCTGGGTACTGGACCTAAGGGAGAAACGGGAGCTGGTATACAGCAGGAGACTAAGAGAAAGCTCCTAAGCTTATAGGCCAAACCCAGAGAGTAAGGGAGTATCAACAGCCTAATACCAATCCTTCAGGGAGTCCTTCTAGCTCTGGGTGGAAGACGTTATAGAGACCCTAGGAGGATCTCCGAAAACAATAAGGAGCTACCTCCGAAGGAACAGTGGCCTGAACTGCTAGGAATCCAAGGAGGCCGACAAATCTATCGCAAGCTCAATATATAGCTGACATATGGCTATACTTAAATGCCTAACACTGCCAGAGTACCACATTCTCAGCACATTGCTAAAAACCTTAATTGT
This sequence comes from Opsariichthys bidens, assembly GCA_037194245.1. Taxonomy (NCBI): domain Eukaryota; kingdom Metazoa; phylum Chordata; class Actinopteri; order Cypriniformes; family Xenocyprididae; genus Opsariichthys; species Opsariichthys bidens. Next base: position 22,642,974 of record CM074284.1, on the reverse strand, counting down.
AATGGAGTAAAAACTCAACCTGAACAAAAGAGAGGCAGGCCCCCAGCCAGAGACAACCCTCACCAGAGGGGAGCAAACATGAGCTGAGAGACTAGCAGGGGAGGCTGTAACAGAAGTAGCCAACACCGGCTGCTGTGTTAACCAGTAACCAGGCCGGGAATAGGGATGGCCCAAAGAGGAGGGCCAACCCCCATAATCATGACCTTGCTGATGCTCAGTGGAGGCCTAACCACCTTAGACATTAAAACAGCTAGCACTCAGCAGTTCTAGTGGTTTGAGCCTGACAAACCTCGGTTGAGAGGAGGCTTAGCGATAAATAGAAGCAAGGTGGCTGAAAGGAACAGCCAATGCTGAAAAGGTACCACTGCCTGGAGCTTTGGGGAGCAGAGGCCCTAACAAAATGTAACAAATAGGGGGCCAACATGCTCTAGAATATTAAGGCCATTAATAGGCAGATGCTAAGACAAATTTCAAAGCTCAACAGAGTGGTGGTACACAAAAGCCACTACCAAAAAACAGGCAGTAAAGCAAGCCGCTACTAAAGGTCATGAAGGACTGGTGGTCAAGAGATCAAGCCAAGAGGGAATGATGCATGAGGGAGAAATGCAGCTGTGGAAAGCTAGAACACTTCAGGTCCAACTGTCCCGAGTTGACAGGAAAAGACAACTTTCGCACCAGAAGAGGGGGGCTGGGATGAGAGCAATCACCTTCCCCCAACCAGCGGCTTCTGGGGTTTCAGTCAATATTTCATTGGATTGGGGTAACCAACGTCACAAGCTTCTTGTCTTCCTTGATTCGGGAACTGCTGGACACTTTATAGACACTAGAGAGTTCAGCCTATCTCTATATATATCAACTGCATTTGATCGGCGACCCCTGGGCTCTGGTCAGGTAAGCCAGTGCACTACACCCCTCCATCTCCAAATTGATTGTCATAAGGAGGAGATACAATTTCTCTTGATCCATTCAACAAAGTTCCTTTTAATTCTTGGCTTCCCACGGTTATCCCTTCACAATCCACATATAGATTAGACCACTAGAGTAATGACTGGTTGGGGCACTAATTGTGGTATTTCAGGTTTCTCTCTCTGTTATTTTTCAGAGTTACTGACGACACCTCCTGACTCATGACCAACCACTTCCAAGCTGCTGCCCATTCCTCTCAAGCCACTAGCCCAATGTACAGAGGTACTAACTATTCCCAGGTTTAAACCTGTGGCCTCCAGAGTCTTGAGTCCCTTCAGAATATGCAGACCTCTGTGAAGTCTTTAGCAAGACCTGGACAGCCTCTCTGCCACCCCACAGACAGTATGACTGTGCAATTGATCTGTTCCCAGGAACCTGTCCTCCTTGAAGGAGACTTTTTTTTTTTTATAAGTGAGCGTTAACTAAGTAGGCTATTCAGTATAGAGTAGGTCTGCGCATGTCTGAAAATAATTTATGATCACCAAAATTATTTTATATGACAAAAAACATAGTTCAATCTTATATTAATTTAATCCATTTTAATTACATTTTTTAAATGTGGTCAGCATAATGTGGGCCGCATATGCATTCGTGACGGGCCGCGGGTTGAGAACCACTGAAGGCTGGGAGAGTCATTACAAGCCTTACCTTTCATAATGCTTACTCATTAAGTGCATCTATGGTGCAATGATGCAAAATTATTTGTCAATGTTGCTCTGAAATCAATCATACTGTAGCGCTCAGGACAGGCACAGGAAGGCTCGCTCGAAGACAGAACTGTAGTTTTAAAGTTTAATGCAAATACAGGACCACGAACAGGATACAGGGAAAAATGAGGCGCTCAAAACATTCGTCACATTAACAAGAACCGACAAGGACTGAACTAACACAGGGGGAATATATACACAGAAACACAGGAGGATAACAAGCAAGGCACAGGTGACGGACATAACGACTAACGAGACACAGCTGACTGAAATGAACTAATGATGGACAAGCACATGGGGAAACAAACAAAGATCACGTGACAGAACTAGACTCAAAACAAAGAACATGTGACTATTGGCAGGGACCAACGAAAGCAAAACACAGGAACACATGACAAATGACAGGACTAGAAATCAAAACAAGAAACATGTGACGAATGATGGGACTGGGGAACCAAGAAACAGATAAACAAACACCAGATCATGACACGTACGCAATTGTATTTGTCTGCGTGACGTCACAGTTCACCCAATATCAAAGCAAGCTGTTTTTGATTAAATAAATGCTTTGTTTATAATAAGTAGGATGTTTTAACCTTGCAGGATGATGTAATGGTACCTCTTATATATAAAGACCTCTTATATGTTGAAAGATCAAGGCAAATTTGATTTCTCATGAAATCTCTCTGTTCTTCATTTCATGGTCGTCCATCAGTATGTTCATAAATAAAGGTCCATCAAATGTGGCATCAGATTGATGGTTTAATGGATAAAATTGATCAGACTGCATTCGCTGGTTTAATGGATAAAATGCATCAGACCTCATTGGCTATTAACAAAATAAAAGCTCTTTTATGGTGAATCATTTGCTAGTAATACTGAACACCCAACTGTTTCAGATGCAGGAGTCTTTCCCTTATTTCACGTGACGTGATTACAGTTCAATCGTACTATAAAAGAAGGGCTTGATCCAGCAGTACAAGCAGTGTGACCAAGAACCAGACGAATGAAGGTAGGATTTTGTTTCTGTTCATATGCATTTTGCATGACTGTACAGCCTTTGCATGACTAGTAACTTGGTATCCAGCTTTCCAGCACTAGTAACTTTATACCTCAGTGTCCTGACCATTCATATTGTTCTATATACCAATCTCCTCTTAAATATAATGATTTATGCACTTACAAAAAAAAAAAATATTTCATAATTAATAGAAACACTATTATAACTAACACTGAAATATTGTATTATTCCATTTGCAGATGCTCTTTCAAACCCACTATGACATGTGTCTCAGTTCATGGCGAGTTAAAACTGAATTTGTTTTGTTTGTTTTTCAGATGAAGTGTATCTGTAACCCCTCTACCCAGGTCCTACCGGATTCGTTTTGAACGGCCTCGAACTGGGGTCTTCCGGCATTAGAGTCGGATGCTCTAACAAGGAGGCTAAAGGCTGCAACCTCTAGTGTCTGTCACCAGAGCATCTGTTGAGGTCAGAGGAGGTAGGTTTACTCGCACAGCAACTCTGGCTTCCATTACATAACATTAGAGAATAAGAAGGACTTGTTCAACTGCAGCAAAACACAAACAAGGTGCATTTTGAATAAAATATGAGGAACTATTTTAAAATAACATCTGCACATATTGATTTGATAATAATGATTTGATAAAGACCCCTTTTAGACCAAAAACACTTAATCCTCCATTTGGCATCTATTTTGTATGGCGAATATACTGCAAGAGTGAGGAGCAACACACATTTTAATTTTGCATTTTTAGGTTTCACTGGTGATGAACTCTTCCAAATCTTCGTTCTATCCTTCATCTGATGGCAATCTTTATAATGGCAGTGCTGGGCCAAACTCTCATGCTCATCGAAGCATTAACGACACAGATGACGAAGAACCCTTCATAAAGGCATACGTTATTTATGTTTCAATCATTGCTAGCAATGAAATTCCCATAATTTGTTTGGCTGTTTATGCTGTTTATTTTCTCATCAAATCCAATCAAAGCACTCCAGTTTTTGTTATTAATTTGCTTATTTCAGATCTCATTCAGATTGTTTGCATGTTACTCTTCACCATTCCTTTACAATGGTTAACTATCATGTTAATGAAAACAATATTCTGGGCTGTTTTCACAGGTTTGTATTTCATGACATGCATAGCCGTAGAAAGATACGTTATGATCGCTCATCCCATTTGGCACAGGTCTCATCGCTCAGTCAAAAGTCTTGTTTGTACTTCACTGTCTGGTTGGATTGTATCTTTTATTGTTTTTACAATGATCCATATAGAAATAGAACTATTTTTTATACCCTTCATCTTCTATGTAGTGATCATTTTCTGTTTTGTAGGTATGTGCAGCTCCCTCTCTCACTCAAAAACTCTCACTCCTCTAAAGAAGCAGTTAGTTCTTGCTCCTCTGTTATTTGTGGTGATCAGTTACACCTTTCTAATCCTCCCAGTTAATATCTTAGCTATTGTCTATATTAAATGGGATAAGTCCATAGGCAGTCTGATGGATTTTACTGTTGTTCTTTATCTGTTAAACCCTCTTGTGGACTGTTTGCTGTATGTGTTGATGAGGAGCGATGTTGAGAACATCATCAGGACGCCTCACTGCTGCTTCAGACTGAAGAGAGTTCAGAGTGAAACGAGACATGCGACATCAACTGATGTACAGCATGATCATGTGTGAGAGATTCACACCAGACCACTGATGTCAGCAATTCATTCATGAATATACAGTAATAGTTCTCAAATAACTCATTACAGGATGTTTAACTTAATGAAACATCACATATATTTGTGTACATCTTGTAGTGTATGTCAGTAGATGAAACTGTGTCCTGTTATTGTGTTTTATGTCTGTATATCACTGGTAATGCTGTTAAAAAATGTAGCTTCAGTACAGTTATGATACTTGTACCTGGAAATAATCTAGTCCAATTGATCTTAAAGTGGTTAGAAACGTAACATGAATTGCTAACAGAGAAATAAAAAACAAGAAATCAATTTCTTTTCCCAGACTCTTTCAGTAAGTGTAAAAATTAGTGTTGCATGATTTATCAGGACCATATCTGTCACGGAGTCAATCACCACACCCATCACCTCATCAGCACGAGATCCGCCCATTCGTTCACCATCTCCCGAATACTGATCACCTGTACTGGTACATCATCACCAAACACCCTATTTATACTCACGGTTCCGTCACTTCATTGCCTGGTCTCATCTTGAATATACAATATAGACTCACCTTGGTTTGCCTACCTGATGCTTACCTGATGTTCTGTACCAGTCTTCTTCATCTTGTTGCCTGTCTGATCCCTTGCTTGTTTGGAACTCATCAGCTACCTGCATCATCTGCTTCCACCTGCAATCATATCCACAAGTCACTACTCCGCAGCTACTCAGCTGCTACTCAGCTCTATTCAAAGATTGTTACATTCACCTAAATGTAATGTAATTGTGTGTGAAACCTGAAATAAACTGTTACATATCACTTACCATTGACAGATATTGACAGATACCCCACAAAAATCATTCTTTGGCTAAACTTGTCATGAAGCATGATCATATGTGAGGTTCACACCAGATCACTGATGACAGCAATTCATTTATGAATAAATAACTTCAGTCACATGTTTATTATGTAAATATTGTTGTGTGATTCAATTAATGAGATGATGCATGTCCTGTAATTTTGTTTGTGTTATTGTGCTTTATGTCTGTACATGATATATTAAATGTATATTAAATAAACTGATATATTTAAATGTAACTGACTAATTTATCTGTATGGTTATGAAACTTGTAGTTGGAAATGACCTAGTCAGAAACTTTGTGAATTTGCAAACTCAACATTTTACTAACAGAGAAATGAAAAGCAAGCAACAACTACAATAACTACCAGTAGCGCATATTAGCAAAATGTAACTTTCTTTTTTACTATATGAAACATACAGTGGGTACGGAAAGTATTTAGACCCCCTTAAATTTTTCAATCTTTGTTATATTGCAGCCATTTGCTAAAAAAAAGTTCATTTTTTTCCTCATTATTGTACACACAGCACCCCATATTGACAGAAAAACACAGAATTGTTGACATTTTTGCATATTTATTAAAAAAGAAAAACTGAAATATCACATGGTCCTAAGTATTCAGACCCTTTGCTCAATATTTAATAGAAGCACCCTTTTGATCTAATACAGCATGAGTCTTTTTGGGAAAGATGCAACAAGTTTTTCACACCTGGATTTGAGGATCCTCTGCCATTCCACCTTGCAGATCCTCTCCAGTTCTGTCAGGTTGGGTGGTAAACTTTAGTAGACCATTCAAGAACAGTCACGGAGTTGTTGTGAAGCCACTCCTTCATTATTTTAGCTGTGTGCTTAGGGTCATTGTCTTGTTGGAAGGTAAACCGTTGGCCCAGTCTGAGGTCCTGAGCACTCTGTAGAAGGTTTTCGTCCATTCATCTTTGCCTCAATTGCAATCAGCTGTCCTCTCCCTGCAGCTGAAAAACACCCCTACAGCGTAATGCTGCCACCACCATGCTTCACTGTTGGGACTGTACTGGACAGGTGATGAGCAGTGCCTGGTTTTCTACACATATACCGCTTAGGATTAAGGCCAAAATGTTCTACCTTGGTCTCATCAAACCAGATTATCTTATTTCTCGCCATCTTGGAGTCCTTCAGGTGTTTTTTAGCAAACTCCATGTAGACTTTCATGTGTGTTGCACTGAGGAGAGGCTTCAGTCGGGCCACTCAGCCATAAAGCCCCGACTGGTAGAGGGCTGCAGTGACGGTTGACTTTCTACAACTTTCTCCCATCTCCCGACTGCATCTCTGGAGATCAGCCACAGTGATCTTTGGGTTCTTCTTTACCTCTCTCACCAAGGCTCTTCTCCCCTAATAGCTCAGTTTGGCCGGACGAGCAGCTCTAGGAAGGGTTCTGGTCATCCCAAATGTCTTCCATTTAAGGATTATGGAGGCCACTGTGCTCTTAGGAACCTTAAGTGCAGCAGAAGTTTTTTTGTAACCTTGGCCAGATCTGTGCCTTGCCACAATTCTGTCTCTGAGCTCTTCAGGCAGTTCCTTTGACCTCCTGATTCCCATTTTCTCTGACATGCACTGTGAGCTGTAAGGTCTTATTTAGACAGGTGTGTGGCTTTCCTAATCAAGTTCAATCAGTATAATCAAACACAGCTGGACTCAAATGAAGATGTAGAACCATCTCAAGGATGATCAGAAGAAATGGACAGCACCTGAGTTAAATATATAAGTGTCACAGCAAAGGGTCTGAATACTTAGGACCTTGTAATATTTCAGTTTTTTTAATAAATCTGCAAATAAATGGCAAGAATTATGTGTTTTTAGTCAATATGGGGTCCTGTGTGTACATTAATGAGGGAAAAAAATGAACTTAAATGATTTTAGCAAATGGCTGCAATATAAAAAAGAGTGAAAAATTGAAGGGGGTCTGAATACTTTCTGTACCCACTGTAAATGTTCATTAAGAGAATATAATTCATTGAGTAAACAGTCAATTTTGACTTCATGCTGACTTGGTAAACAACAAAAGCACTATGCACGACAGGTTTTGCAATAAGCCATTTGAATGAAAAACAAAGTTCATAGCCAGTAAATGAACTGTATCAGACATCAGACGTCTTCAATCTGAATTTGTTTACAGTCATCTGTTCAAATTAAAAAGGTCATGACATGGATTTTTAAAATTACTTTTAATGTTCCTTGACGTTCACTTAAAATGTTAATAAAGTCAGAAAAATAATTATTTTCATTCTGACCCTCAGAAATGATCCGTTTTTAAGGGGCGGCTCCTTAAAGTGTTGTCAGTAAACAGCCACTGTTATAATGGCTAACATCATTGCACTCAACGTCCACTCGCTATTGCAATGAGTTTTGATAACATTATACATATAAAACCATCATTTCCATTATAAAACCCTTGTTCATCATTATTTTGCTCTGGAGGCAGTCATAAGCAAATGTAGTTGTCCGTGTGACATCGCAGGTCACTCAATGTCAAAACGAGTTCCTTTTCGAGCTTAATTAAATAAATGCTTTGTTTATAGTGGAGAGGATGTTTAAGCTGAAACTTGTAAGATGTTGTAATGATACAAAGACCTCTTATATGTCAAGGCAAAGATCAAGGCAAATTTGATTTCTCATGTCATTATATTTCTGTTCTTCATTTCATGTCCATTACCATCAGTGTGATAATAAATAAAGGTGTGTCAACTGTGGCATTAGATTAGTGGTTTTAAATGGGCAAAATGGATCCAACCTCATCCTCTATTAACACAGTAAAAGCTGTTTTGATTGGGATAATACTGAGCAACACCCAATTGTTTCAGATGCAAGAGTCTTTCCCTCATTTCACGTGACGTGTTTACAGTTCAGTCATATTATAAAAGAAGGGCTTGATCCAGCACTACAAGCAGTATGACCAAGACCCAGACGAATGAAGGTAGGATTGTGTTTCTGTATATATGCATGAGCCTTTACATGACTTGTAACTTACTATCCAGCCGTCCAGTTCAAATAATTTTATGTCCCAGGTTCTTCACCGTTCTATATAACAATCTACTCTTAAATGTTATGATTTATGGACCTACTGAAAAAAAAAAAAATTCATAGATACGCTGAAATATTGTATTATTCCATTTGCAGATGCTTTTGAAACCTACTATGACCTGTATCTCAGCGTATGGTGAGTTAAATCAGTTTTTTTTTTCAAATGGAGAGGAACAATACAGAATAAGGACTTATTCAACTGCAATAAGACACAAGGTGCATTTTGAATAAAATATTAGGAATGGTTTTTAGAATAACATCTGCACATATTGATTTAATAATAATGTGACTAAACTGATGTGCCTTTTAGACTGAATTCTACACCTGGCATCTACAGTATTTTGTTGAAGACGACACTGCAGTGTGAGGAGCAAGAAACATTTTCATTATAGTTTTATCCACTGGTTCTGCATTTCCAGGATTCACTGGTGATGGATACTTTCACATCTCCATTCAGTACTACATATGACACAGATTGTAACAATGGCACTGCTGGTCAAAACACTTTCAACCCAAGCAAGAACAACACAGACGACGACGACACTGGATTCACTGTCTATATTTCAATTATTGCTCTCATTGAAATCCCCATGATCTGTCTGGCTATTTGTGCTGTTTATTTCCTCATCAAATCAAAACGAGATGCTTCAGTTTTTGTCATAAATCTGCTAATTTCAGATCTCATCCAGATTGTTTGCATACCATTCGAACACATTTACTACAAATGCTTCGTCAGGGTTATCTTATTCATCACAATAGAGTGGTCAACTGTCACAGGTTTGTATTTCATGACATGCATAGCCGTAGAGAGATATGTTCTGATCGCTCATCCCGTTTGGCACAGATCTCATCACTCAGTCAAAAGTCTTGTTTGTACTTCACTGACTGGTTGGATTGTATCTTTGATTGTTATTCCAATTATCTATATGAAATTGGTCCTGATAAATTTCATACCCTTCATCTTCTATCCAGTGATCATTTTCTGTTTTGTAGGTGCACACAGGTCCCTCTCTCACTCAAAAACTCTCACTCCTCTAAAGAAGCAGTTAGTTCTTGCTCCTCTGTTATTTGTGGTGATCAGTTACACCTTTCTAATCCTCCCAGTTAATATTGTATGTATTGTGATTTCAAAATTGGGTAAAAAAATAAATTTCCTAGGTAGTCTGTTGGAATTTACATATTGTTTTTATCTGTTATACCCGCTTGTGGACTGTTTGCTGTATGTGTTGATGAGAAGTGATTATGACAGCATCATCAGGGCGTATCACTCCTGCTTCAGACTGAAGAGAGTTCAGAGTGAAACGAGACATACGATATCTACTGATGTACAGCATGATCACCACTGATATCAGCAATTCATTTATAAATGGACTGTAATAGTTCTCAAATAACTCATTACAGCATGTTTAACTGATGAAATGTGCTTGATCTAAGTCACATATATTTATGTAAGTCTTGTAGTAATTCAATGAATGAAATTATATGTGTCCTGTAATATTGTGTGTGTTTCTGTCTGGCTAATCTTACCAACTAACAGAGAAATAAAAACAATTTGAAGCAAAAATCTATAACTTCTCACAGACTCATACAGTGACTTGCAAAAATAGGGATGCATGATTTGTTGTGACCGAATCGGTTATCGACAAAGAAAATGATTTGGCTTTCAACAGAAATAAACTAAAATAAACATTACTGTGACGAGCAGGGCGGGCGAGAGCCGTGAGGAAATGGCACTAGGCCGGTGACGCGAGTGATAATGAGCGTAAGCTGTGCACTGCACCGGTCTCGTATCTCTCCCGGAGGAGCTCCGGAAGCATAAAAGAGGAGCGACTACAGTGAAGGACGAGAGAGGACCAGGTCTAGATTTTATGTCGTGTTTTATTTTGTTTTTGTGGGCGGCAGTCACCGTGAGGAACTCGGTAGTGAGGATGTGGGCGGCATCGTCGGTTAGCCTGGATCTCTTGTCTTCTGAGGGCTCTTTGTAGACATTCGTTGTGTGATGTCCCACACCCTCTCACATCCTCTCCCGAAGGATTCCTAGCAAGTCACTTGCCAGGGGAACATAGTCAATCCTGAATGCCACTAGGGAGGCCAATCTGGTCTATTTTCTAGTAACCTAGTCTAGCCAGCAACCTGTCTCAAACACTTCTCTCTACTCAATGCATGATCTGTTGCATTTGTTCCTCTGAGAAACTTTTCGTCTGCAAGATTTTTGCAAGCAAATGCAAAAATTTTGAAAGGGAAAGGTATTGCGAGTGAACACAGGGGAACACAAATCATCTCATTTTTTTACATCGCCATATTGCTTTAGGGGCGTTGTAGTAATGAGATTTGTCCAAATATTGGGTGCTTTTCAAACGGAAGGCTGCATTCTAGTGAGGCCATGTCCTTATAGTGCCGACCTTTGGATGCTTATAGTCTAGAGTCCTCCTTTGGCATTAAATGGAAGAATGAGATGAAGTCTGCATGGCTACGTCACACATGTTCCTGACGCACGGTCAGAGCATGAAAATACTATTAAAAATCAATTTTGTAAAAACACTCTGCGATTAAAAATCTTTATACCAGCAGCCTTTCTATTAAACCAGTACAGTGAGTGACAACCCTCTGAGGTGTCCCAGTGGGTTACATTATTGGCAGTTTAGTGTTAAGCACCAAAACATGTATGCCTTCATCTCCGAAAACATTATTTTTGTCTTCCATTTCATGATGAACTCAGACAAGCTTAGCGCCAACTCGTTTTCCATCAGTTATTTTTCCTGGATTGGAATGTATGCAAACGATTGTGGGTGATTGAAGGCCACGAACACTTGATGCATCCTTCAAAATGAGCTGAATGAAGGATGGGAAACGAAGGCTGACTTCCGAGTATCCTTCAAGTTTAGATGGCCTTTAGCAGTGGTTGATGAGGGGGCAGCCAAGATTTGGACGGACGGACGCAGCCTTCTGTTTGAGAAGCACCCATCAAGTAAGAGAATTACTTAGTTATTTCTTTTTGATAGTGTGACGAGCAGGTGACGCGAGAGATAATGAGCGTCACCTGCGCACTGCACCAGTCTCGTATCTCTCACGGAGGAGATCCGGAAGCATAAAAGAGGAACGACAACAGTGAAGGACGAGAGAGGACCAGGCCTGGGCGTTATGTTGTGTTTTTATTATGTTTGTGTTTATTTTACTTTCGTTTTATTGTTTGTTTATTTATTTGATTAAAGTTACGTTGAATGTTCGCCGGTTCCCGTCTCCTTCTTCCCGTACATAAGAACTGTGTTACAGATAGACTATTTGGAGATGTCAAAAAAATGTTATCACTGAAGTTACGTTTAAGGTTAACTGACCTTAAACCTTGAGAAGCCCTTGTTTGTGAAGACTTTCAAAGAAAATATCTTCTCTTTTTAATAGATTTTTTTTTCTTTGTAACAGCTACCCTGTTCCATGGATAAAATTTTCCATCCTGTCCTCTAGAGGGCAACAAAGAGAAAAATGGTTTTTACGTGCTTGGAATCATATTGTGTTTGGGAAGTTAAGTGAATTTTACATTCAGACACTTCACTGATATTCAATTTGCACATTTTGATTTACCCCTGTAAATGTTAATCCAGAGTGTTTGAAAGTTTGCAGAGAAGCTCACAGAGGACTCTGTTATGGGGCTTAAACGTAAAAGGAAAACTCTGCTGATCCCTTCTGCTACTTGTGTTGGGTTATGCCAGTAGATTTTAGGATTTAGGATTGCAGATCTCCATTGCCCATTGGGACTTTTACAACACTCGGATTAAAGATTTGTGTTGTAGACCAGTGCTTCCCAAACTGTGCATCGTAGCGGTATTGCAGGGGCGCCGTAGCTAGTCCAAATCAATATCTTAAAATAATTTAAATACTCCAATTGTTCTTAAAAAAAAAAAAAATTTAAAGTATGTAAGGTTAATGTTATGGATTTAAATATATTTGTAAAGAATGTTTCCATCATAGTTCTCATAAATCACATTAAATTCTTACAAACTTTTTAATAAATGTATTTGTAGGTGAATGTATGTATATATGTATGTTTTAACGGTGGGGAGCTTTTGCAATGTTTTTGGGGAGCCTTACCCCTCTTAAGTTTGGGAAGCTCTATTGTAGACTGTATATCCTTTTCTCCAGCTGAATTTTGAATTGTTTAGTAGACCTTCCATATCTCATTTTGCTTGTTTTTGATTAGTTGTTTATCTCTTACATTATCTTGGGGACTTCATTCCATTAAGCAAGCCATATTAAATGTGGTAACACTTTATTTTGGGTTTGAGTGTGATTCATGGTTTATTTGTTTGTTTCAAGTATTGAGCTTTGTAATTCACAGTAGTGTATTGGGTTTCATCAATGTGCAAAATGTTACTGGGTTATCATTCAGTGATTCAGTATATACCATTTCTTTTCACTCCCTGACTCTTACAGTTATTTTGAACACAAACCATTGGTAAAATTGAATCCCCTTATTTATGTAGCTTTTTGTCTAAAAACTAAGGCAAGACAGTTCTTACCCATCTTACCCAATTGGCATTTTTTTTATGTTTTAAATAGTTTTATTCACTGACAAATGATATACTACATTGGATGGTCTAGATGGAGGGATTTCTGGATGGTTGGTGAATGACCATCTCATTCCAACAAGATTGCCACATCAGCAAGGAGCTAGTGGGTGATGATTCGGGTTGGAATATTGGGAAGTGAAATGAAAGGTTCCTTTAGGGTCATTGAGGGTCTCAAAATGATGATATCACAGCAGAAAATGGTTAGTTATAAACTTCACATATCATGCAATAGTATAAAAAGAAGCATAGTGCCTTCTGAAATAAAAAGGATGTTCATTCAGGAAAATGCACTATCCCGTGCGGCAAATAACACCACAGCAATAACAGTGTTTGAAAATGTATTTCTAAACCCACTGTAAACATTTCTCTTTGTGAGCTTTGTTTAGAGGTGATTGAAAAGCAACTTTACGCACAACTGCCAGCCTGCATGGAGAGGTTTGTGAGACTCCAGAGACACCAGCAGCTTCAAATACCTGTTTGCTGCTCAACAGTGGCTTTTTTATCGCTGCCCTTTTAATACAATTAATTTGTTTGACAGAAACTTTCCGTAAAAAGCCTTTATCTGACCGAGTTCTGCTGTGCTCTAAATCACTCACAACTCTTATGACAGTTCGATAATCTCCGTTCACTTCTTGCAAAATATTAGTTTTCAGGCCTTTTGGTTAACATTGCACCATGTCATGCTTTTCATCTTCAGAAATATCTTTCTCCCTGCGCATATTGCTTGAGAACTGACTTGCTAAATAATGTAGAACAACCTCTTTAAGGGGTTAGATCACCCAAAAATGAAATTTCTGTCATTAATTACTCACCCTCATGTCGTCCCCACCCGCAATACCTTCGTTCATTTTCAGAACAAAAATGAATAACGTAATGATATAATAATAATATTTGATGAAATCTGAGGGTTTCTGAAGCACACATAGGCAGCAACATCATTGCACCTTTTGAGGTCCAGAAAGGTAATAAAGACATCGTTACAGTGGTTCAATCTTATTGTTATGAAGTGACGAAAGTACTATGTATGCAAAAACAAAAAATACTCATTTATTTAACAGTTTGAACTGTTGTCATACGCAGTTGGCATAGTGAATGCAGGTTCAGTGCTTCTGTGTTCTATGCCAGTTTATGCCAGAACGGCGACTCATTATTGGCTGGCTCCTGTGTTACCTCTTCTTCTCTTCTGAAGCAGTTTCTGGCTCAAACATATATGGCTAGATTAAACCAATATTCCCCCAAGCATCACACAGATGCGTCGTAGTGCTCACTTGTACAGCGTCGGCCAATATTGAGACGGCGTTCGGGCATAAATACGGAAGTCTGCACTGAGTTCATTTCATCAACTGTGTATGACAACAGTTCAAATTGTTAAAGTCATTTTTTGTTTTGTTCGTGCGAGTTTCTTGTGAATATTTTCGTCACTTCATAGCATAAGATTGAACCACTGTATTCACATAGATTATTTTAACGATGTCTTTACTACCTTTCTGGACCTTAAAAGGTGCAATGACGTTGCTGCCTATGTGTGCTTCCATATATTTTAATTTGTGTTCCGAAGATGAACAAAGGCTTTACGGATTTGGGACGACATGAGGGAAAGTACTTAATGACAGAAACTAACCCTTGACGTAGGTTTTCCATATGCTTAAAAAGACCTGACAAACTATTTAACAAACCTGTCTGAGATTGATACAAGTTATCTAAAAAAGATATGGAGAAATAAAATGAACAAACACTTTCTTTGACAAGTATATATTACAGTTGAATGTGTTCATGTTTATTTTATTTGCAGTTGAAGTTAAGGTGTAAAAAGGTCTTGATCACCTGCAATAACACAAAAAAGCATATCCATTAATCGTGTATATGGAATTATGTCTGATCTATTGTTGTGATCTGTTGTGTCTGTCATTAATGTATATTAGATTAAAATCATGTTTTTCATAATCTCAAATCCTAGGTCTGGCAACTATTGGTGGAGATGATTACAAGAGTGATCTGTTTTAGACACCGGTTCACGTGGAGGCATTCCCCATAGTGTATTCGATGCAGTGCAAGTTCCCTTTCGCTCATCCGGCTTGGCACAGGTCTCATCACTCATTCAAATATCTTGTTTGTACTTCACTGACTGGTTGGCTTGTCTTTTATTGTTTTTCCAATGATATTTATAGAAACGGCCTATTACAGGCTGCAACCTATTATATTTAATGGCCTTTATCCCCCTATGCAGTGATCATTTTGTGTTTTGTAGGTGCATACAGGACTCTCTCTCACTCAAAATCTCTCTCTCTCTCTCCTCTAAAGAAGCAGTTAGTTCTTGCTCCTCTGTTCTTTTTGGTGATCAGTTGCACCTTACCAAACAAGTGGGTTTCTGTTAAACCCACTCGTGGACTGTTTGCTGTATGTGTTGATGAGGATTGACGTTGAGAACATCATCAGGACGCCTCACTGCTGCTTCAGACTGAAGAGAGTTCAGAGTGAAACGAGACATGCACACAGATTCACACAAGACCACTGATGTCAGCAATTCATTCATGAATAAACAGTGATTCATAATGTCATAGTTCTCAAATACCTCACTATGGCTCATTCAGCTGCATGAAATGTGCATGACTTTAGTCACGTGTTTGTGAGCATCTTGCAGTGTGAAATGATGAAGAAAGAAATGATGCACTTCCTGTAATGTTTCTGTTACTGTTTATTATGTCTGTTCATAACTTGAAAATAGTCATATTGGTCTTAAAGGTGCACTATGTAACTTTTTTTTGTTCAAAATTAACTACATTTAAATGAGTCAAAACATCATCAATCCCTCTTCCAAAACGAGTTACCCTGATTCACTTTGGTAAGCCCGTTGTGTCTATATTTAAGACAGAGAGGAATGCTCTTCATGCTAATTTGCGTGCATAAGTTGATTGTTAACTTGATAGCGTAGGCTAAAAAAAAAAAAAAAAAAAAAAAAAAAAAAGACTAAATAAATAAATCTGAATGCTAGACATTTTTTTTGAGCAGTGACTGAGTTGATGCCAAGTCTTGGATTCTTGGTTTTCCAGGTTTAGGGCAGGATGAAGTCTAAAATATCTGTGTGGAAAACTAATTGTTTTATACCAATAGTTTTAATCATGTTGGAGGAAATATTTCCTGTGTAATGGTGGTTTGCCTACGGGTGTTCAGGCTGCAGGGGTGCCAAATGACTAAAGAAACATTATCAGCAAGATGGTCGAAAACTGTACATTTCTTGTCTATTACCACCCACTGCTACTTATACCAACGACGGAAATAAGTGCAATTATAAAAGCAAAATATGTGGGAGAGCGTTGATAGTGTGATGATATTATATTGCAATAGGTAGGACAGCAAAATTAATACCAAATCAAAACTAGTTAGCACATCATTTGCAATGAAAGAGTTTAAAGATAATATATCTGTTCATGGTTACACTTAAAATGGTTACAAAATAGAAGTATGAGATGATAAAATCATATACCTTTAAAGTTACCTGAGAAATAGTTAGAAAGAGAGAGTGAAAGAGAAAGACAGAGAGAGAGAGAGAGGACAGAAAGTGCCAAGGAAAAGAGCAGAGAATAAAAGAGAAAGAGCAACAGTTAAAATCTTCTGTTATCAATTCCTTGACCATGTGACTGAAACCCAAATGTGAGACATTCAAACTGTCCAATCAGAAGTGAAACTTTCCCCACTGTACTGAAGGTGTGACAAGTCATAGACCACCGATGCAAACAAATCTTGGCCTACAGGCCTTGATCACTATCAGCACCTTTGTGCCTTCCCAAATGGCCCTTGCAGCAAGAGAGAGGGGGTTGAAACAGCAAAGCAAATGTCCTTGTTCATTTTAAAATATTGTTGCATATTTTCAATCTTACACCTACTTTTACTTTCATTTCTTTAGCTTGATGATCAAGTGTGAAAAACAAACTGCCTCAAATGTTATGCTAGAAACACCTCTGCCTTACCAAACAGGTATTGCATGCAAAGTTTATTCGCCAAGTAATGTTTATTTGGCAAATAAAACAACCCATTCAGAGCACAGACTTAGCTTTAGATCAAGAAATCCTCCAACACAGCTGTGGTTTCGCTAGCCTTCACCTCACCTCTTAGAAATGTTGAATATCTGCAACGAAGCTTTGATCTTGATTAAAGATGTAAAGAAAAAAATCTTAATATTGTCTTTATACGTAGCTTGCTCGTGTGTGTCCCGTCATATCCGTAAATAGAGAAAAGTTGCTCAAGATAAGTTGACGTGCGTATGATGTGGGAGTGACAGTAGCGTTTTCAGCGAGTCAGCTTGACATTCATTTAAACTGTTATATCAATTAAGCCTATAGTGAAAGTCTTTTGAGCTGTAGGATAATCTTATTTATCTGCACAGTCACACTGAGCCGAAGCACAACCAAAACAATGTTATTCTGAATTGCCAAGCCACATTATACTAAAAGAGAAATAAAAAAGGAAGCACCAAGTCAATTTCTTCTGTCAGAGTCCTACAGTAGCTGTCAAAATTAGTGATGGATGATTTATCGACCATATGCATTTATTGTGAAGCTCAAACATGCTGCGTGACACTCAAGAATGAACCTCATTGGATAAGCAGCATGTTTGAGCTTCGGGAAGAGTTTTGTTCTTGTGCGTGATTCGGGTTAGGTTGAGCTTCTGCTTATGTTCGCTGATCAATGTTTACATGCAGGTAAAAAATCTGTTCATCTTAACAAGCTAGGGATTCTCTTCAAAACATTTGGTCTAAACCGCTCGATTCATATGGATTCATTTGCCAATCTCTTAATGAAGTTTTTGAAGCGTAAAAGTGGTAGTTTCAGAGGCAGTCTATGGAAAGAAATCTGACAGCATTCTACCACTAAAAATATCTTAATTTGTGTTCTGAAGATGAAGGGAAGTCTTACAGGTTTGGAACGACATGAGGGTGAGTGATTAATGACAGAGTTTACATTTTTGGGCGAACTAACCCTTTAATAGAGTAAACAGGATCAATTTTGACTTCATGTTGACTTCAAATCACAAGACATCCCATTTTGGGCAAGAGGACAGGTTTTGCCACGCGAATGGAAAACAAAGTTGTAAATAAACTTTACTGGACTCTAAAATGGTTAGGAGAAAGTGTTTAATAAAAACACACTTTTATGACATGAAAGCAGAATGAATGTGTATGAATCAGTCAAAAATCAATTCTTAAATAAAATGTTGCAACATCACAATAAATCCAACACACTGTGCTGTACAGCCTTCATTCATTCAATAAATTAAATATGGTGTTTACCTCAACTATGAAACCTTTAACAGACATGGAAGTATTTACTAGTATTCAAGCACCTAGATCACTGGATAATTTGAATATACTTTCCTTTTTTTAGTGCATTATTATTTGGCTTTCTTGTGTATCATTCACTCTGGAGAAGTATAAGTTGTATAAAACATAATCCCAGCACTTAGCATAAGTGCTTCAAATACTTAAGTGCACACACTCCTTGACCTCTAAATTAACTGGTGTGGTCTTTGGGGGTGTTACTATCATTAGGCTTAGATGTTAAATAATGAATCAGTGCACACTGACAAACTAACAGGCAAAACACTGCTAGGCGTTTAATGAACTATTACGATAATATACACCTGACACGCTGCTTTGAGACACGCTTTAATATTCTATGTGCATGTGTGTGAAAGAGACAGGATGCCCATCAATTATAAATGCAGATATGATTAAATAATCAACTTTTAGAGGAGAGGAAGCAGAAGCCGAGAGAAGGCCAGCATCTTCTGTCTCTTTTTCTCTTTAAACTGATGAGGCTGATATATTGTCATGGTTTTCTGACACCAGCAGGTCTCTCAGGCTTTGAGTAAGAATAATATGATCTGGGCATGTGGGGCAAATACACACAATACAGTTATGGACGTCTACACACCAGTTTATCAGATAATACTGTGAATCCATTTATTTCAAAGGAAACTGTGCAAAGCAAAGACATAAGGGGAAAAAAATAACCATTTGAGAAAAAGATGATCTGTCATGCAATCGCCACGCAAAGTCTGCGCAATTACGATCTCTCTGCTCCTGAACTAAACCTGTTGATAACGTTGGGAAGTTAAAGCAAGTTAATTACCCCAAGATTTACTCACCCCCGATCTATCCTAAATGTAAATGACTTTCTTCTCTCTGATGAACACAATCGGAATTATATTAATAAACATCCTGACGCATCTGAGCTTTATAATTGTTACGGTCTTGCAGGTAAAACACACGCACGATGAAGAAGAAGAATAACAGGAATAACGTTTAATCTGAAAAACCAGGAGCATACAATCCATACAAGACATTTAAACATTAAACTATGACCAACAGAGGAGTGATGGAAACAGAGGGAATATATACAAACACTAATGCCTGGGACACAGGTGAAGGGAATGACTAATTAACGGGCACAGATGGAGACAACGAACTAATAATCAGTGATTAGTGGCGGGAGATAACCAAAACAAAAAGCAGGAAAAAAACGAAAGCAAAACAAAGTCCAGGAAGACATAACATGTAACAATAATGGCAGTGAACGGGACCAACGAATATGAAGCTCAAGAAAGTGCCTCCATCCACATCTATCCATCATAAACGTACTCAATCTGGGGAATCTGGGGGTTAATAAAGGCCTTCTGAAGCAAAGTGATGTGTTTTTGTAACAAAAATATCCATATTTGACAAGTTATAATGTAAAATATCTAGCTTCCACCAGACCGCCTTCCGTCATCAACTCACGAAAAAAGCATAACTGATGTTGCGTCGGAAGTTTAATACGGAAGGCGTAGGATGTAGCGTAAGCATTTTGAACTGCAAGAGGCTTTACACTTTCTTCGTAACTTGACGGTGGTCTGGTGGAAGCTAGATATTTTACTTTATAACTTGCTAAATATGGATATTTTTCTCACACAAATGCATAGCCTTGCTTCAGAAGGCCTTTATTAACCCCCCAAAGTCATGTGGAGTACATGTTTAAGGGATGGATGCACTTTCTTGTGCTTCAAACTGTCCCCTTGCCATTATAAAGCAATGGACGCGTCAGGATATTTATAACTCTGATTGTGTTCATCAGAAAGAAGAAAGACTTATACACCAAGGATGGATTGAGGGTGAATAAATCTTTAGGTAATCATCATTTAAAAAGTGGCGAGTTGAGTTAGTAGTGTGTTGAAACTCAAGCTTATGGTAAGCAGCATGTCATTTCCCAAACATGCCTGAAGCGGTTGACCAATCACAACACTGATCCAGCTGACAAATCAGAGCACATTGTGCTTTTCGGAAGGAGGGGCTTCATAGAGACGTGAACTAAACAGAGCGTTACTGACTGAAGAGAGGTGCAGCAATAATGTAGAATATGGGACAAGTAATGTTTTTTGATCATTCAAGCATGAAAACCTATTCTAGCTGACCTCAAAAACAAAATCAAGACTTGGGAAAAGTATTAGAAGGTACCTATTATGCCCTGTTACAAAGAGTGTTGCTGTTGTTAATTGGCTTTTTGTCTTTAATTGTAGGTTGGGCTTGGCTGGTTAGTGTGAGCAGCCGCTGCTGGTGGATTCACAATTTATGAAGGTAAAGAAAGCTCATGTCCATAGACTGCCATTTAATATTTGACATGTATTCTAGTGATTTTTTGCTTTTGTGATCAATCTATTAACAAACATATAAATGGTCATTAAGCAAAGTCCATAGCATGCAGACCATGTAACTGCCACTGAGATGAATATGAATGTTAATGGATACCTTTTTATGTTTTCATGTTTAAGTATGTTAAGCCACATCTCAGACCCATAGGCAGTTTCATTTGCAAATTCATTTCTCAGTATTTTACAAAAACAACTTACAAAAACATCTCAATCATTTATTTCATGGCTCTCTAGAAAACTTTGACTGGTCAACACAATCTCATGACAATTTGTAGCTTTTATACTTTTTGACGAATTGGTGGCTAATTCCTATATGAATTTCTACAGTCTCATTTGCATTTTACATTTACATTTAGTCATTTAGCAGACGCTTTTATCCAAAGCGACTTACAAGTGAGGGAATTAGGGTATCGATGGTGGAGAGAGTGCTGTTTATTCACAATCCCCACTTTCAATTCCTGCTGGCGTGGGAACCAGCAACCTTGAGGTTAAAAGCCTGACTCCCTCACCATTAGGCCACGACTACCCCATTTGTAGTCACTTGTATGTTTTTATACGTCCTACCTACACCCCACTGATGGTTAGGTGTGGCGGTAAGATGCAGGGCGGGTTCAAGGTGGTGCGAGTGCTAATGAGCGTCAACTGTGCGCCAAAGTTGTTGTTTATTTGTTTTGTGATTAAAGATAATACCAATAATAACAATAATTACCATAAACTCGTAATTCTCTGAGAGCATCGACGTGTACCACGTAGCCTCTGTACCACCTGATCTCCGCAAATTTAAACTGTTCGACTTGAAGTGGCGCTGTGCAGACCTATGACATCAAAGTACTGCGAGAGTGATGCAAAAACATAACGAGCTTTATTAACGGTAATCATATATCATAAAATCATATGTTGTCCTACAAATACAATAATTATGTTTTCTCGTGAGATCGGATAGGTCGATTTCTGCATTCGGTTGTACAATGAATAAACTATAGCTGAACATTGTTTTATATACTGTACTTCTTTCATGTCTCTCATGCATTCTCTCTTCTCAAATAATATAATTTCAACTCAACCATATATTTTGTTTTTATTGTTTTCACAAATATCCTAATAAGCATGATAAAAGTATTGCCAGTCAGTCATTCTCACAAAATAAACCCGTTCTCGACCGTCCTAAACATCTTGTCTGGGTGCATTTTACGATAACTTACAGCACCAGTGGCATAACTTTGTTTCAAAAAGTGCTGGGGACAATATTGCCCCTGGTAAAATGTGGTGGGGACATGTCCGACCCGCAAATTACGCCCATTCCAGTTCACATTTCAAATACAGATACACATATTAATAAATACAGATGGTTTAACATCACACCATGAATCTGTTCTTCTTATTTTGTGCTTCCTGTTGCCCTACATGTCCACTTCCTGTTTCTCCCACAATCGATTCCTCCACCTCATTACTTCCCTGCTATTGCGTTCCCTCCCGCTCTTCCTTTTGTATAATTTCTGTGGATTCCGTGCCGGGTTGTAAATCTGTCCTCATTTCCAAAGTTCGGCCAGCGACTGTGTGATCAGAGAGTTAAACAGCAGAACAGAGAGGCAGAGTGGCATGAATCGGTGATTGATTTATTGGAGCGGAGGTCCTTCAATGGCCCCGTAATGCAAAAGGGGCATTAATCACACTCTTACCTGTATGTGGGTGGGTGTATGTATAACGCTGGAGTGATGGCGGTCCCGCGAGACATGATGCACTGACTAAACCATTGATACAGAACAGAGCACTTATGCAAAACTTCACTGTGAGTCTTTTCATCACTGACACTCAATGTATAAAAGAGGCCATTCATCAAGCAATCGAGCAGACAGCAGAATGCTTTAACCGTCTGTGTACTAAATAAGGATTGATCTCCTTGCATTCATCACAAGGCTCCTCTGAGCCAAAAGTGTGTTCACATCTTCGTTAAAAGATAAATGATAATCTGACACATTGGCACACCCAGGGAGTCTATAATACACAGAGAGAGACATCCGTTATCATTCACATCCATCTCAACAGCAGGTGCCCGATTGCTAAAGGACCTCCTGGAAGTCTGTGATTTGAAATCTACCACATTATTTTTGAGCCAATCAGCAGAGCCGTGAATGTCACGTGAACTAATTATTCTAAAACTGCAGGATTATGATGTCCTGCCAACATTGATGTTAATTTCATGCTTTTAAGAGATTTCAAACAAAACCAGACACTTATATAGCATCTGCTATGATTAATTTAATAGTTTGTGAAATGATTTAATCAAAATGCACAGAAACTATTGAATAGCTGCAAAAAAGGGATTGTTCACCTAAAAAAATTTAAATCATTTAATCAC
Organism: Opsariichthys bidens; assembly: GCA_037194245.1. Taxonomy (NCBI): domain Eukaryota; kingdom Metazoa; phylum Chordata; class Actinopteri; order Cypriniformes; family Xenocyprididae; genus Opsariichthys; species Opsariichthys bidens. The sequence continues at coordinate 22,620,089 of CM074284.1, read as the reverse complement.
CTTCATGCTATCGCTGATATAGACCTATATGTCTTTGTTTATTCAGGTAAACAAATCCGTGTGTGTGTGTGTGTGTGTGTGTAGAAAAATACTAATATTTTTAACTTTTATAAATAGAATGATAAATTTCCATTTTGGAATTTTTTTTTCCCAACTATCCCTTTGATGTAGAACAATGCATTTTGGCAGCAGAAAATACAACATTCTATCTACCAGTAGGGTCGAAAGAAAGAAGCTGAATAGAGAGGGAAAAAAATAAAACCTTGCGAAAAACACCACACACCGGCTAGCAGTTAAAAACGGTGACCATTGTTAAAGAAATAGTTTTAAAGAAACATATGCTGTTTTTTTTTGTTTGTTTGTTTTTTCAACACAAAAGGATATTTAACTCATTAAGCGATAATTTTCCTCTCTAAAATGCTCAACATGATTGACAGCAAACGTACTTGGTTCGTGTCAATGTGAATATATTGTGGTTGTGTCTAGAAGATACAGCTACGGCCGGAAGTGAGGCAAAACTTCAGGATAAATAACAGTAAATTTAATGTGCTACTTATAAAGTTGTGTTTATTAACATCTACACCTACCCCAGCCATAAACCTACAATAATGCAAATACAGTTATTAAATTAAGTAAATAAATATTAAATGACGCAATATTGATGTGCGCATGCCCAGTGCCCGTAGCTGTATCCCTTCTAGTCTTTACTCAAATGTATCGCTATTATTTTGTTTTTCCTTTTTTATTTAAAATATTCACAAACTTGCTTACAATGTCTTCAACTATCTGATATTCCAATTCTCAAATATGTATCAGTGTGTGTTCTCGTTTAAAAACGTTTATAAATTATCTTTTTCTGGATCTAGGACGTGTCAGTCGGATTTACAGCACATAGATTCATCAGTTTCTCCCGAAATACATGCAAGTAAGTGGCTGGTGGACTAGAAGAATAATAGAGTGAACTTTATAGCTACTTAGGCCCACTGTGTATGTCTGATATGATTGTTTGAATTGTTTTCTATGGCAGTGAGCGTTCTGCGCGCTGTATGGCATGCCATTTTAGCTTTAAATACTCCTTCTCGTACTAGTCATAAATCAGTTTTGACTAGTCATAATTACATTTCCAGATATCTCTTTTGCAATTTTGACTCGTCGTAATTGCAATTAAGATATCTACAATGTCATTGTGACTAGTCATAATATGCATTGAGGATATCTAAAATGTTAATTTGACTAGTCGTAATATACATCACAGATATCTACAATGCTTTTATTACTAGTCAAATTCTTCCATTGACTTCAATTGGAAAATATTTTCAGATACCTACAAATGAGTTTTGACTAGTAGAAATTGTAATTAAAGATATCTCCAATTTGATTATGACTAGACAAAACTTAGTTAGAGATATCTCAAATTATAATTTGCACTAGTGGCAATTAAATCAGAGATATCTTCAATTGAATTGCCACTAGTGCAAATAATAATTAGAGATATCTCTAACTGGGTTTTGTCTAGTCATAATCAAATTGGAGATATCTTCAATTCATCGTTTTTTAAAGATATCCAAAAATAAATATGTAGATATCTTTAAATAATTTATTACTAGTCAAATTACAGTTGTAGATATCTTGAACTGGATTTTTGACTAGGCAACACTTAATTAGAGATATCTTGAACTGGAATTCGTCCTAGTCAAATGTCATTTAAAGATATCTTCAACTTAATTATAGATATCGCAGTCTGTTTTTTGACTAGGAGGATCTTTCTTTGGAGATATCTGCATTCAGCTTTGTGATTAGGAAGAATTTCAGAGTAGATATCTTGAATGAACATTCTGACCAGTCGAAATTATTTTATAGATATCTTAATTGTGTTCTCAAACCACCCCTTTGCTAAGCCCCGCCTTTTCTAACCATTGTCTGCACGCCAAAAAGTCTCAACGGCCTGACCTGGTTTTCAGGTAATAAAATTACTGTAAAAGTAACTGTGTATGTTATTAACACTTGAATAGTAACTGCATTATTTGCAAATCGCGGGCTTGTTTTTCTTTTTCGACCGTTTTTTGAGGTAATATAGGTGTCGAGATAGCGCCTCTGGGTGGTGCTGAGGAAATGTAGTTTCACGTCACGCATGGCGGATTCGACTAGGAGCAATTACAATTCAGATATCTTAAAATATAATTGTGACTAGTCGAAACCGAATTACAGATATCTCTAATTACCTTTGCGGATAAATGACGCGTCCTTTAAAGATATCTATGACATCATTACAGATATCTTAAATGGAGTTTTGACTAGTCAAATATATATTACAGATATCTCAAATCGGATTTCTTACTAGTGCGATTATAATTGCAGATATCTCTAATTGTCATTCTGACTAGTTGAATTATAATTATCACTCGTCAAAATACAATTGTTACTATCTTTAAATATATTCATAGATAGTCAGAACAAAGTTTAAAAGCTAAAAGGGCTTGCCATACGCGCTGCGTTTCCGGAACGCCTGAAGTTGAAAAAAAAATTAATACTGAGCAGAAAAGTGCCGACGTCATTGACGTTTTTTTCTGTTGTCCAATCGAATGAGTGGAGAGAGACGGCTTTCCGTCATAATGACGATTGTTTTCAGTTCTTTGCTTGTAACGTACTTTTTTTTTTTTTTAAGTTTCTGCTAATATGAAAGTTTAACAGCAAACCAAAGAGTGCTCGTGCTACACTGACAGAACAGCTGATTCAGTGGTTGCCTTGCAACATAAATAACCGCAGTGCACTGCTCTTTTTTTTTTCTAAAATTAACAAAAAAAGATAGTGGGGTTCTCCTCGGGTTTTCAGACCTGAAAAACGCGTTCTGTGTGATCGGGGCCTAAATCTGGCAGTTATGTGACGTCACTGAACGTTCTAATTCCCTTATGCGGGACCGTACTCTCAGGGACACAGAAATAAAAATCCCATAAGTGGAACGGTACTGCTCAAAAGGTTAAATTTCAGTCTGTTCATCAAATAAAATTCACTGAAAAGCATTCTTCAGAAGACATACAGCACAGTCATGCTTTTTTCTGGTGCTTGACAGACTGTTTAACTTGGCATTTTGCGATCAATTGATGTGTTTTAAAAACAGCAAATGGGTTTGTATGGAATGATATGACGAATCAAAATAAATCAAAAGTGAAGGATGTTAACGTCACCTGTGGAAGCCTCAGCTTCAGTGTTCCTGCTTGTGTCTGCGTCGTCACGAGGCTCTACTGCGGCGCTGTCCGTGGTGCTGAATCAACTTAAGCTGTAGAAGCTGCTCCAACATGTCAAATCTTATTTCTTCACTCAAGTGACGTAGAATTGTCCCAAGCCTTTGTAGCTTACTTAGCACTTCATTTACACAATCTAACATGACATCCTTAAAAGGTTAATTAGGCCGTTCTACTTAGTCTGCAGTGACAAAACATAAAATTATGCTAAATAGGGATAAGTGTGACTACAGGATTTTAGGAACTATTGCTTTAATAAGCTGTATTTCTCATACATTTTGGTCACACTTTAGATTAGGGTCCAATTTTCTAACTATTAACTTTGAATTTTGTCTCAATAAACTTCTTATTACTGCTTATTAATAATTAGTGAGGTAGTTAAGTTTAGATATTGTGTAGGATTAAGGAATGTAGAATATTATCAGCTGTTACGATTGTGGATAAAGATTCAGATTCATAATTTTTTGTTTATAACATTGACGATTCTCCTACGAATCTTAATAGACAACTAAACAAAACAGTCAATTTATTTTAAATAATTATTTGAAAAAAATCAATTTGATTCAATGATTTATCATTCTCGAAAGAATCTACTGTTGAAATCAGTGTTTAAAGTCTGAACCATGAATTTTTATTGCAGTATTTCTATGATAGTTATAACACAGAAATAATCATATTGTGAAGCCGTTTCAACTCTCTCTGGGTCAGCGGCAGTGCAACACAGATCTGAATGTTTGCCGTTATCGTAATAGTCAGCGGTTTTATAGAGATCGCTGATTCATTGAAAATGTAAGAATATGTATGTTTTTTTTTAAGAAATCATCTAAATAGTTGCATCACTTGTGTGTATTCTCTGGCTTTCAGTCATTTGTTGTATAAATTCACCTCTATCTGTAGGTCCAACTTCTGCTGAGTCAGTATTGTGGAACATCTTATGCTTTGACGGAAAAAAGAAAACTCCTGGCAACTCAAAAGTAATTGAAAAGCACAAGGCAGTGGGGATGATGGTTACAGGAAGATATCCAAGTCATTGAAAATCCCATGGAGGACAGTTAAATCAATAATTAAGTATAGCACAGCTATAAATCTATCTGGAGCAGGCCGTACTCAAAAACTAGGAGAGAAAAGAGGGAGTCCTCCAAGAGACCAATGACAACCTTAAAGGAGATGAGAAATGGAGCAAAACTGAGCTTTATGAAACACTTCACATCTCCAGAAAGTTTGAGACATTGTTGCGGTTTCTTCTGAAACTCCAGGAGATGCAATAAGGAAGAATACTATGGTTTATTTCTTAAAAGAAAATGTTACAAGCAAGAGATTTTGGGACCGTTTACACAAAACTGTTTTCAATTAAAAACAGAAAACTTTTTGGCCGTTCATTTACACAACAATGTCGTGAAAATGCGAACTTTTGAAAACAAGTTTCAAATTGCACATTTTTGAAAACGATACCTTTATCGTATCCGTGTAAATTATAAAATCACAAATTTCTGAAAACGCTGGCGTCATGCCAATGAATATTACGTGTTTAGTTTTTAGGCGCGTAGTGTTTCTTTAAAAGTGATGCTGCCAACTACTGGTCTGGCAGCAGAATACAGCTTTTTGAGTCGTTTTTGTAGATCCACGTGAACGCAGATCGTTTTGATCGTCGGTACGCGTAAAAAACGTAAAGGAAAAACTTTTTCGCTTTTAGTGCATCATTGCCGTGTAAACGTAGTCGGACTAACAATTTCCTTTACAACTGACTTCATTACTGTGCTTCCATAATGATTCCATTAACAATTCTTTCTTTACGTATACTTAGATTAACTAAGCCTCACTATATACTTATAATAAATGTTCTAAACAAAATTGATTTGTTAATGCTTTTAAACAGTATAACTACGTTATAAGAACAATCAGTTAGAACTCTCAGTTAACTCTCGCAAGACTCAAATACAACACAACTTTAACAGTTATACCTGTGAATATGTCAAGAATCACTTCAATCAATTCAGCGAGTCATTACACCAATTCATTCTGACCACTAGAATTGATTCATAAGAATCATTTGTTTGCAATGTGTTGTTTTGTGCAACCAGAAAAAAAAAAAAGACAGAAAGAAAGAAAGAATGAATGAATCCAAACTCAACCAAAACAGTTTTTGCTGTTGATTTGCTGCATGACAAAATAGATTTCTGTTCTTAAAACTTTTTACAAAAGCGTTCAAAGACAAAACTTTGGAATGGATATTATCATGAGATGGATCAAAAGCAAACATACCGAATCAGGCCGTTTTCAGTTTTGAGTCCAATTTGCACAGAGACTGAATATTAAGGTGAGAAAACATCACAAGACTTCTGAAAAATATGTGGTGAATATTAAATGAGAAGTAGTTTGTACTTCTAAATTTTTTATCAAAGAAAATTTGCCTCCCATCCAATATCAACATTCCGCTGTCATTTCTCTCAGGAAACATGTTTATCATGCTCATTTAAATTAAATGAAATAGAGAGAGGGATGTAGAAAGCAGAACGCATAATCAGGTGCAGGTCTTCGGCATTTCATTTTCAGGCTCGCTCAAGTCAGTGTGATTAGCGCATGGTTAAATTTGATTAGCCTCTTTCTGAGCGCGCTAATTGAAAATGCTCTCACCGTGTATAATCAATATCACACAGTTTTGCGCTCTCAAAGACTGATTATGGACAAGAGAACCTGCAGCCACACACACTCAACAACCTTCTCTCTAGTTGCATAGTCTTCTCACACAAAAAAATAAAAAATAAATAGCTGAAGAAGATTTCTTGAGTATGTTTAGAAGGCTTTTCCTTTGCTAATTGCGCAACTTGAACTCTCTAAATTAATGAGGCTGATATAGTGCACTTCAGTGTTTATGTGGGAATAACTTCACTTTGAGTACAGCATCTCTCCATCAGTACACAGCAAATGGCCTAATGCTGTCTTCAAATCCTCCTGGGACACTCATACTTACAAGTGCGGAAGTCATAATTATGATGTGATGGGTGTTCAAGTGATTTTGGTCATAATAAAATTGACGAATTAGGCAATTTCGTATTTCTCTCTCACTTGTATAATGTACTTGGTGGCAAACACAGGAAGTTTTTTAGCTCTAACAAATAAAACGGCAAAGGATGCGCACACGGTGTGTAATTGATATTTATTGGTGTATTTTATCATTCTCGAGCTGCCATAAACTGGCTGAGAAATATTTGCTGTTAAGATTTATTGCTATTCTGCATTAACAGTAGCCTACACAAGATGCATACTAAATTGTACAGTCAACTTAATTATGATCAATACCAAATTGCTTCCACCATGATTCTTCAAATCGACACGGCCTCAACTGCAAGTCGGAGCTTAAAGAAAATCTTGGCAAATACGACATTGCGGTGGCGTTCATGTGCACTCATCTCGTAAATATAATTATTGCGACGTGACCTGAAGGCAGCATACACATTAGGATTATTATATTAGCATATGAGGGACGACTTGAAGCTAATGTAGGAAACCAATAAATCAATAGTACACTTGCTCAGACACTGGGATAACAGTGATGATAATGAGGCAAAAATGAGAAATTATAATTTACTATTACCCTTAGGAAAGACAAATCTCCAATGAGATTGTGGTTTCTCCTAGTTCGCAATGACATAAAATGGAGAGCGAATTGTCGTCTACGTACTCAAATCTGTGTTAAATCAAAGACAAATTTCATTATTTTTAAGGACTTTTACGAGAAACATTTGAGACAAAGTTGACACTTCCAAGGCCATGAAGTGATATACTACACTGGAAACCTGGATAAGTTGGCAAAACTCAAAAAATTGGAGGCAATCAGTTGATTTTTATTTTGTGATCATACATTTTAATTGTTCTTAACTTGAAATGTTTGAGTACACTAATTCATTATCTTAAAATGTTCATGTAACTTCAATGTGAACATTTTCAGTAGTGTAAGCTTAGCTAGCCATGACAAGCTACTTCAGAAAATGCTAACTTGCTAATTTGTTAACATGTTAACAATAGCTTGCTGCATGAGTGCAGCAATATGAAGCATTTAACAAACTTGCTCTCAAACCAAGCTGCTTGCACCACCATGATAACTCTCCAAAAAAAAAAAAAAACATTAACAGAAACTTTGCTAAATTAGCATAACAAAACATTAATCACTACTAAATCTCCCACTTAACATTAATCTTGCACAAAAATAAAAACAAAACGATGTTAGCATTTACTTTCCCTTCTGAGTGCCATGGGCAAACCTTGCTGGTAAATAGAAATTCCAGCCCAGTTTCAGTTAAACTTAAGTTCGTCTAAATTAAAAGAAATAAGTTCATAAAACTCAAAACAATTAAATAGTTCAATATTTAAAATATATCAGTTCTGTGAACTTGAAAGAATAAAAAAAGTGCTAAACACCCATAAAAGTAATTTGACTGAACTAATTTGTTTAATTTAAGTTCGTCCTACTTAATCCAATTAATTATTTTGAGCATTATGGTGTACAGTCTATAAAATACTACATATCATGGACCTTTTAACTTTCTGTCTTTCAGGCTACATTGCAAAGGCAATGTGACCTTCCTCTGACATGAGATTCATCATTTGATTTCTTCACTGACACGTTCTGAAAGGTCTTTCGAAGGTATTCGATTGCTTTTATATTGGCCAAATCTATAGTAAAAATGAAATGTGCCTACTTCGACCTCACCTGTAGAACATCGACCGCAAATTATCTTGTCTCACCAGCTCCAGTTACACTATAATGGCTGTATCCACAATTCAGCAGCAACACCATGTGTACATAAACTGCATAAAAAAGTTGTTTTTCCTATAGCATTGAGCAATTTTGAAGTGCCTAAATGCAAAGCATTGTTTTAATGCTTGGTTTGTCTCTCAAAGTCTAAGTGTCTTAAAAGCTAATCAAGGTCGTATGAAACATTATTACTAATTAAAATAACTGTTATCTATTAGAATATATTTTAAAATGCAATTTATTCCTCTGAATTTCCAGCATCATCAATCTAGTATAGAATGTCTCATGATGCTTCAGAAATCAATCTAGTATAATGATTTGCTGCTCATGAAATGTTTCTGATTATTATCAATGTTGAATATTTTCAGGATTCATTGTTAAATACAAAGGCATTTATTTGAAATAGAAATCGTCTATAATTTTATAATATTTTGATCAATTTAATCCATCCTTTCTGAAGAAAAGTAATAATTTCTTAAAAAAAAAAAAAAATCTTACTCACCCCAAAACCCTTATATACTATCTTCATGTTGAGGCTTTTCTTAGCAACTGTTCATATGTGCAATTAATTTTATGCATGCAATTCAATAAAGTTTTCAAACCAGTTAAAACCTAAACACACTCATTGTTAACATGCCTTTACTTTCCGCATGTCTGTAGAAAAGAAATGCAGCGCCTGCATCTGTATACACACCATTTATTTCAGATTTCCAGCTGATTTGTCGACCTGACCCCTCTCAAGTCTTCAGGAGCTGAAGTGAACTTGTTAGCTCACGGCGGGGTGTAGCATCATGCGTTTATGCAGTCTGCAGGGGGTTTGTATTGTATGAAAGACAAAATGTGTGCATGTTCCTGTAAGATTGAGCATCTCTTTCTCTCTCTCAAACAAACAGATGATGCAATTTCCTATCTAATTAAAGACTTCAATCAAGCAATTAAACCCTACAGTCAAATTACCCGCTTACCCGTCCAAACATCCCGAATCTGCCAAATTGCCATTTGGATTTTCCTTTCTGTGCTGGTAAATTATCAAAAGCAGTCAGGCTAAAACTCACCTCCAGCCCTATCAGAGACAGACACTAGCTGATGTGACTCACGTCAAGCTTTTATCTTTAGAAAAACCATGATTTGAGCTGCCGCTTTAACCACACAACTGGGCATCATTACACAGCTGTGCGGTCAGCAAGGGAGGCGAAACGGAGAAGGATACATCCATTTCTCACAGAGATGGTCTGGCGCACACGTATATACGTATATATATGTGTGCAAAGAGACTCTTTTCTGTACACACGCAGGCTCGCGCTTTCCCGTGGGAAGCTGTAATAGCCAGTTTATCCAGTGGAGCTAAACCTGGTGCTGGCTTCAGGCACCGGGCCCATTACTCTTTCGTGCTCTGCTTTAATGGGACGATCCGTCACAGGGGCGACCGTTCACGTTAGCTCTTCGCTAGTGTTAAACCGAGTATGCTAGTCCATTACTCATTTCCCAACTTTTTTAATGGGTGATTTAGCCACTCAAGCTAAAGCTAATACTATTTACTGTCCGCACTTAAAGAAAGACTACATTTCCCTAAAGCTAACGCCAATCAGTCATGGACCATATGAAATCAAGCCGGATCATCAGTTCCATTGGCTCCTTTGAGAGGACAATGCAACGCTCGCTGCAGTGTTACTTTAGTGTAAATGAGATACTATTATATTTTTTATTAATATTTTTTTCAACTTTTTTTATATTCAGTTAAAGTATTGGTAAGTTTCTTGTGTTTTATTTTTATTATAGCTTTTTTAATGTCTATATAGTTCTTAACTTTTATTTCTTATAGTCTGTTGTGATTGGTCTGCTCTGCTCTAATCGGTCAGATGGCCAGTCTGTTGTGATTGGTCTACCGATTACAGTGCGTATCGGAAACGAAACATCCATTACCTTGTCTGAATTTCAGCGCAGAATTTTAATCAGCAGTTGATAAAATGATACAAACTGTAACTGTTATGAATCTGTTCCGTTGTGAATCTCCATCCACCTGCCACTAGATGTTGCCCATTTCAAGAACTCTATTATTCACACTACATTTCCCATAAGTCCCTTACCCTCATGTTAATTACTGCCCAGCTGTAGCCAATCGAGCTCACTATTTAAGTATATTCTGTTGCTCAGGTTATTATAACCGTTACTTTGATCTCACAAAAGTTATTATTAATTTATGGTTTTAAAAGGGAGGGAACTACTAACTATAATTTTGACAAATGTAAAACAGAAAATCAATCACTTTTGTTAACTTAGCAAGTATTGACCTGTGATCAATGAACAAAAGAAAAAAATAAATGCTTCATTCATTTATATCCTTTTTATCTTTCAGACTTTTTTACCCAATACAAAAATATACATTTTTCACCAATCAGAAACCAGCAGCATAGAGATGACAATTATGATGATGATGTTAATAACAATAAGTGTTTCTTCACCACAGCAAATGAGAAAATGTCCATGACAACCCATGTCCAATAATGTCATCCAAAAGTGCAACCTGTCCTCCTTTGTGCTAAATCAGTCCACACCACGTAGAAAGTCTCTTATTCCTCAAATGGCAAAGTCTAGTTCAAGGATCCACTGCAGTTGAATCAACTCATAGCCTCTCATCCCACTTTACTGGAATCTTTCTGACATGGGTCAAAAACAACATGCGTACGAACACAAGGATTAATCCCACAGAATGTGGAGTCCTTCTATAAATTAAATGAAACAAATTACATTAGAGAAATAACTCCACAAAATAACCAGTAAACATTCAATGAATACAAGAAACAAAACAATGCTTACTTCCAATTGATCATAAAACTCATGGTTTCTCAATTAGAACCAGTGATTGTTTGGAGCCATAAGCCATGCCTAGTCCCTCCATTACAAATCTGACTTCTTCTACTTTTTACCCTCATTTTATACCTGAGAGAATAGCTCCTTATTGCACCCTTATGGAGAGTAGTACAATTGCAACAAAATAAAAAAAAAAACAAACATGTTAACAGGTTTATAACTGTTACAGTCTTGTTAATCACTATAACAGTTCTGAGCGTTATTCCTTTCCTGTCTGTCTGGTTTCTGATCCTGCCCGTTTCTCAGTTTTGATGTTTATCTGCCTGCCTCTGACTTATCGCCTGGATTATCACTACGAGCCTGCCTGTTCTTTGCTACTCTGTTTGCTGTTGTGTCGACCATTGTCTGTCTGACTACGTCTGTTAATAAAGCTGCACTTGGATCAAATCCCGCCGACTCCATGTAACAATGATGGCGTGTGTTTTTCCATATCAATTCCAGCACAACTCCATCCTCATCTATTTGAAGTACATACAAAATTGATTTGCAGCGCAGAAAACAGTGTCTTTTCTAAATCTCGACAACACAAACCAACTTCTTCAAGGCCTCAGCCACAACTAAAGTTTAATTTTTTACATTTCATTTCAGTTAATGTTTATTTTCAAAGTAACTAGTAGCAAACATGTTTTTATGCTTTTAGTTTTTGTTAACACTAATAAACCTGTGAAGTGGTCTGTGAGTTCGAAAAACACCCGTTTGTGTCTGTGAAATGCTGCGCTGATATCCAGACTGTCTAAAGGAAGAGCACAGGTGAAGTCTTCAGAGAGCAAACTCATGATGCTCCAGTGAGTGTGTGATGGACAGCTACTATAAAGTAACCGAGAACATCTTGTCCACGGTAACTTTGCCCATCAGTTTTTCAGTCCAGCTGCCTGTCACGTATTCAGTCATGTGTCCAGTCATCCATGGGCCTAACCAAGACAATGAGGTCATGTAGGTGGTGAAACACGGCTGGTTGAGATTCTGCAAGAATCATTTGATACATTATCATGACATGTGCTTCGTTGTGCAAAACTTAATAGCAGATTGCAACAGACAGCCCAATCCAAACCTCAAATGACACTTATGTTGGTACTTCAAAGGGAAGCCTTGTTAGATTATTCAAAGAGAAGTGATCACAAATAATTGCTTCAAATGGCCCTTCAAATGTCCATCAAACCTCAGCATCAGCCACTGCGTGACAGAGACTCTTTTAGCTTGGAAAGGCGATGGTAAAGTTTGAGCTGATTACCAATACAAATTTCTGATTTGGATTTATTTGCTTAAATATGTAAATTATTAGTTAATGTCAATTACAAAGGGAACTTCCTTTATTGTGAATTACAATAAATATTGATTGAAAAAAAGAAAACACGGCTATGCCGCTCAATTGCTATTTATCTCATAGATATTTATTTCACAGCTAATCAAAACAACCAAAAACTACTAGTAATGTTTTGGTCATCAATGAAACAGTGATTTGATTTGTGTCAGTGGTCCATATATATAAAATGATGATAAATATATAATATAATATAATATAATATAATATATATGATGATTGATATATATATATATATATATATATATATATATATATATATATATTTGAGAAATTGAGTGGAATTTTAAGAATAAAAAATAAGATGACTGCGATTAACCAAAAAATAAAATCATAATTTTTTACAAAGTAGAAAGAGTCAATGAAAAAAAAATATTCCCACAAATTTAACAGGCATGTTTTAATAAAACTGCCTACATTCAAATTAATAATTTTGAATTGTATAGTAATTAATATTAATAAAAAATAATGATTCATATAATAATAATTATAATAATAAAAATAAATATAATCTATTATATTTATATATAATATTATATAATATAATCTAAATAATTTTATTCTAGTAAAGAGAAAATAAAAGAAAGTAATGATTAAAATTCACATTATCAGAATGGAGCCAGGGATTTGGAGGAAAGCTAGTCTCGTCAGCCGACCGTCAGACTGATGGCTGAAGGTCTGGACTCCATTGCAGCTTTCACTGGCCAAGGACTGTCCAGAGGTCATCTGACTGACATGAAAAGCAACCAATCACAGTTTGCTTTGTTCAGCGTCATGAATAGGGGAGTGAAAAGTCAATGTCACTTATGATAACAGATCGGCGAGTAAAACTCTTGGACGTAGAATCTATGCTGTGAACTGCACATACTTCACATACTTTTGAAAAGTCTTTTGTCACTGTTTTTGTAAACACAACAGTGTTCTTCTTCCATGAGGGGGTTTGGCATCACAACATCTTTGCTCCCAGGTGGACCTTTGAAGAACGCGACATACAAGTCTCCCAGAAATCCTGTAGAATTCAACCAGATGACGACTTTGAAACTCTAGAAGTTTTTCCAATTTTCTGTGCCTTATGCATAAGACATTCATCCAACGATCCATAGGTGTGACTTCTGTGGCTGAGACTAGAGAGTGGTTGAAAAGTAAAAGGGATCCGTGACATCATGCTGAAAAAAAACCAATTTAAAGGTAATACTGTTCAATTTTGATAAAACATTACCTACTAAAACATTTTTTTTCATGAATAAATGGGACCAGGATTGTGTTGTAAAAGTAAAAACGGTCAACTTTGTAGTGACCCATGACCATTGCTTCAGAGGCACTATAGTTCATTATGAATGTCACAGCCAGCCCTATAATTAAACAAAAGATTCAATATAGCAAGTCCCTAGCAAGTCTCTCAACATGTCAGAATGCCAATTTCTGTCTTTATCTACTGAGGAAACAAAGCATCTTGAAGTTAATCCTGCAAACAGTCTTGGACTCATTTCACTCAGTTCGGTCTTTCTGCCAGCATCATTTTATTCACCATGGAAACTAAAACCAAAGTGGTCTTGGTACATCAACTAAATCTTTTTCCATAAACCCTTATGGCATGTTGTGTACTTCACATCCTCTCTATATAACACTTCATACATATATTAAAGCAGGTTCCTAGATTTTCTGAGGAAAATGTGAGCGGTGCTTGCCCAAGCAAAACTTACATTTTACATTACATTTACATTCATGCATTTGCCGGAAGCTTTTATCCAAAACGACTTGCACTGCATTTAAAGTATACATTTTATCAGTTCATGCATTCATGCCAGGAGAAAATCACCCAATCTGCACAAATTGAGGCATCATTCATGTTCGTAGCACAAACCCAGAACGGGTTACATGAAGACTAACATTTAAAGTTAAGAGTTTAAAACAACCATGAGACCAAAGTATAAGCAAACCACCATTGACATACATTAAATTAAAAGGAAACATAACTTTTAGAATAAAATGTTCAATAGGGTTCTATTTAGAACACTAGGGTTCTTTAGTGGCGGGTGGCGACTTCTTTAACGGGGTATGCTGCGTGGCGTGTCAAAAAATGTGCCCGGTGCAGACACGTTGGATTTATAACAGCGAGATGCTCGCATTCGCTCAAGGCGGTTTTAGAGGTTTTAGCTTAGTTGCTTAGTCAGAGAAACACTTTGGCAGGTGACAATTTAAATGCAAAAAAAAAAAAATACTTTTAATTAATAATTAAAAATAATTATAATATAATAAATATTAGTAGTGTGTTAAAAATAAAGTATAAGTAAAATATAATTATAATAATAATAAATATAAGTATAATACATAAAAATATTAATATTATTTAAAAAATAAATTGAAATGATGCCTTTAACAAATGCATAGACTATTGATTAACAATGTTGAATAGTTAAGCACAAAGTATACTTCAATTTTATGCATACGCAAAGGTCAGCCTACAGTGTGCGTGAATATCATTATGAAAAGAGAGTGCCCATTCATTTTTATGCAACAATTACAATTGGCAACCTTGTGTCGATTAGAAGGTAATGAAACACTGCATAAACAGAACAGACTGGAACGCATGCAAGCTACAGCAACAATGGAAGCCTACACAGATGAGAAATTGTGCAAAGAGGTTAGAAAAAAAATACCCTTATTTGTACAACTCTAGCATGACAGAATACAAAGATATTTACATGGGTTGTGACTCGTGGCGAGAGATTGCCCAAAACTGAACGTGTGCCTGTGTACTCATACGTGTCAAATGAAGTATACTTCGCAAGGCTGTGCATTCAACTGTGAAAACAAACCTGTTGTGGATCCGCTTACCCGAAACCCTCAGGCAGATTTGAAGAAAATGTCATTTGGCAAATAAATAAACGACGGATAATTGACCCGTTACAAAGCTATGTCCGACAATCCATGCGCTCTCACGTCACTCATCATGTTCTCACGCAATTAAAAATACATCGTGGAGCAAAGAGGACACTGACAACGCTTCGACAGACACATGAATATGCTTCATATTTAATATGAAAAATTTTATATTGCATATGTTTCATATTTAATATATCGTAATTTTATACAGAAGTTTAAACAATAAATACCGTATAATGTCTCTTTAATGTTTCATGACAGATCGCTGTAGCTCCTTCAAGCGGCTCATGAACCAACCATCTCTTCATACTAGTTCTTTTATAGCATCAAATAAATTTGAATGGACATCAGAATGTTGTTTCAAGGACGGAAAGACAATTTTTGAAGTTCAAGTTCACCAACGTTTATCTACTAACTGCCCTGACTGCGTGAATGGTGGATTCGGGGTTATGATTGGTCAGATCGCCTGTCTATCAAACTATTTGCGAAGGGTCAATTACATATGTATTACAAAAATTGTGTCATGTAAGCTTTAGAGAACACCTCAAACAAGGGAATTTATAAGTGAAAACCCACTTTAATTTTCACCTCATTTCTCAAAGAGTCTGAGAACGGTTTCACAAACAGCAATATATTACACACTGCATAAAAGCTAATATTCAAAAAGAATTATAGGGGCACTTTAAAGAATGCTCTGTGCCAAAAAGTTTCACTAAGGAGAAATGTCTTAAAAGAGTGCATAATACTCTTAAATTTTCTAATAATAAAGTATGTTTCAGCTGCTTAATTAATAAAATTAAGTTAAAAATTAAAAAAAAAAAAATTAAAACAAAATCCTAAAATGTTCTATATATGAAGCGCCTGACAGAAGCTTTTCTTCTAAGAGAGTACATTTAGCAAACTCAGCAACCCAGTTTTGCAATGACAGACAAACACTAGCATGGAAGCTTGATTGATTAGGAGGGTTTGTCTGAATGATCACATTATTTCACTTCCAGAGTGTGGCGGGAGAGATATTGTCACAATTCGACTGTCAGACAGCGGAAAAGTCAGAACAGCATCTCTATAAAGCAGCTGTTATTGTCTGTCACACCGTGGATAATTATCGTTTGCCATTGTGAGAACGCAAATACATTCAATTTTTCTCTGTCTCTATCCCTCGCACACACAAACACACACACACACAGTGGATTTGAGACACTGTCGCAGTGCTTATTTGAGTGACTCTGAGATGTGGCGTTGGGTCAATCCAGCGACACACCCGCCAATCAAACACGAAATCCGTATCAGCAATCCACAGACTCGCTGTTCAAACACACTCGCTCTTTCTCTGTCTTTCTGTATGTCATCCAAGCCAAGAGGAAAAATATCTGTCCTCTCTCCACTGCTCCCAAAGAAATCAGTTCATTTTTCTGAGATTACTTTCCAAACAGATCAGTCCATTCCTCTGAAGTTAGTCACACCTTGCCATATACTATCAAAATACAACAGTGAGTCAGATCAAAATTAGTGGTGTTTGCTAACTGAAGCATGCTCAGTGTTGGGGGTAACGCATTACAAGTAACTTGAGTTACGTAATCAGATTACTTTTCCAAGTAATTAGTAAAGTAACACATTATTTTTCAATTTACAACAAAATATCTAAGTTACCTTTTTAAAACATTCAGTATTCCTCAAAATGAATAATAACGGTGAAATGCAATGTCAGAATTTTATGCAAACCTGTAATAATTAACAATCTTAAATTACAAATATACTTTGTATTTAATCTCACTTTATGAACCAATGTCTTCGCTGTTGACATTCAATGATCTAATTAAAGCATACTAAGCAAAAGTTACTTTAGTTAGATTTAGAAATGTGTTGAACTTCCTTCTCCTGTACCTTATTCTTTTTTTAATCCAGAATAGCAGCACAGCTGAAAGGATGGTTTGAGCTGCGCCCTCTACTGTACAGGCGTAAAAATGCATTTCCTTCAGCCTGAGGCTTATTTATTTAACTTTTAGAGTAAAAGAGCCTTTACATTTGCTAAAAATAGAACTTTTTTTGTTATTACTAAAAAAACAAACAAGTCCAGGTGAGAAAAAGTAACGCAAAAGTAACGCATTACTTTTTATAAAAAGTTACTAAGTAACTCAATTAGTTGTTTTTTTTAGGGAGTAACGCCATAATGTAATGCTTAACTTTTAAATGTAACTTTCCCCATCACTGCTAATGATTCATGTAGCTTAAACAGTATGCTCACATTCTTACTTTGGTCTAATTTTATAGTTAAAACCATTGAATACAAGATATGTAATATACCTAAAATGCAGCACTGCATAAGATATTAAGACTTATTTTCAGATCTCTTTAATCGAGTGTATTTAATAGCATTATCAACAAGCAGAAAAGTTAAAAACAAGTTAAATAAATTTGCTAATGCAGTAAGACCAAATACACTTTTTTCATGATATAGGCCTAATCTATTAAAACCATCAATATATTATATAGGGTTGCACATTTTTCTTGATTTAAGTTTTTGTTTGTTTGTTTGTTTTCTGGAAACCAGTAAGATAACATGTGAAACAGTCATAGACAAATAAATAAAATGGTCACACCTGCTTGGTTATGACACGGTAAAGCAACGAAACAAAGTGAGTACAAAAAAATCCCATAGACTAATTGAGGGAACTGATCAATTTAGAGACCAATATTATAGACCACTCGCATACCTTAGCAACCACATAGCAACACATTAAAACCACTCCAAATACTTCTGAGTAAGTTAAAACCACTCAAAACACCTCAGCAATCACATAGAAACAGACTCATAATACCTTAGGAACCAGAATGCAACACATTACAACCATGCAGAACCCCTTAGCAACATGATAAAAACCACTAAGAATACTTTTAACAGCATAGCAACATGTTAAAACCACTCAAAACATGTTAGCAACCACTCAGCGACATATCAAAACCCACTCATAATTAGTAACCGGATTGCAACTTTAAAACACTCTTATCCAGGGTTATTTATTTACAAATTGTATCAGTTACTGATTCCAAATTACATGATAAAAGTTAGTAACGTAATCCATTACATTACAGATTTACGGTAATATAATTAGAGTACTTTTTGATTACTTTTGACCTAACTTGTTTATCGCATTGATTTGAAGAGGATAATATTGTATCATATGAAATGACAAAGTTAAAGAAAATATAATACATTATTAGTACAGTATTATATATAGTATTACATTGCATTAGGGTTTCCCAGACTGGGGTTTGCAAATTCAGTGAAAAGCTATTAATTAAATCATAAAAATGTAACATTTAAATAAATAATTTTAAAATTATATAAATGTGTTTGAAAGAGAAAGCCTTCTAAAGACATAGCAATACATGTTTAAATGACTCACTGAGTGATAACTCAAATAATAATTAAAGGGCTCGTAAGGATGCAAAGAAAACACTTAAAAGGTGTAACGATTTATATAAATCCACTGATCAACTGCTAGTGGCTGGTCTATCTGTGCAATTCCACCTACCTGGAAGATCTTCTGAATGATAAACAATAGGCTTTTTTACAAAAGGAAATTTAAAGCATAAATAATCAATAAAGTAAAAATCAATAAAATATGTAACTACGAGTATTTTAAAATGTAAAACAATATAATTACAAGCACTATCATTTTGTAATCAATCATGTAATCAGTTACTACCTAGCACTGTCGTTAAGAACAGCGTAACAACCACATAGCAACACCCTGACAACCACTCAGCATTGTGCTGCGAGTTCTTTATAGACAAACACCAATCAAAATTTCTTGTAAAAATCTAGCTCATGAATTCATCTAATTACATTCACACACATGCAAGCCTTATCAAGCCCATCTTTACACAAAAAAACGCAAGCGTGTCAATTCTCAGACGACTTTTCATTCACTTCCTCTCGTCTCTCATTCTCAGTTAGTGTTAATGGATATCTGTCAGGATGAAAGCTGAGAGAGACTGATGGAAGCGCTCGAGGTTATGAAGATAAATGTATATGTGGTTGTATCACTGATGACCGGCTACCTCATATCCGCCATTAGTCCGGTGGATATCTCCATTTAAGGACCCTTACCAAAGTTCATATTGCACTAATGACAACTGCTCCTCGCCGCAGGACTCCTTTTAAGAAACATGCATTTCATATGTGAGGTCACTGGAGAGCATATTCAAATCAAACTTTTATTTCTCAAACTCTAGAGAATATATAGAGAGCAACTTACCAGAACTGCTGGTTAGTATATCTGTCCATTAATGTTATTCTGTTTTGTCCTCTTTTATCTTTGTTTTTTTACTCTTTCATAATATCAGAAACTTATGTTGTAAGATGTGTTATGTGAATATAAGGATACAGATGTTATGTCTTTCAAGTATTAACTATGCTTGTTTGAAGTGCTAATTTGAAAATGAAGAAAGAAATTAAGATGTAAATCTTAGTATTGTAATTTTACAGTTGTGAATTTGAATTATTTGTATTAAATTCTCAGGGGTTTTTTAATTTCTCAGTACAAATATATTATTGCAATATATTTATTATTTTAGTATTTATACGAATATAAGCACAATATGTAAGATTTTTTTTATTAAAATGTCCAAAAACCACTTGCAGTGTGATATATTTCGTTCAGCTGTGTACTTGCATTATGCTAAATGTTTCCAAGAATTTGTAAAGTCAGAGAAATACACAATTTTAAATAGTGCCCCGTCCCTCCCTTGTCACTTGTCGCCTGTCCATGACGTAATATCTGCGTTTTCCTGGTTTCCGATTGTACTGCATAGTAACCATGGCAACAGACGCCGGACAGCTGCGTTACATTTAGCGGGACACTGTTGTTGCTTCGTTCAAGCTTTATGGACCATGGTGAGCAAACTTTGGGACAAAAGGAGAAATAAAATGATAATCAATATAGGCGTGGCGTTTCAGAGATGATGAGAGCTTTGCAACAAACTTCGACTTATCTAGCAAATGTAGGCTAGATAAGACTAATCAATGTTATATAACTCAACATGTCGAAGTGTTAGAATATCATCAGTATGATATTCTAATGCTGATTTGGTTACTGTTAAGTCTCATACATCCAACAAACGAATCCACAGAATAACATTACAACTTTCAACACACTTAAATACAGTTGATTATGAAAGTGTAACGTTAGACCAAGTGAAACAGCGCAGCGTTTCCTCAAAGTTTTAATTCGTCAAATAAACTGACCTGTATGAGTAGTATTTCAGCACTTGTGAGTAGTTTGGTAGACTGAAATATCTTCATTCCTTTATATCCCCTGAGACTCGCATGTGACACTGATGTTTGCTTCTTATTAGTAATCACACACGGTTCTCGGACACGCATGTTAAAAACATGCATTTAGTCTTCCATAAACATTATTTCCCCATAAACATTTTTACATCCATCAGCATGACAAGTTCCATGATTGCATACTTATTCACTGCATCATCAATCTACACCTTTGTTATTGTTTTGAAGAGTTTAACGACCCCTAGCGGCGAAAAAAAAAATACATATTGTGCCTTTAATAATAATCACTCAAATTTTTAAAGTTGGCATGAAACCAAAGTTGCAATAATCTTTTCTTCCCTATTGTCACATATTATATTATACTATTATTTGTCGCATATTATACTATTGAGTGAAACAGTTTCTTGAACAAGAACAAATGTAGAGAACTTCATTTTGTCTGGTGGGAACTGATTGGATGGTTGGATGATTGCGGTTTGCTATTGGTGTGACTGACCGGTTGATCCCGCCCTCGCGCCAATAATAATGTCAATAATGATATCAATAATAATAATCATCGGATGGGCTGCAAGAGGCAGGGCAAGTTATTTTGATTAAAGATTACAGGGCACATAAATTTAAAAACGTCTCGGTTACATAGGTAACCCTCGTTCCCTGAAGGAGGGAACGGAGACGTACGTCGGATGACCGACGAATAGGAATCTCGCTAGAGAGGCCAATCTACTTCGAGTGTAACTAAAACGAGCCAATGCATATTGGCATGCAATCATATGCATCAGCTGCTCACTCCTCGCAGCGTGGGTATATAATGAGCAGCAGGTGCGTTGCATCTTTAGGTTTTCGCTGAGGAGCCGAACCAGATAGGCGGCAGCCTCAGCGGGGTACAGCAACTGTGGCGACGGGACGTACGTCTCCGTTCCCTCCTTCAGGGAACGAGGGTTACCTATGTAACCGAGACGTTCCCATTCAGTCGGTCACTTCGACGTACGTCGGATGACCGACGAATAGGAATCCCTACCAAAGCGCCACAGGAGCTGCCCTCTTCCAGCGCTCTGTTGTAAGCCACCTGAACCCCCTTGCCTGAGGACGGTGGGCCAGGGCTAACACAGAGAGTGTCAATCACTGCTGTTCCCAAACCCATTCAGTGAGACTATTGGATAACACTGGGAAGCGTACCCTTCGTGTAAAAGGGACGCTGCGGAAGCCACATCCTTCCCCGAAGGAGTTATGTGGAAGAATAATGGACTAACCGTGGGGTTGTCATATGGAAGAACTGGGGTGACTCCACTCAACGAGAGGTGGGTTCTCCCAGAGGGAAAGACACGGGCTTCGATTAGGAGCAACTGTGGAACCAGACATATGGGATCCCCGTAGGGTCACTCATATGGAACCCAGCCTAAATCCGGTTCTCAAGGATGCAGCGGAGTAAAGGCCTGGCGCCAGACGCTCCGCCACGTCGGCTGCCGAAGGGAGATCGGAGGACTCAACAGGGTCTGCCTTGTAGGGACTCTCTGGAGAATAAGCACATGTAAGTGCAGCAAGCCGACACTAAGCCGGGGCCTCTCCGTGCCTCTGACCTGAGGCGAGAACACGGGAGGAGACCGACTCAACACGAAGGCTATAAAACCTAGCGAGCGTGTTAGGTGTCGCCCAGCCCGCAGCTCTACAGATGTCTGTTAGCGAGGCGCCACGAGCCAGCGCCCAGGAGGATGCGACACCTCTCGTGGAGTGTGCATGCAACCTGAGCAGGCAGGGCACACCCTGAGCTTGGTAAGCCAGGGCAATGGCATCCACTATCCAGTGGGCCATCCTCTGCTTGGAGACAGCCTTTCCCTTCTGCTGGCCTCCATAACAGACAAAGAGCTGGTCTGAGGTCCTGAAGCTTCGAGTTCTGTCCACATACAGTCGCAAAGCGCAAACTGGACAGAGCAAAGCCAGGGCTGGGTCTGCCTCCTCCGAGGGCAGCGCTTGCAGGCTCACTACCTGGTCCCCGAAGGGAGTGGTAGGAACCTTGGGCACATAGCCAGGCCGGGGTCTCATTACCACGTGGCTGTCACCCGGCCCGAACTCTAGGCACGATTCGTCGACCGAAAAAGACTGCAGGTCCCCTACCCTCTTGATGGAGGCCAATGCAGCCAGCAGCAAAGTCTTCCTAGACAGAATCTTTAAGTCTGCTGACTGCAAAGGCTCAAAGGGAGCATTCTGGAGTGCTCTCAGCACCAGAGCCAAGTCCCAAGAGGGTATGGAGGGGGGACGAGGAGGATTTAACCGTCTCGCCCCCCTAAGGAACCTGACGACCAGGTCGTGCTTACCAACAGATTTGCCATCTATGTGGTCGTGGTATGCAGAAATAGCAGCAGCATGGACTTTGAGGGTGGAGGGGGACAGCCTACGCTCCAACCTTAGCTGCAAGAAGGAAAGCACGACTCTGATCGAGCATCTTCGGGGGTCTTCTCGGTGAGAAGAACACCACTCGACGAACAGGTTCCACTTCAGGGCGTAAGCACGTCTTGTAGACGGTGCACGTGCCGAAGCGATGGTGTTAAGTACCTCGGAGGGTAAGTCACCAGAACCTCCGCGTCCCGTCCAGGGACCAGACATGGAGTTTCCAGAGATCTGAACGCGGGTGCCAGAGGGTGCCCCGTCTCTAAGAAAGAAGGTCCTTCCTCAGAGGAATGGGCCAGGGAGGGGCTGTCGCAAGGAGTGAGAGTTCCGGGAACCAGGTCCGGTTGGGCCAATAGGGCGCAACTAACACGACCTGCTCCTCGTCCTCCCTGACTTTGCACAGTGTCTGTGCAAGTAGGCTCACTGGGGGAAACGCATATTTGCGGAGGCCCCGGGGCCAGCTGTGCGCCAGCCGCACGGTTGAGCACACCGGGGATGCGAATGGCATGAAGCGACCTCAGATGCTTCTGACTCCAGAGGAGGAGATGGGGGGCGAGTTGTGACATGCGACGGGAGCGTAGACCACCTTGACGGTTGATGTATGCCACCGTCGCAGTGTTGTCCGTACGGACCAGCACATGCCTGCCCTGAAGCGGCCCCTTGAGGCGGCTCAGGGCGAGCCGTACTGCCAACAACTCGAGGCAATTGATGTGCCACTGCAGTTGGGGGCCCGTCCACACCCCTGACACTGCATGCCCGTTGTACGTGGCGCCCCAGCCGGTGGTCGAGGCATCCGTGAAACCACAGCATGCCGGGACACCTGCTCTAGGGGCACTCCGGCCCGAAGAAACAAGGAGTCCGACCACGGGCTGAAGGTATGGCGGCACTCTGGAGTGATTGCCACCCGGAAAGTGCCGTGTTGCCACGCCCATCTCAGGACTCGGCCGTGGAGCCAGTGCTGAAGCGGTCTCATATGAAGCAGACCGAGCGGAGTTACTGCCGCTGCGGCCGCCATATGCCCCAGGAGCCTCTGAAAGAATTTCAGTGGGACCGCCGTCCTGCCGCTGAACGTATTCAGGCAGTTCAACACCGACTGAGCACGTTCCTGTGTGAGGCGTGCTGTCTGTTCGACCGAGTCCAACTCCATACCGAGAAAAGAGATCCTCTGCACGGGGGCGAGTTTGCTCTTCTCCCAGTTGACCTGAAGACCCAGCTGGTTGAGGTGTCTGAGCACCAAATCCCTGTGTTCGCACAACTGATCCTGCGACTGAGCCAAAACGAGCCAGTCGTCTAGATAGTTGAGGATGCGAACGCCCTGTTCTCTCATGGGAACAAGGGCTCCCTCCACGACCTTCGTAAAGATGCGGGGAGACAGGGCCAGCCCGAAGGGCAAGACTCTGTACTGATATGCTCGACCTTCAAACGCAAATCGCAGGAATGGCCTGTGTCGCGGAAGGATCGAGATATGACAGTACGCGTCCTTCAGGTCGATCGCTGCAAACCAATCTCGGGGACGGATGCACTTGACAATGCGTTTCTGCGTGAGCATTTTGAACGGTAGCTTGTAAAGGCTCCTATTCAAAACTCGCAGGTCCAAGATCGGTCGTAACCCACCGCTTTTCTTGGGTACAATGAAGTAGGGGCTGTAGAACCCCGACTTCATATCGGCTGGAGGGACCGGCTCTATCGCGTCCTTCGCCAGTAGGACCGCGATCTCCGCACACAAGACAGGAGCGTCGGCAGCTTTCACTGAAGTGAAGTGGATGCCCCTGAACCTCGGGGGACGCCGGGCGAACTGAATCGCATAGCCGAGCCTGATGGTCCGGATGAGCCAGCGAGACGGACTGGGGAGCGCTAACCAGGCTCGCCGAGACCGTACAAGCGGGACCAAAGGGACCGCAGGCGTACCCGCCGTGGGGCAGCGAGGTGGAACGCAGGGACGCGGCTCGGGAGACTCTCTTTGTGAGGCGGCCCGAAGCGGGGTCAGAGTGTGCTGTGCAACACTTACCTGGTTCCACAGATGGACAGTGGGAGCAGGCGAAGTCTTGGCTGCCTGCTGCGCGCTGCTGTCCGCTGGCGACAGAAGAGGGGGAAGAGAGTGGTGAGGTTCTAGCCCTCCCACTGCTCTCCACGTCCTCTTCGGACCCAGAGATGGAGGGAACCGCTCTTTTTTTTCTGAAAATTTGGGTACCGCTGGCTGTTGAGCCAGCGGCGGAACAGAAAAACCAATCAACAAAGGATTTACTACCCGGCCCTCCTCCGGGGAAAGAGTGGAGAGGTCTCCATCTCCTGAAGAGCAGTTCCCTCCCTCTCCAAGCCACCCGTCCTAGGGCCTCTTGCTCTTGGCTTTGCCGCCCTTCTTGGCGGGGGCCTGGACGGGCTGGGCACCCCGACCATGACCGGCTCCATGGCGCCGCTTGATGACGGCTGCTGCTGCTGGGGAGCGGGGGCGGCCACGGGGGGGGGCGCCCCTGGCGACGAGCAGCCTGAGGCGATGCGGGCGGTGGAGGTGCAGCAGCTGACCGCCTCAGCAGGATGTGGCCCTCAGACTGCTTCTGTACAGCCGAGAACTGTTGGGCAAAGTTCTCGACCGCGTCGCCAAGAGGCCGGTCTGGGACATGGGGGCATCAAGGAACCTGACTTTGTCGGTATCCCTCATGTCGACCAGACACAGCCAGAGATGACGTTCCTGGACCACCAGCGTGGACATCGCACGACCCACTGACCGCGCAGTGACCTTCGTCGCTCGAAGCGCGAGGTCCGTAGCGGTACGAAGTTCTTGGAGAACCTGTGGATCATGACTACCCTCGTGCAGGCCCCTCAGTGCCTTGGCCTGATGGACCTGCAACAACGCCATAGCGTGTAAGGCGGCAGCGGCTTCCACGCAGGCCCAGTAAGCACTGCCGGTAGGTCCGACCAGCGCTCACAGGCCCGGGAAGGGAGAGACGCTCCCCCCTCTCTTCAGGAAGGGGTATGCGTGAACATCCCTTTGCCGCACCGCCATCAAGGGTAGTGAGGGAGGAGGTCCCACTGGCACGGTTTCGGGCAGTAAAAGGTGCCCTCCACGCACCAGTGTTCTCTACATGCACTTCCGGGAAGAAGGGAACCGGGGTGGGGGGCTGAGAACCATCCCTTGCCACTCCGAGGAACCAATCATCCAACCTCGAGGGCTCGGGACACGGTGGAGCACTCCACACGTTGGAGCATTCCACACGAGCCCGACCCTGTTGGCGGCCCGGGAAAGCATAGCCATCATTTCCGGGTCTGATACGGGCACAGCTGTCACTCGCGAAGGAGGCAACCGCTCCGAATCATCATCCGCGAAAGCGTCAGGCTCACCCTCCGATGCAGCGATCGACATCCGGTCATCCTGGGGAGCCCTGAAGGATACGGATGGTACACACCTCTGGGGCGGTCCATCACGCTCCCCCAGCAGCTCTACTGGCTGCAGAGTGCGGGAGGAGTGAGGGTTCCCAGGGGGTTGGTTCCCCGAGGGAAGCGCGCTCACTGTAATCCTCAAATCACCAGTGCCACCGCCCGAAACAGCCCTCCATTTTCAGGAGGACTGGAACGAAGCAGTGGCACTGGGACTCCGCCCCCTTGCAGGAGGCAGAGTCTAGATCGCAACCCCGCCCCCCTTGCAGGAGGCGGAGTCTAGATCGCAACTCCGCGATGGTCATCTTCCCGCAATGGGTGCTTGACTCATCCACAAACGCTGCCTCAGCGCGCCTTAAGCCCAAGCACGCGATACAGCGCTCGTGACCATCCCGAGGCGCCAGGTAACGACCGCATCCAGAAACACGCAAGTAGTACACATCTTCGAAAAGACGCGAAACTACTCGCGCGAGCTCTTTTAGGAATTAACTCTTTCGAGTGCTGAAGCACGCAGGGGATAACCGCGGCAACACAGACAGGGAAAAAGTGCAGCCTGTCGTGTGCACTCACTCTTGAAACCGCTCTTACCAGCTGTGATAACAGCTTTTAAGCGCTCTATAATAGCGCACCGTTACCAGCCATAAGAACGGCTTTTACAGCTGAGAACAGCTTCATTTGCTCACATAAAACAGAACAAACAGAGAAGACAAACAAGAGAACGGCCCCGCTGCTGCGCTGTCCGCCTGCACTCTCACGAAGAGCAATCCACCAAAAGATTCTTCGTCTTTCGTCACACTCGCTCGTAGACACCATACAGGTTCGGCTCCGAAGCGAAAAGCTAAAGATGCAACGCACCTGCTGCTCATTATATACCCGCGCTGCGAGGAGTGAGCAGCTGATGCATATGATTGCATGCCAATATGCATTGGCTCGTTTTAGTTACACTCGAAGTAGATTGGCCTCTCTAGCGAGATTCCTATTCGTCGGTCATCCGACGTACGTCGAAGTGACCGACTGAATGGGAACAATAGTTATCTGCATGGATAAATCATTTAAAATAAATACTGCAATAGTACATAAAAAGTCTTTAGAATAGCTTTTCAAAGTTAATTTTATTTTCTACGATCCCCAACAAATCATCTAATTTTGATCTTCATATAACTTCATTTTCTGTCCAGACGGAAGAATTGGCATCTCAATTTTACATTCCCTGTGGGGTTCCTTATAAAACTCATCCACTAAAAAGCTCCAACAAAGCTAATTGAGCTCAAGTTTGGTTTGCTTATTGTAAAAGGCCCCATGAAAATCACAGAGCTCAGATCCATCAATTAAAACACTGTAGGGTAAAAACAGCTAGGCTAAAATTCTTTGACAACTCTGACTTGAAACATATGTCACTCAGCAACCCAAACACTTTACCTCCCAGCATGATATACCTACCTAACAGCACTGGCTAGCATTTAAAAACTACACACACCAGGCAGCAAGAGGGCTAATGCTCCTCTTAGCAGCTGCTAGCAGTGTGAGCAACAATAAAGCTGCTAGCATGACAGCTGCCTTTGGCTATAGATCTGGGCACAGTTTTGTTGTGTTTGCTGTATAATAAATGGTTAGACTGTGGGTAGTTCAGATCAGAGTGTTTTAGCCTCAACATAGCCACAAAAGGGCTGGCTGAAAATTAAAGGCAGCACCTATTAAGAAGCCCATCGGTGAGACTGTGTGGCCGCTGGCCAGACCGAGCATGTGTGCCTGTGAACGTGCTAGCGTGGACGCTAAACTGGCCAGTTTCCAACACAAGGCTGGAAATCCATGTTCAAACACCTGGGTGTGAAATGCAACAGTGCTGCAGGCAGACAGATAGAAAGAGAGTGGAAAAAAGGATCAGCTTGTTCTCCACTTCATGCCTAATGGAAACATTTTATTTCGCTCTCACAGCCTTCTTACATTTATGCCATCAGCTTTCTCTTAGGCGCATTGAGACATGTCTACGCGTGGGAGGATTTCATTGTAGGATTTCATCATCTGAGAAGGTAAAAATTACATATATTGTGCAAACTATTTACGTTACTTGACACCCCCCCCCCCCCATTTCAGCTCAGAAAAATCACTTTCGCATGCACTCACACACTTGCATTTCCGTGTTCATGCCACCGCCAATGAATTAACAAAGCTAAATTCTTTATTAAACCTGCTGAACCGTTATCAATGCAAATGTGACACTGCGATCAGGCACTGCCTCTCCCGCTCTCTCTGTCTGTCTCTCTGCCAGAGGGAATATAAGGTCATTACTGCTCTAATTTAAATCTAAAATAGCGGCAGATAGCAGAACGTGCGTGTGAGGGGAATCATAAGAACAATATAAGAATTGCAGAGTCAGTCAACAACGAGAAACACCCTTTGTTCTCCATGCATTAGCCTTTGCCTTGCTTTTTTACACAAATAATAACCTAGTGTCACACTTTTGCAAAGTCTTGGTTGACATGAAAAATGACCAAGCACAGTTCGTTTTGGCATGATGTATCAGGGACGGGTAAATATCAAATAGATTAGGAATGCGAAAATTGGTACCATATTTGTTATCAGCTGATATTAAAGATCAAATTTGAAATGAATGGCACCAGCATGAGTTTCAAGACAACAGAGTTCACTGCTCACTTCAATTGAAAAACTTAGACCTGTACATAGCAAAACTTAATAGACTAAACATGACAGATCACTACAATGCCCCCGGGGTGCTTTTAAAGTGTATCTATAAAAGGAACGGATAGCTTTCTGACCTGCAGTATCCTGATATCTACAACTACCTCATCAACTTTCCCTCATCCTATACTCCGGAGACTTTTTGAAAGCCTACAAAAGTCTGGAGGGGCATTAGTTGCCCCTTGAAATAATCATTTATTTATTTATTTGACATTTTTATGGAAAAGTGTGTGAAAAAATGTGTTTTATGTTCTGTCACTCTGTGTATAATGGTATGTGTATACTGAAAATTCTTATGTAGCCTATATATCTGTCCACATTTTAAACTCTTTCATGTCATTTTAGGGTAATTACACATATAGGAATACAGAGATAAAAGACTAAATTAATTTTAAAAAAAATACACCCATCTATTGTTTTGTTGTGTTGGGTAGCACGTTTTAATGCAGTGAACCATTTCAGTCGTCTATCGGGATCTTTAGGAATACAATAAAATTATTTCCCCTTTGCTTTCCCCCGCCTGTTATGGCATCCTGGCGCACAGCAGCTATCCACCAAGTTGAAATAGTAAGGTTTGTAAGGTCTAAACAGTTGGTTTTAAATTATTGTTCGGACCACTATCGATTCCAATTGCTACAGCCACTCTAGTGCTCTCCTGATGGCCTGCCAAAATGGTGGAGTTTAGATTGCGTGACGTCAATTTTGTCAATTTTGTCAATTTGCGGGACTTGATTTTGTCTGTTGGGAATGGACTGGATGGTTGTGTTTAGCAATTGGTGGAACTCAATGGAGTGAGGGGTTGTCCCACCCTTGCACCAGTAAACACATCATCAGAAAAGAGCAGAGATGAGCTGCATGAGGGAGGGGAGCTAATTTGATTCAAGATTATGAGAGACATTAATAATGAAAAAAAAAAAAAACTAAATGATGAGCACAGATAAGTCATTTATAATAAATACTATAAATTTTCATAAAAAAAAAACAAGAATTGTCCATTTTGATTTCATGGTTGCTTTAAATATAACAGTGAATATTAGATATTTAATTGTGCATGCTTATTTTCCCTGTTTTTACATTAAGATGGCCTCTGCCTTCATTTAATACTCAAAGTTAAAATCATTTAAAAAAAAAATCAGAACAGTAATGTCGAAAACAATTAAAAAAAAATATTAATTAATATAAATATTTAATTGAAATTGGCTACTTGCCTTGACAACTAACTAAAATTAAGTTGATATACTAAATTTTAGAGCTAATACATATATGACAAAAGCACACACACTCAAACATACACATACACATACACATATATATATAGTTATGATAAAAGCATATAAAAACTAAAATGAAAACTGAAAAAAACTAACTCACACAACTATTAAATACATAAGACTATATAAATAAAATAACACTTCTGTGGAAAATATCAAAATGAATATACATTTTTCATGCTGTACATTATAAATGTTGTGCATTTAAAATGAGTGGTTTAGTTTTTAGGCTTTTATTGTGTACTTTATTTAGCCATAGCATGGCTATGTTGGTCAGACTCTTAAAATACTAACTGTTTCCCAAAAATAGACAATATCACAATAATAGATGCTCTAGAATGGCTCTATAATTCAGTTCTACCTCCTGGAACAACCTTTGTTTGGAGAGCGTTCCTGTGATGCCATAAAATGCTGCCTCCATGGACAGTTCACTGCGATTGGAACAGAGCAACACAGAGTTCCAGTTCGACTGTTTAGCAGTCTAGAAGTTTCTCTCTCTTTCTCTTTCGCTCTCTCACTCGCTCACACACACACACACACACACAGACTGCGAGTGAAGCATGCTGTGGACTGACACGCTTTGATGGAAGTTCTCAGAGCTGCAGAGGAACAGTAACAGTGTGTCTGGAAAGGAGAAACAGACCACTGAGATCTCCACTCTCCCAACAGACTGAAACTAAAAAATACACAGAGAAACACTGTTTCTGTACTGGATCTCTTCTACTCGGCAGCAGTCAACAGGAACCTTTCAAGAGCTAACAGGGTACACACTTAGGGCTGTCACAAAACCAAGTCTTTTGTTTATATATATATATATATATATATAGTCAAAACCACAATAAAAATATTATGCTATTGAACACACTGCTTTATTTTAAAAGTTAAATTAGCGATATTAAGTTTTATTAAGAGTAACACTTTACAATAAGATTCAATTCTTTAATGCACATTTATAGGTTAATGTTAATTCATTCAAAATATTAATAAATTAATTAAAAAAATATTGTTTGTTGCCATTTCATATTAGCTCTTTACTAATACTAATATTCAGAACCTTATTGTAATATGC
Source organism: Opsariichthys bidens (assembly GCA_037194245.1). Taxonomy (NCBI): domain Eukaryota; kingdom Metazoa; phylum Chordata; class Actinopteri; order Cypriniformes; family Xenocyprididae; genus Opsariichthys; species Opsariichthys bidens. The sequence goes on along the minus strand of CM074284.1, from coordinate 22,588,917 downwards.
TGACAAATTAACCCCACGGGCAATTCATTTAAACCTACGCCATGCAGCATTCAAGTATTTCTCAATTAAGTAACTATTGTCAATTTCTAATTATTCTTGTAAACAGTCTAAAATAAAGAACAAAAATAAATTAAGAGCAACGAGTGGCTTTGTCTTTTAATTGCAAATATTGATGATTAATATGACCAACATATTAGACATTGGCAGGTCTGTTAGGCTGCTTTTACACGGCAAATCCCATCGCACAGATTCCATGTTGTGACAAATCCAATTATTCTTTTTGTCTTGCCTTTTTACATTCACTTAAGACAAAGTGGCTGTGTACATTAATACCTTGCCAAGCTGGGCATTTTGTCCAAGAAGCAGTCATATGCTCAGACACATTAGCCTGGTTTATACTCAGGGGAAAAAGTACCGTCATTGTAGGCCTCGCAGCAGTTTGCGTCGCCTCTAAAAGGTCCTGCTTTGCGGGGCAGTGCACCACAAAATTTACTTCAATACCATTGGATGAATTTCAAGCAAGGATAGCAAAGCAGATGAATTGTATGTTCAAAGGAGAGAATAAATATGCCAAACAATATTAAAAGCACCATGTTTAACCTCCAAAAATAAACTGCATGGCGTTGTAGCTTTTCAGTCAAAAAGTGCATTTGTATTTGTACAATCCATAGAAATGCCAAAACAACAGAAATGAATGAAGTGCCAAATAAAAAGTGTATAAGAGTACACATTTCTTTAACAAATTGGGGATTGTAAAATTATTTTAAATGTAAAACTTAACATGATGACTAATAGAAACAACAACAACAACAAAACTGCAACTACAAATTTAAAGGGATAGTTCACTCAAAAATGAAAATTAACTGTTAATTTACTCACCCTCAGGCCATCCAAGAGGTACGTGACTTTTTTGCTTTAGCATAACCGTCAAGAGAGTTTTTAGCTGAAAATCTTTTAAAGGAAGAACATTTAAAGGAGTCATGAACTGAGAAATCCAAATGACCTTGATCTTGTGACGTATAAGTGGTCATTGTACTATAAAATCTGAAACTTACAGGATGTAAGTTTCAGAACTCAAACCTTTCTTGTTAGTCTAGAAACAGCTTATATTGAAACAAATCTGCCAAAACAACAGGTTCACAGTGTGGCATTGAAAATCAATGCCTGCTTCTATATCACTGCCTGTTTAGCCCTGCCCACCAATTTGTGTATGTTATATAGGTAAATAACAGGTCTAAGCAGCAAACGCAGGTCTAAGCAGAAACCAAACAATAAAGATGCCAAGATGTGGAATAACAGTCTTTACATTGCCTTCCGTCTGATCCCAACATTAGGAAAGAGTGGATGAACTTTATTTTTAAGACCTTCACTTTATTTTCAGAAAGATTGAAACTAAAAGACGATGCTATGCTGACCATATTGGATCCGACAGTAATGCTGCTGCTGCAAAGCAAGAGACTTGCTACTGCCAATACATACACGACATGCTGCTGTGAGCAAGTGAGACATGCTGCTGCTGTACAAAATAGTGTACATTAATTACCCATAGCAGATCTATACAGGTGGAGCTGGGGAAGGTGGAGGGTTTCTGAGAGCGCACTGCACTGCTAAGGCAAATGCTAGCCAAGTATTTTGAAGGTTGAGCATGCAAGCTGATACAGCAGGAACCAATCAGCTATACCGTATAGATAACAATGTGATTACAAGCGGGTTAAAGGACCTATTAGCCTGCGCCTCTAGAGTTTCTATAATAGCTGTAATAGTACAAACATAGCAAAAGTAGTCTAGTGTTCCACATGTAACACCTATTTCATATGCAAAGATATTAGCCAATCACAGCAGTGGGCATTTACATTGAATCTTACAGCAGACACGCCCCTTAAAACAGAGCGTTTAAATCTGAGGGCTAAAATCGGGGTAGAAAATGGTCATTTATTTCTAAATTATGCCTTTTTGATGTAAAAATCATTGACATTACAAGTAGACCTCAGGAAACATAAAATTATTAACAATTTTAGTTCATGATGCCTTTAACATCCGTGGAACCTTTCCATTGCACTAAAGTTTCTTTATAGTGGAAAAAGATTCTTTAGATTATTAAACACTAAGGTTGGGATCTTATTGACACTAAGAAAAAAATACTCCTGCACTGTAAAAAATTTTAAGCCAGTGCAACAAAAAAAAACTTGGTACTAATTTCCCTAAGCTTTTTCTTGTTCACTCAACTTTTGTAAAAAACAGTTATACTGACTAAAATTAAGTTGTCAGCCATACAAAAAATATTTAATTGGGTTAACTTAAGATTGTTAGTTTTGTGGAGAGGTGCAACTGTTCTTTAACAAACATTTTTAAGTTGAGCCAATTCAACATTTTTGGTCTGCAGAACTCAATGTCTGAAGTTGAGTGAACGAAAAAATACTATTGGAAATTGGTACCAAGTAATAATACGTTATGACTGGAAACTACAATAACATTGCCCAAGTCAAAAACTGAAAACAATGAGTCAATGTTAACAAAACATTTATTCAGAGAAATCAACAGTATAAGTCTTAAATTCAAAATATTTAAGCCAAAGATGTTCTGCACTGCCTCAAATGTGTATTTTAGTCCTTTTGAATACTCAATGTTCAGCGCATAGAGAAGTCCAAAGAGTACCATGAAAGAGTAGGAAAGTCAGGTAGGTCCTCCATGACCACTATTTCCTCCAGGATGATGCCGTAGTTTAGACATTTCTTTTTTGTCTGTGAAATATCGTCCTCCATGACTTCAAGGATGCCCAGTTTCACTCCTCTTGTGTAGGTCTCCTCCAAATCAGTGTCCTATGAATTATATAAATTTCATGAATAATGGTTGTGCATATGTACAAGTATATTAAAAAAAACAAACAAACAAAAAAAAAAAACCTCAAACTCTCAAAAACATGGCACACTGGCAAGCAGGACAAGGCTAAGAGCCGTGGCGCACCTGTCTCGTGTTACACGGAAGGAGGTCCGGATGAATAAAAGGAGGAGCGGCGACAGTGCAAGACAAGTGAAGACTGTGCCTGGACTATTTACGTTATGTTTTATTTATGCGTGTCTGGCAATCGTCCGTGAGGGTCTGCCGTTTTAATTTTATTTTGTGTTTGTTTATTTTATATGATTAAAGTTCCGTTTGAACATTTGCCGGTTTCTGACTTCTCCTTCCCTGGTCCTTTAACGGTGTTGGATTGGAGCTGAATCCCATGAAGGAGGAGGAGGGAACCGGCGAGTGTTCAAAACTTTAATTCTAAATAAACACAAAATGACAGTAAAAGTGGCAGCCCCCCACAGAGGACTGTGTATCGTACTGCATGCCACAGGCACAGTATGTGCTAACCTGATGTAAATACTTGATGAAAACAAGCCACATGAAAACCATTGTTAAATATATGCACACATTTCATAAAATACCAGTGACCAATGGAAACATGGCATGAACAAAAGCTAAAAACTTACCAGGCAAGTCTTTGATATTGCATCGCGCTCTCTGAGGTACAAGGGGAGTCCTCGTAGAGCTATAGCGTGTCTGTGTGACAAGATGTCTGTTGTCTAGAGGGAGATAAATAATTTTAATTATTATTTACTTCTGCATGATTCCTTACATTTACTTACTTAAAGAGGGTGTCACTGAAAATGTATTAGGGATGGTCAAAGAGTCAGAAATGGCAAAAAAAAATCTACAAAAACTGACAGCAAAAATTTAATCTACTTCCGCAATCTTTTGAAATTAGTGGTTATATCTTTAAATCGTATATCTTTTTGAGTACCTGAAGATATATATCATCTTTGGGTTCTCAAAAAGATTAAATAATTTTCACAAAATATTTAAAGATATAACCCCTATTTTCAAAAAAAAAAAAAAAAAAAAAAAAAAAAAAAAAAAAAAAAAAAATCACAATTATAGAAATCATACCTGCTCATCAAAATGGCCCAGGATCCTTTTCATGTCATCTCCAAGGTTTTTACTCTTTGCCCGATACATTGGACTTGTGGCTATAAAATGTTACATAGACATTAGTTTTAAAATTACAGTGCAAAAATGGGCATTGCACTGTTTCATGCCTTTTCAAATGTGTACCCAGATGTCTGATAAAGTTTTTTTCAGTACAAACATTGTGATAATCACATAGGTCACAGTTAAATGTAGCTTGCACCGTTGTTTTATCAGAATTTGTGTGGACCCTATATAAATGAGTTTTAAACGCACCTGGTGTATTGAAAGAGTAGACACACTCAGGGTACAGGCACTGCAATGGTTCACGTCGGCCTGGTCGCCAGTGCTTTACCCTGTAGTGCCTCAGCAGCAGATTATAACTGGCACAATTGTATTTACAGTTTCTACATTGCATGAAGTTTGCTCTCAAGGTAGATCTGTTTAAGAAAAAGGAAAAAAAAAAACAGGTTCAAAAAAGGCAAATTAATGAATGAACAATGAAATAGACAATTAATTTATACCAATACTTTTTATTTTTTTAGTGGAGGACAACTGCTTATATATTTTCAAAAAATCATTATCTCCTCAGAACTTTTCAATCAATCAATCTACTACTGTTGGAGAAATTAATCAGAATTCTCAGTTGCCCTTCAGTACTGTATTACCAGGAGATGGAGAGCCAGGTAATCTGCCTAGCAACAGAATGTGCACGACTTCAAATATGTTACTTTGCAGCAAAATCCATCGCAATAAAATATGATATAACTTAAATATTTCACGTAACGTTAAAAGGATTTAAAATAAAGCTATATTTAAACATTCAACAATGTTGATAACTTACAATGTAAAGTTAATGGTGTCTCTATTTTTCCTAATGAACTAATATCAACTAATTTAGAAGTACAACAAAACCAAATAAAAGCACTCACCATAAATATTCCTCTGGATTATTATCCCCCACGTGCTGCCTTGTCTTTCAATAAGATTTTTCTTCGGCCGTCTGATGAACACGTCTTCACAAGTTGTTTCTCCCGCCTTAAAAAGTGAACGTTAACTCAGAGGTTGCGCAAAGGTCACGTACTGAGGGGCGCGGTTTAGCGCGAGAAAAAAAATATTAACGTTTATCGGAAAACATGCTGCTAATTCTTTTTAAATGTATTATTTAAATGTTCTTATTTAAATTTAACAACTCAATTAAAAATAACTCTTCCATAGGCTAATTGTTTTCTGTTCTGTCTGTACAGCCTATTACTCAAACTAGTGAGATGAGAGCATTGACGCCCACTCCTGTTGTTAACGAACTTCACAGTAAAAGTCTTCCTACAACAAATTAATGCTGCCTTCACGTGCTATCTTAATTTTCCTCCCGCTTTTGAAATCGTGATTTTGACTTGAGAGGGCGTTCATTTTCATTTTTCTTAGTTTAAAAAAAAAAAAAAAAAAATTATTATTATTTTTTTTCTAAAAACTAGTATTTATCAGAATTCATCAGTATTTATCAGAAAGAACATGAAGACAGCATAATTTCCAGGGTTCACAATATACTGTTGTGCACAATATATTACTACTACTACTACTACTACAACTACTACTACTAATAATAATAATAATACATTATTATTGTGCATTATCTGTATAATATATTATTAATCGTGATTTAATTGATAATAATAGTATTATTAAATTCAATTCAACTTTATTTCCAGACTCAAGGTCAATGAAAAAAATGGAAAAAATTAGAATTTTTAAATATATATATATATATATATATATATATATATATATATATATATATATATATATATATTAATAACATATATATATATATATATATATATATTATTATATATATATATATTATTATATATTATTATTATTATAACACTATTTTCATTTTACAATAATGTTATTTTACAGTTAAATGTTAGGCTCATTTAAGTTATTTAAAAAGCAAAAAATAACTAAACCATTTTTCTACACTGTCCCATGGACAAATGGTTGCATTTTATTTTCCAAAATTAGTATTAAGGGCAGTTTCTAACTTAACTTAAATAAATAAGTTGGCAGACGTTTTTTTGGATGAACTTGCAAAACCTTGTTCACAAAACTAAACTTTTTAAGTTTATGGAAAGAAACTTGGTTTAGGTTGACTAAATGCATAAACCATAGTTGTACTGACTTTTCCATCGATTTTTGCTGAGCCAACACAACAAAACCAGTATTTTGAACCTTTTTCAAGTTGGGTTTTTTACAGTGTGTTTGAAGTGCCTGACAGAATCTTTATAGAGCGTTTTCTTCTAAGAGTAGGTGTTTTTGTCATTTTGTCCATCTTATATGAAGCAAAATTGCATAAAACATAAGCCTTTTTTCATAGTTTTTAAATCTGCCAGTGTAGACAACACACTGTACAATTTATGAAAATAAGTCTCGTGTAAATTTATCTTGATTTTCAGTAAAAACATCTGACGATACTTAAAATAAGTAAAAAAAAAAACTACTGCCATAAACCGCTGCCATTTCTTGGTTGTTTACCTGATATTTTCTCTACTTTATCTCTTGTAGTTTTGGAGAATAGTGCAAAATCGAGCATATCGAGTGTTCAAATCCCTAATACAAACCAAATCACTTTCTCATAAGCACAAACACAAACATTTGAATTTTAAGCAGCAGAGGTTACACATGCAGCCAGACACATGCAGCTTGACAGATCAGAAAAACATAAGAAGGGAATGGAAACGGGGGTGGATAAACAGACTGAAAGACAAAGACAGAGGTGTTCACTGAGGTACTCTGCTGTGTGAGTTAAGAGGGGAGATGGTGAGCAATCCAGCAGTCCATCAGCAGCACAAGAGATCGATTTATCTGCAGGGCAAGTGTGTGTGTGCAATGTGTTCCGAAATTAGTCAGATGTTCAGTCACGTCCGTTCCCACGCAGCACACTGCCGCGGCACCCTGTCGATCACTAATTGCAGGTACACGTGTGCACTTCATACGTGTGCAAGGGTCTGGAAACACACACATGAGCTCACCTTCGATTGTGCTGTGAGAAAGCAGTCATTTACAGTGTCAGACTCCATTTTAACCATAGATGGTTGATGCACTTTACTGTAAAACAATCAGCAGTAAGATTGTTTTAAAACCACTACAAAAGTGATTTTCTTAATTACTTAATTTCTTTCAGTATATATCAAAACACTTTTAAACTAAGATTCATTTACTTGAGATTAAAAATTAATTAAGATGTTATAGAGGAACTGTATGCTTTTTTTTTTATCATTTCTTTATTGTGTACTGTTGCTGTTTGGGTATGAAAAATGAAAAATGGTCTGCAAAAAAAGTTAAAAAGTACACAGTCACTCCAAAGGGAGTTGTTCTCTATATCACTGTGCACTGTTTCTGAACTCCCTGAAACGCCTCCATTGTAGTCTAGAGTTTTCTTCTGTGAATGAACACAGTATTCCTCATTTAAATAATTCCAACCCAAGGCATTTGCAAAACAATAGAGGCGAGGTCTGCAAGTCCAAGAGATGCTGTTTTTTCCACCCCGAAATCTAAACCCCCTTTTTTGGCCTTCTTAAGGTAAACAAACTTAAGAAACTTTGATTAATGTCCTGTTCTAGTCATGCGTGCAAAGCGTTTTCTCCAGCCAGCCAATCAGAACACATTGCTCTTTTCAGAAGGAAGAGCTTCACAGAGACAGGAACTAAACAGAGCGTTACTGACAGACTGGGAAGAGAGGTGCTGCAATAATGTCAAATTTGTGAAAATAAGTTGCTTTTTGAACACTCAAGCATGAAAACCTTATCTAGTAGAGCCCAAAAAACAAAATCAAGACTTTGGGCATAATACAGCCTCTTTGAGACTTGTTTTATGAAAAAATACCAAAATTAAGTGAGCTTATGCTTAAAACAAGATCAAAAATATCTACCAATAATGGGGTCAGAAAAATAAACTTTCAGAGGAAAAACAAGTTTTCTGATCACACTTTTTTTTTTTTTTTTTTTTTTTTTGCAGTGTTCAGAAAGTGTGTCTGGAAATTCTTGAGAGCTAAACGATGGAGCTGTATGTAAGAACAGCATAAATCTATTCAAGCAACACAAGGTCTCTTATCCGAGGGAAATGGGAGTGCAAATAATGAACGATTAGTGAGACAGAACTTTTTATTCAAATTGCAATTAAATTGACATTCTCTTTAGGCACAGATCCCGTAGAGCACTAAATCACTGCAGAAGACTTTCAGAGCAGTTGGCTAATACGAAATTAATCGAAAAGATTAAATGTCTAATGTCTGGTGCAAATTTTTTAAAAGCAAAACAAATCATTCTTAATATCCTGACTTGAGAAACTATCTCATTTTAGCACAAACTTTTTACCTAGAATCCAGATAAGCACTGGATATTTTGCAAGCCAAGGTCAAACATTTACATTTACAACACACACACATCATTTTCATTCTAAATGAATGCAGCACATCTAGCAAGGGAGAGCGCATTCTGTCCAACACGCTTTAGTCTCAGCCTCAGATGGCAGTGCATTCATAAACCGCCTGATGCATATTGCACACAAAATGGGCACTTTTTCAGCCTGGCAAGCTCTAATCTGGTTGGCTGGTGAAATGCAGGATTTGACCAGACATGTTTACAAGCCACCGGGCTGCTATTCTAAGCGCCTTTGAGTAAGAACTAAATCACCAAATTCACCCAAGTTCTCAAGATCAGTTTAAAGACATTTTTTGAGTGATAATAAATAATTATATAAAATTAAGTTGGTTAAATATACTTAATCTTGCAACATATTAATAATAAAGCAAGTAAATCAACAGTAACAAAATCTTTACTCCTGAATCTGACTTACAGAAGTAACATTTCAATGAACAATATATACAAATAATCAAAACACTCAAAGACAAGAAGCAGAATTAAAAAAAAAAAACAAAAAAAAAAACATTCATGACCTGATAATGAACGATTAGGAAACAGATGCAAACACAGACCCCAACACTTGTTTGATTTCGACTATGGCTAGTTTTTGCACAAACAAATCATTCTGAGTAATAATCAGTCTTTGAAGCAACTTATCAAACTTGAGAACAAAAGCAACAGTGCAAATAATACTAGCAAACTGTAAAAAATGCAACCTTATTAATTGTTTATACCTCAGTGCATGATGGAAATGCCTGCATTGCAACATTAATGTAGATTTTACTTAATTTTACACTATTAAAAAACACTCAAATTTGTGGATAAGTTGAACAAAGCTTCTACTTTAGAAACTTTAGGAATTTACAAAAAATAAAAATCCTAAGTAATAGTTTCAGGCTTTCATTTCTAAATGCTTGAACTGAGTACGATTGTACAATATATGCTTAATATTTTCAAGTTATATTTGAACTAACTTACTGAAAGTATATTAAAAAAAAATCTTTTATGATGGATTTACTAGACCGCAAAAATTTCAGTGAATATAGACGTTTGGTTTTGCTGTGTATCAGTACTGAGAATTGTCTCAACAACAGAAAATTTTGTATAATGACAAGTTTATTTATTCATCCAGTTATTCACTATATTCCATTTCTTTTTTCTGATATGCCAGTGAAATAATCCAGAGATAATACTTTCAAATGAACAGACAGACTGCTCACAATTTCCAATAACATCTTCACAAAGTTTTCTGTACAGCTGGTCACGGAGATGGCTGTGCCATTACTTCAATGAGTTTCCAGGTCGGTCTATTATTATAGTCGGGGATTAGAAGCAGTTCAAGAAATGAAAAACAAAAATGAAGGATTGTTTGCAGAATGTATTAGAAAACTGGGGAAAAACCCATTCAATTGTTCCTGAGTGAAAAGAGCTATTTCTAAATGCTGGCAATCAGTTAACTGCATTACTTAATTTGCTCAAAAATAATTTCATGAAACCAAATAAGAATTTTTCACAGTAAACTTTCAAAAGCCAATAACTGAAGAGCAATACTTTATATTAAAACAACTTCCTTAACCCTTAGCATTCCACTATACCACCTGTGGTACAAATACCATTAAAAAAAGAGATCTTGGGAATGCTGGGGGTTAAAAAGAAAAGAATAAACGAGGGTTCACACGCCCTCTAGTGTCCTGCTAATGTGTCAGTGTGACAGTGTGTGTGTGTGTTGATATCAGTTTGAGTTGAAGGACATGTACAGAAAGACACAATCAACCTTTTCCTGTCTTTCCATCACACATACAGCAGACAGGTTTATGTGGGGGAGGTTTGTGTCATCTCAGTGCTGACTGATGAGGCCAGATACCTGAGTACAGATGAGAAAGAAGAGACACGCACACTAGGGCTGGGCCGATTAACGATACCATCGTCCATCGCAGATGGCTGACAGACATCAGTGTTGATCCCAACCCTAACACACACACAGTAAGAGTTCTACCTTTCATGTTTCACAAGCTGTTTCCATCCAAAGTTTTAACTTTTTAACAAAATTGATTCATCAGTATCTGGGAAAGTGGAGAAATATAATGAACACTCTTATGTTATCGGATGCTTGACATTAAACCCAACAACTTTATAGACTTTCTTTTCAGAACCACCGAACCATAAACTTTGGTTCTGACATCTCGCAACCCGAGTCTGAGCAGAAGTGAACCTGGAGTCTGAGTCGGCGCTGTAGTGAGAGTGAAGTGGAGCTGCCCACACTCTTGCAGAACAACTCATTATGTCATTGTGAAATAAACTTAAAGCTCCAATCTCATCCTGAAAATCCCCCAAAAAAGTCAGTTGATGCCTCAGTGACTAGAATCCCATTTTATAGCATCAGATAACTAAATCCAAAATTACTTTAAAAAATAAATAACATTTGAACTTACATCAGCGTGATAAAAACTACCTAAAATGACAGAAAAAAAAATCTTTGGAAAAAATGTATTTGAAGTGTAATTTGATTGTTTAGTTTGACTGACATCCCATTAGATTACATGTAGAGGGCGGGGTTTATGACCTATACTGCATCCAGCCACCTGGGGGCGATCGAAACGTTTTGACTTCACTTGTACAGCACACTTGGATCAAACTGACATTTGAGATGCTCCATAATGAAACTGTTCTGATGTTTAGTCCAGTTATCCAATCACATCCACCGTTGAGGCATGTCTTCTCATTGGATAAAAATTAGCCACGTCAATTGAGCGTTTACATTTTTTGCATGCGCATTTTTAGAATTTATGCGCATCTTGGTATTTCCATCATACGTTTTTGTTGCAATATCCTAAAATTCTTATACAAATAAGTGAGTGAAAACATAGCTACAGATAAGCATTTGTGTGCGTTTATGCATTTGTGTATAAACTGTGGCACTGATGATGGGAGAAACACACATACAGCTTTCAGTCGAGTCAAGTTATTGATGGTGTCAATTCTCCAGTTTAACAACTCAAATAAATCCCCATGTTGCAGTGTATCAGTAGAGCAGGTGTACATGGATGAGTAGAGCTCATGAATACACTCACATACACGACTACATATTGTGCATCCGGAAAGTATTCACAGTGCGTCACTTTTTTTTTTACATTTTGTTATGATACAGCCTTATTCCAAAAGGGATTAAATTCATTGTTTTCCTCAAAATTCTACAAACAATACCCCATAATGACAACTTGATTGAAATCTTTGCAAATTTATTAAATATAAAAAACGGAAAAATAACATGTACATAAGTATTCACAGCCTTTGCCTTGACACAGAAATTGAGCTGATCAACCTTGAGATGTTTCTACAACTTGATTGGCATCCACCTGTGGTAAATTCAGTTGATTGGACAGGATTTGGAAAGGCACACACCTATCTATATAAGGTCCCACAGTTAACAGTGCATGTCAGAGCACAAACCAAGCCATGAAGTCAAGGAATTGCCTGTAGCCCTCAGAGACTGGATTGTATAGAGGGACAGATCTGGGGAAGGGTATTTGAAGCATTGAAGGTCCCAATGAACACAGTGGCTTCCATAATCCATAAATGGAGGAAGTTTAGAACCACGAGGACTCTTTCTAGAGCAGATCGCCCGGCCATATTGAGCGATATGGGGAGAAGGGCCTTAGTAAGGGAGGTGACCAAGAACTCGATGGTCACTCTGACAGAGTTCCAGTGTTTCTCTGTGGAGGAGAACCTTCCAGAAGAACAAGCATCTCTGCAGCACTCCACTAATCAGGCCTGTACGGTAGAGTGGCCAGACAGAAACCACTCCTCAGTAAAAGGCACATGACAGCCGCCTGGAGGACTCTCACACCATGATAAACAAAACTCTCTTGTCTGATGAAACTCTTTGGCCTGAATAGCAAGCGTCATGTCTAAAGGAAAGCAGACACCGCTCATCACCTGGCCAATACCATCTCTACAGTGAAGCATGGCGGTGGCAGCATCATTCTGTGGGGATGTTTTTCTGCGGCAGGAACTGGGAGACTAGGATCGAGGGTGATCGAGATGACTGCAGAGACATCCTTGATGAAAACCTGTTCAAGGCTGAGCTCTCTGGACCTCAGACTGGGGCGACGGTTCATCCTCCAATAGGACAATGGACCTAAGCACACAGCTAAGATAATAAAGGAGTGGTTACGGGACAACTCTGTGAATGTCCCAGTCAGAACCAGGACTTGAACCCTATTGCACCGATGCTCCCCATCCAACCTGATGGAGCTTGAGAGGTCCTGCAAAGAAGAATGGGAGAAACTGCCCAAAAATAGGTGTGCCAAGTTTGTAGCATCATACTCAAAAACACTTGCGTACATGTGATTTTTTATATATATATATATATATATATATATATATATATAAATTTGTAAAGATTTCAAACAAACAAACAAATATCTTTCATGTTGTCATTATGGGGTATTTTTTGTAGAATTTTAAGAAAAATAATGAATTTAATCCCTTTTGATATAAGGCTGTAGCATAACAAAACGTGGAAAAAGTGAAGCGCTGTGAATGCATTATTAAATATTTCCCCAAACAAAGGTTTTGTCAGATTTCACTAATTTCCCAGGACAATTGTGTATCTTGGTCAGTGTTCACATTTGTAGTTTCATTTTATGAACTAAAAATGATTTAGTTGCGATTTGTTTAGCTTTCACACTATATGTTTCCATCCAAAGTTGAATTTAACTTGCGCACAAATTTGGAACATCGCTGAAAACATTTGCGAATAAAGCACAGTTTCCATCCAGTGAGTCGAAGAAAACAAAAATAATCACTTCCTCATAAAACGGTGCTAAATATCATCAGAGCACATAGATGCAACAAACACTGTCATGTTATCTTGCATTCAGATCCCTGGAGTTTGTGAACGCAATCGTGAGGCACTTCAAGGAGGGAATTATACCAAAACATTAATGACAGACTTTTCTTAGGCCTTACAGAATGACCAAAACAGCATTTCAGATCCTGTGCAACTAGATCGGTCCACTGGTTGGTCCAGTTTCAAGGTTCAGACTTATTCAAATGAACCGCACTAACAGAGCAATCGCACCGGAGTTGATTTTAATCGTACTAAATCTGCCAAGTGTGAACACACCATAAAGTCTATCTGAGTAAACAACCACACACACACACACACACACAGAGAGATGCTTTATCAAGAATCACACCTGTAATCAATAACCTCTCCTTTCCAGCTTTCTCTCTTTGCCCCATTCACTGTCTGCATGTGTATGCGTGTGCCTGCTGGCCAACTGCCACGTTTGGGAACGTATTGGAAGACTGAACTGATGTTCTGTTTGTCCTCGGAGTGATCTGGGCAGCTTTCCAACTTGTACGTGTTCACATGTACATTAAAGGAAATGTGACACTTCCACATATGCAAGCTTTATAGAGCCAATACTCTATATCAGTAACTGAGCTGTGCCGCTTTGCTAAATGGTCCGAGTGCACATGCATGTTGTTTTTGCATACATGCATGAACACGTAAGCTGTGAGTTTCAGAGATGCGGTGTGTTTGTGTGCTTTTCTGGTGGCCAAATCCTCCAGATGGGTCCAGATGGCAGTTTGAATCTGTGAAGGTGTGGAACAGACTCTGTGTGAGCATTTTGTAATGCCCGAATGCAACACAATCCCCTGAGATGGGTGTACGTGTGTGCGCGCATGAGGGAAAACTCTCTGACTGTGTTTTTTCTCTCTCGCACATTGTTTGCGTGCAAAACAAATCAAGGTATGCGCTGTTGTACAACCCAGGTGTGTTTGAGTATTTGTCAAGCAGTTGCATTTGTTGAGCAGCTTATAGCAATAAATAAAAAATTAACTGTTTCCAGTCCACCTGCCTGACATTGCATTCTGGTGCAGTACACTTCCTTGGCAGTATATATGGTGTACAAAGACTTTTATATTTATTTTTAAATGTACAAATACTAACATTTAAAACATGCAGTATACATGCCCAGGTGAAAAAACACTATTTTGGTACACTTCCATAATGCACTTAAAGTGCTCTATTTTTGTGCACTAATTTTGTACTAATATACTACAAATTCTTAAAAACATCCAAGTCAACAGTTATTTTGAGATGCCATGAATATGAACTAAAATGTGGTTTTAACATACTATCTCTGTATTAAAAAATGTATATAGTTACCCCTTGTAGTACACTTGAACCCATCTTTCATACACTATTAAATATACTATTCAGACATAGAATACACTTATGAATTATGTAAAATATGATAAAAAAATATATGTCTTGACGGGGAATATCCAGAACAGGACGAGGAACGAGAGACTCAGACACAGCACAACACTCCAACCATCTGCACAACACTGAGCAAAATACACAGACATTTGTGTTAATGAGCACCAGCTGACACTGATCAGTTCATCAGCAACACACACTCACAGAAAGACAGTGAACCGGGACAAGTACAATCAAGTACACTATTAGTATGTCACTTTTTTCGAGACAGGGGTAACTGCAGCTTGGAGTAATGGGCGTGCCGAACGGTTTCTCATTGGTCACGAAAGCTGCCTGTTCCGCATAAAAGTGAGCCATACTCTTAAATCGCTATTGGCCTATAGAAAGCAATAAATCCAACAGAATACTATACAACCAAATTCCATTCTTTTAATGTAAAAACAGCGTAAGAATACATTCAAGTTTTTAAAAATTACTTTCTAAAGTGCCTTCAGAACTGACGTCATCACCACGAGTTTAGATCTTATACACTCACAGGTTTGTTTTGCTATCAAAGTGAGGACATTCCATAGGCGTAAGGGTTTTAATACTGTACAAATTGTACATTGTGTCCCCCTACACTACCTCTAAACCTACCCATCACAGAAAACATTCTGCATTTTTACATTTTTAATAAAACATTGTTTCCTCATAAATCACAAAAACCCACTCACACATCCACCGACCCGCACACACACAAAACGCATCGTATTTAAGCTATCGTAATATACATATCTATGATAAATAAAGCATTAATCACATAGATAAACGTATAACTATCTATGACGAATCACACGCCAGGAATTTAAGTAAATGTATGGTTACTGCTAATTGGCCAACACCAATAGTCCTTTCACCAATGAGAAACCGTTCAGCACGCCCATTACTCCAAGCTGCAGTTACCCATACTAGCTTTTTCCACACATTAAAATATATAAAATATGGCACTTTACTATAGTACTTTATGCTAAAAGTATAACACATTTAACCTGCATTTATTTATTATTTCTCTTGAAAATACATTAAAATAGAACTTAGAGTAGGCTATACATAAAAATCCACAAAAATTTTATGTAAAGCACACTTTTAAGTAAAACACTTCAGTCTATTTGGTTTACCTTATCTCACTAAACTGAAGTGTTAGTGCTAATTAGTGAACTTATTTTATGTGTACTTAAGTACCACAGTTGGGAAAATGTACTTAAAAGTATATTAGTAATATATTTTAATAAAATCATTCTAAATTAAATTTAAATTTAGGATTACTATTAAAAGTCTACTAAGATTGAACTAATTTTTAAAGCATTCAAAGCACACTTTTAGGAAATACACTAGTAACACTCCTCTATAGATTTTTGCGGTAGTACTTTATTTCAATGCACTAAAAGTAAATTTCAGTATTAGTGGTATATAGTACTTTCGGTGCACTGAAGTAGAATACTTTTAGTTAGAGTAAATTCTACAATTTTATTTAGCACAAAAAATAAGAATGTAATACAAATGTACTTGCTTGTATTTAAGTATTTTTTTTAGTGCACTTAAGTATACTTTTTTCAAAATCTATCATATTTTGCAAATCATACAGTTAATTGTACAATACTTTTCAAAAGTTCTGGAGTCAGTAATTTATTTATTGTGCATAAGATTTATTTTGAAAGAAATTAATACTTTTGTTCAGCCAGGAAGCATTAAATTGTTTAAAGGTGACAGTAAAGACATTTATATTTTAAATAAATGCTGTTATTTTGAACCCTCAACCATAAAAAAAGTATCACTGTTTCCACAGAAATATTAAGCAGCTAAACAGTTTTCAACACTGATAATAACAATAAATGATATTTGAGAATAAAATCAGCATATTAGAAGGATTTCTGAAGGATCATGTGATCAGGAGTAAGACTGGAGTAATGATGCTGAAAATTCAGCTTTGATCACAGGAATAAATTATATTTTAAAATACATTCAGCTAGAAAGCCCTACGGATGCCCATTTCCTCCACTGAAAAGATTGCGACTTTTTATCTCACAATTCTCACTGTTTTTTCTCAAATTTCTGACTTTCTGAGCTATAAAGTCAAAATTCTGAGAAAAAATTCGCAATAATCATTTTATTTCAGTGGCGGAAACGGGCTTCTATAGAAAACTGTATAATTGTAATAATATTTCACAATATTACTCTTTTTATTGTATTTTCAATCAGATAATTGCAGTCTTCTTAGAAAAAAAAACATTACAAAAACCTAAATGACCCCAAACTTTTGAAAAGTACTGTAAAAATAAAGGCAGCAACAACTAATATAAAACACAGCTGAATAATATATAAACACAATAGAGTAAAACCATACATACTATGCTGAAGGTATTGTATGTATGTGTATATATATATATATATATATATATACACACACACACACACATCTACAAAACAATAGAGAACAATAGAGTAAAACCATACATAGTATACTGACAGTCTAGACTTAACTGTTGTGTTTGTGTCTCAGTTTTGTAGTTTGAAAATATCAGCAGGTTATTAAGTGTGTGGGTGTGTGGAAGCATGTCTAAACATGTTTGCGTGGGTTGTGATATTGTATTTATGAGACGATGAGATATATGTTGCTTTGTGTGAAGTTGATTATTCTTGTTCGCTTTGAGCCGGTGACGCAGTACCATCTTTGCTTTGATAAATTAATAATCCTTTTGAAGTGCTAATCCCAAACACTCAGCATGATTCATACGATCCATACAACAAGTGTCTCTCTCAAAGACGTACACACTCACTCAGCATGTAGCTCAATGAATATGGAGATGCACAGATGGAAACCGAAAGATTTATGTGCAGTGCACATGCATGAGAGTATGGATTAGCCTCTGTGTCATGAAAGATTCTTCAGCTACAGAGATATATTCAGTCTGCAAAATATGCATTTATTCCTTTTAATTGTTAAAATATTAAGAACTAATAATAATAATAAAAAGTACAGTTAAAGGTTAAAAGCATTATAACTGAATATATAAATTGAGTGTACAGGAATGAACTGTGGCTTCATCCACAGCTCCACCTAGTGTTCAGAACATGACCTCCCACCAGAGGTGCTTATATTTTTATTTGATTATAAAAAATAACTGGAAATTTTGGGAAAAGATATCATACATTACCATTTACAAGTTGGGGCTCAGTAAGATTTCTATTGAAATAAATGAACTATTCAGCAATGATGCATTACATTGATCAAAAGAAACAGTAAAGACTTAAATAAATTTGAAAAAAAATCAAATGCTGTTCTTTCAAACATTTTATTCAAAGAAACATGTATCACCAAAAATATATCATTTTTCACAAAAAAATATACCGCAAGAACATTGAGCAGCAAATCCTCATTAGAATAATCATGTGACACTGAAGACTGGAGTACTGATGCTGAAAATTCATCTTTGATCACATGAATAAATTGCATTTTAATTGTTATTTAAAATTGTAAAAATATTTCACAATATTGCTGTTTTTGGTATTTTTTTAATTAAATAATGGTGAATTTTTTTAATGTTTTTGTTGTTTCATTAGTTAATACTTTAGTTGAAGGTAGGGCAAGTTTTGTGGTGTATGATGGTCGAGGAGACAGAACGAGCAAGAGGAAGATTTGAAAAAAGACTGCAGAAAGAGAGAAGAGACACAATACAAAAGAGCTCAAAAGAATATCACTGAAATGAAGGTTTATGACTGGATTGGAGGGTGGGTTTTGGAGGCGGAGCAATGAAAAGAGGGGTGGGTTTGATTGGGTTGATTTCAAACATTAACAATGTCCAAGTGTTTTTGAAAAATGGCTTACCCCACCTTTAACATGAACTAAGAATTAACAATACTTCTACAGCATTTATTAATATGTTAGTTCATTTCAACATTTACTAATACATTATTAAAATCAAAAGTTGTATTTGTTAACATTAGTTAATGCACTGTGAACTAACATGAACAGCTGGATTTTTAAAGGTGGGGTATGCATTTTTTCAACAATGCTGTTGGAAATATTGACATTTGAATTCAACCTAAACAAACCCACCCCATCTTCATTGCTCTGCCTCCAAAACTCACCCCCCCCCCCCCCCTGGTCTGATCGCTGCTAGCAGACAAGGCGAATGCACTAACAATGACGTTAAACACCTCATTCTCTAGTCTACACTGTAATGAATTACTGTAAAAAATTACAGCATTATTTTACAGCCGCTGACTGTTTTTTAATAATACAGCATATTGCTGTAAACTGCAATGCATTCTGGGGTCACGTGTTGGTTTGACTCAAATTTACAGAATATTGCTGTAAATTGACCCTTCGTAATTTAAAAAAATACAGTTATTTACTGTAATCAGAGAATACAGGGAAATTCTGTCAATTAAATTACAGTAACTCTACTGTAAATTTTACAGTACCTGGCTGGCAACCCTGCTGCCAGTATTATGCTGTAAAATTTACAGTAATTTAAAAAATACAGTTATTTACTGTAATCAGAGAATACAGGGAAATTCTGTAAATTAAATTACAGCAACACTACTGTAAATTTTACAGTAACTAGCTGGCAACCCTGCTGCCAGTATTATGCTGTAAAATTTACAGTAATTTTTTAACAGTGTACCAGATGTCAGTGTGCAGTGTTTTACCTGCTCAACTCTCACTAGCTGGCCACTGTTACACAGACAATGTGAGAGTGGATGTCTGTTTATCACAGCAGACGCGCAACATATTAATGTGTCAAGAAAATAATGCATAGATGATGAACGAACGAGAAGAAAAAATTGAACGTACAGTACACAAGAGTAAATACAAACAAGAGTTTGTTATTAGTCGCCAACAGCACAGCAGCTCCAGACAATCAATGACACTCAAACCCAGAGTTACTCACATGTGAAGCAGAATCAAAGCAGCCCGTCTGTTGTCAGGCCTTCCCTCTTAGCTCTCTCTAGCGCCGGAAAGCTTTCTAATATTAACGCGGGTCATAAACCTTCATTCCAGTGATATTCTTTTGTATTGTGTCTTATCTCTCTTCCTGTTTTTTTTTTTTTTTTTCCCAAATCTCACTCTTGCTCATTCTGTCTCCTCGACCGTCATGCTAATGCTGATTGGTTACACATTTGTTGTTGGTGTCGGCCCAACCAACTTCCAAACAGTGTTTTTGAAACCATGGGCGTCAGAAGCAAAATAAATGTGGGAGGGTCCTTCCCCAAAAATGTCTGGTCACCCTACTGTTGGCGTTATAACAGCATAGTGTGCGTGTAACTGTCGGGGTAGTCGTGGCCTAATGGTGAGGGAGTCAGGCTTGTAACCTGAAGGTTCACTGTTAAAACATTACTGTAAATTTTACAGTACAATACTGGCAGCAGGGTTGCCAGACAGTTACTGTAAAATTTACAGTAGTGTTACTGTAATTTAATTTACAGAATTTCCCTGTATTCTCTGATTACAGTAAATAACTGTATTTTATTAAATGACGAAGGGTCAATTTACACGCCAGCAGGAATTGAAAGTGAGGATTGTGGATGAATACTGCTCTCTCCACCATCGATACCATGACTAAGGTGCCCTTGAGCAAGGCATCTAACCCCAAATTGCCTCACTTGTGAGTTGCTTTGGATAAAAGCATCTGCTAAATGATCAAATGTAAACTGTAATTCAGTGCTCCAACAAAGACTACATGATGCCTTTAAAAGCAACAGGCTAACAAGTGATGAGTATTCACTTAAATAGCACATGTTTGTTTTATGTAAATGTAAATGCACACATTCAGACCCACCTGAGCAGAGAGATGCTAAGATGCTTTGTTTGCTATGTCGCGGTAGCACAGTTTAATGCTATTGATAGTGGTGAAATATCAGCAATGGCAGCTGCTTTGTTTACGGGTTATCAGGGTAACGGCTGAATTTCTGTTGTTCCATCAGCGCCATCTACTGTCAGAGAGTGAATGTCACTCCTTCATGTTCCGTTTTCATGCTTCTCGTCCGTGTAGGGCTTGTTTCAGAGTGCGTGATCGTATATACATTGATAATTATATTATTCTGAAAGGCTTCGTTAATATTTCTTATTTCGTCACATTGACAGTTACGAATTACAATGAATCACGTAGCCTATTTCAACTAAAAATTGCGAAATTAAACAAAAGTTTATTAGTTTGCATTCGTAAATATTTCTGTTGGTCGTTTAACGTTTCTATTGTAAAACACTTTAGGACCGAAGCGTCGCGCTGGAATTCATGATCATCATTCTGCAACTTCTGTGAACATAAACCCCGCCTACTTTGATTTGATTGGCCATTTCAAACACTTTGACATTAATGAGCGGCGTTTGAACGCTGACAGCTCAGATGAGAAGGTCGGTAATCTTGACTATGTGCAATATATCCGTACAGCACCAAAGTAGAGTTAATATTAGGCAATTATTTCACAACCTTTATTAGATACACTGGGAAAAATACCGAGGTCCGAACCTCAATGGTGGGTTTGGGCCCTGAGTGGAATGGATTTGACTGACACGCTCTGAAAATTGAACAGACAAACGCTGAATAAGAGATGATAAAAGTAAGTGGGTCCAATATCATTGGTCTTAAAATCATTGGTCTTGTCCCACCCATTTACAAAGGTTAATAAATCCTGTAACAAATGTATTAATCATTGTTAGTGCAAATAAGACCTTATTAGCCTGACTGTTTTTGCTCTTTATAAAACATTTTAAAATTCTTTCTGAGCCCAAACTTTTGAAAGGTTAGACAATAGACATGTGACTAAAACATTTACAGGCACACACATAAAAACCTTCGACTTCAAGAGGAATGTGAACATCAGTATTCAGAAGGAATAGCAAGAACAGCTGCAGTGTTGGTTGCTTTTATTTTCCTGAAACTCTAGAGGAAGACAAACTGCCTGCCTGACTAACACCTTCCTGCTCTATCAGCAGTCACACATGACAGTTCACCGAAGAGACTGCGCGCATGTGTGTGTGTGTGTGTGTGTGTGTGTGTGTGTGTGTGTAACCTGTGTAGACACTGCCTGCAAAGATACTGGCCTCCAAAGCATTTCTTCCCTCCAAAGCAAGTCCCAGCCGTATGACACCATCCTGATGTGTGAAAACAGTGCAGTCATCATGTCATCAGAGCTCATCAGCTCTGGACTTTTAATTGAAAAGGAGCATTCCGTTATTGACCGTACTCAATTAAGCAATTATCACAGCATCACTGTGCTTTAATTGTGGCATTCAAGCAATTACTGTGAGGATAACACAAGTCAGGATCAATTCCAGCATTTAGCACAGGCTTACAGAGTTACAAAAAAAACTAAAAACGGTAATTGTGACTTTATCTCACAATTCTGACTTTTAATTATTCACAATTGTGAGATATAAACTCACAACTCTGAGGAAAATAAAGTGAGATTTGTGAGGCAAAAAGGTCATGAATAACTTTTTAATTTGTATTGAGTGGTGGAAACAAGCTTCCATACTAAAGCTCTGGAAAACAACGGCAAATAAGTCTATAATTTCTGGAAATAGTTTTTTATTAGTGTTCCCATTCATTCCAATGGAAGTTGTTCAGTTGATGCAGCCCATATTGCAAAAAATATATATTTTCAGATGTATTTTTAAATATGTTTCAAAATATACAAGAAATAGCCAAAACATAAATAAAATATTTTAAATATATTTTACATAAATACATATTTGATAAGTTTTAGTTACTTCTATTTCCCAATATTGTTTGACCATTTATATATATTTTTATTTTACACTACTATTCAAATGTTTGGGATCAGTAAATGTTTTTTATTATTATTATTATTATTATTATTATTATTAAGCAAGGATGCATTAAATTGTTTAAAAGTGACAATAAAGACATTAATAATGTTACAAAATATTTCTGTTTCAAATAAATGCTGTTCTTTTGAACTTTCTATTTATATTCTATTATAGTTTAGTTTTTCCACTAAAATATTAAGCATCAAAATTTATTCAATATATGTTTGTTTTATTAGAATGATTTCTGAAGGATCATGTGACACTGAATACTGGAGTATTGCAAATTCAGCTTTGATCACAGGAACAAATTACATTTTAAAATGTATTTCAAATTATTTTTGTTATCATTTTTATTTATTATCTACCTAATGTTAATATTTCATAATATTATTTATGTTTTAATATTACATTTATAATATTGTTTTAATATTTATTTACTATTAGTAAATATAGTAAATAGTAAGTAAATTAGTAAATATAGTGATAGAGTACAGTAAATATAGTATTTACTGTACTCTATCAAAAACATTAAAAAAATATTACCATCCACAAACATTGTTCAAATATATATTTTAAACATATTTTGGTAACACTACAATAAGGTCTCATTTGTTAACATTAGTTAATGTATTAACGAACATGAACAACGAGCAATACATTTATTACAGTATTCATTCACCTTTGTTAATGTTAATTAATACAAATCCAGCTGTTTCTTCACGTTAGTTCACAGTTCATTAACAAATACAACTTTTGAATTCAATAATGTCTTAATAAACGATGAAATTAACTAATGAAACCTTACTGTAAAACGTTAACCCATACTTTGTTATATCTTGCCCCTTGAAATACATTTTCCGATATATTTTGGCATTTGAAGGTTTCCATAAAATCTGTTTTCAGTTTGACAAAAGCCATGCTATATATGTTAAATATTTAGCATTTCTTACCAAAATATTTTGGACAGAATAATATACATTCACAATTCATAGCATGCACAATTTTAATCCACCCGAATGCATAGCTACTTGTGAATGGCTGTCAATGGAGAATGTTTTTTTCTGTAGCCAGATGGTGCTGTTATGACATCTACTAGCAGGTGCAAACTGAGACATGCTAACCCGTCAAACTCTGACCCCTTGGTCCCCCCTGTGAACGGCCCTGCCCGCAGATCCTGCTGGTGAGGCTTTTAAAATAATCATATGGCAGAGCCAGAGTGCCAAAGGGTCACGTCTTGTGATCTCTCAAAACTACATTAACCTGGCCTTCACCCGCTGCGGGGTCTCATTACTTACAGTAGAGTCTTGGTCTGGGTCTCGGTCTACTTTCAGCACACATTAAAAGGGTCCAATCAGGATCTTGTTCTGCTGGTATGGATCTAGAGACAACTGAAGCTATCTCTTGATCTGACTAGATTCAATATATCATATTTATGTTTGCAAACATAGAGGAAATAGCAGATCAGATTTATAGCCATACTGTGGATGAGTCATGTAAATATAAATGAATGGAATGTGCAAGATGTTGCAAATGTTTACGGTGTATGAAAATACAACAAAATTAACATAAAATAAAAATCTCTACCTGTATCAGTCAGCAGAGGGCCTCTCATCAGACTCTCGAAAGATTCATTGCTTCAGTCGCAGCACATCTGTTCTACATTTTTCAGTAATTAAAGACCATTTAAATGCTCCTTTTGTTCTGTGGCACATGTTACAGTTTGGTTTAAATGTACTCTTCTTTGTGTTATGGACTCACCATGTTGTTCTTGGATTATATGGCTGTTATTATAAGCTTGGCTTGAGGAAAATCTGTTTTTGACAAGAATGCAGTGGCTTATTACTGCACTGTTTTTAATAAATCCACAAATGAATTCAAGTCAAATAATGTTCTTTGATTTAACCCAGGTGGTTTAAACGTATACATTTTTTTCAAATTTATCCTTTATAAACACCAAATGTATACACTGAAAAAAAATATATGAGTGAGTGTGTGTGTGTGTGTGTTTATTTAAGTCACCCATGTTCCAAGATGGCAGCCTATCTTTTGTTCTGTTTAGTGTTTGTTTGTTTTAAACTTGTTTTTTAATTGGGTTTTTTTTAACATCCTCTCTAACAAAATTGTTTGCTTTTGACATTGTTTGGTTTACACCACAACTTATGAACTACTGTGTATCTGAGTTGGAGAACTTTGCCAGGCACTGGCCTAATCAGCCTGGTCCATCAACTTCAAACCATCTACTGCTGTGGGGTTTTTGTTTTTTGTCCGATAAAGCAGTACAGGCATACTGTTTTGTTTTTTGGAGTCTCAGTGGGGCGTTTGCCTAGATTATTGTGTTCGTCTACTTTCGGTGTAAACCTTTGTCACTCTGCCTGCAACAGCTACAGCCTGGTCTCCTGCTCCAGCTTTAGTCTGGATCTCCACTACAGTCTGGTTCTCTGTCTGTAACCTGGGTCTCCTTCAGCTACAGCCTTGGATGCTATCAGCTATAACCTGGTCTCATCTACTGCCTGGCCTATTCTTCTCCAGCTAATAGCTACAGCCTGGGTCTCCACTAGCTATCAGCTATAACCTTGGGTTTCTACTAGCTACACCCCAGCTCTGTGGTGTGTAATTTCCATCATGGTGAGTATGATTCTTGTCTTTGATCTGTCTGCCTAAAATCTCAGAGTATGAAGTACATCGACAGTTCCAAATGAGCGACTATAATGTTTCATTAAATGCTCTTTACTTGTTATCACAATCAAAGGTGACTGGCTATGCACAGGATCTGGTTGGCAGTCAGGGGGGCTGGATATAAGGCATGACCCTGGTTTCACAACATGGAAACTTTAAGTATTTTTTAAACCTGTTCCTTTTAAACGATTGTTTTATTTCATCAAAAAACTCTTAGCCCAAAACCACAGTGGGTGGTGACTCTAAAAGTTGCAGAAAGCACTGTTTTAATACACGTATGTTGAAATGTATTATTTCACTTGTCAGGAAATTGTCCGGCGGCAAATATGATATCTTTGCAAACTCCTGCTGATTTTCTAAATAGGTCTGGTATTGGTTTTGTGCACATAAATGTGAGAAGTGTATTGCCAAAAATCGATATGGTCAGAATTTGGGCCAAATCGACAAATGTTGATATTATGGTGTTATCTGAGACATGGCTGGGTAGATCCACTCCTGTTATAGTTATATTTATATGGAGGGGTATAATGTATTTCGTTATTCTGCTGTCTTGGCCAGGACTCCCTTGAAAAAGAGATTCTGAATCTCAATGGGATTATTTCCTGGTAAAATAAAGGTTAAATAAAATAAAAGCAAAAAGTTTAATATTTATTTATATTAAATCAAATTTTATGTATATTAATTGAATCTATTTAATAGATTAATAACCAACTAATATTTTGCTTTATTTTAATCACATTTTTAACCCCTTTAGCATTACTGTAAAATTTGCCTGAAACACCTAAAAAAAGGCATACCTAAAGTTAAGTGTAAGCTGTTCTGGCACTATTTGGAGCATAGTCTCTTTTGAAAGGTGTGTGTACTGTGGTCTGTACAGTAGAACGCCAACAGGTTACTAATTTATTTATTTTTAACAGTTTTTCTCAAGTGAATGGACCCCCGTCACTCCCTTGCAGCCCGCAGTTTGAAAAGCCCTAATTTAACCCGTCTTAAAGCTGTGTGCAACCTAAATAAATCGTAGCTGATCTTGTGAGTTGGCATGGCAAGTCCTCCACTCTATCAACCGCCATCAGAACGTCACATGTTCAGCTGCAATTTGGTGAAAAGCCTGCAGCGACACAAACCTCACAAACCTCAGAGCGCAGGTCATTTGTAAACTAGTCAGTGGAAGCCATTTATTAGAGCTGCATGATTCTGGAAAAAATGAGAAATTTTTCTGATTATGAGAAATAGATTCTGAGCAGACAACTAAACAAAACAGCATGTAATTTAAAAGAGGTTCTGACAAAATGTTAATGCTGCTGTCTATTTAAAATGTCTAATGAATTTGAATTAATTATTTTTTTAAAAATTGGTTTGAATGATTCAAGGACTCACTGTTTCAATAGCAACTGAATGAATCAGTGCTTTTGAACGAATCACTTATATGAATGAGTCAATGATGAATACATTTTGAACAGTCACTTGTTGTAATCGATACAATCGTTATTCGAAGAGCCATGTTACTTTCTAAAGGTGATTCACTATTTTGATTGCTTTCAGTGTTTATATCTAAACTATAAACTAGAGATGCATGTTTCAGCCACAGATATTTATCTGCCGATTTTTGCTCAATTTATAGCATATCGGCTAAAACAGGAAAAGGCAGATATAACAAACAGATGGTTTATTAATTAACTGTCTGAAGGCACTGATCTGTATAATGTCTGTTGCATAATCCTGTGTGCTTCAATGTTAATAAAATAACAAAAGGCAAAAATATATATATCACACACTATTCTTGACTAAATAACTTTTGTAACTTTTAGAAGTGTAGCGGACCCCATATGAATGATGGCCAAAACTTTACTGATGTTTTATGAAGTTAATTGCGTCCGTTTTCACTCAAAAAAAAAAAATATAATAATAATAATATCACCATAAGAGCAAATCAAAACACAGCACAAGAAGAGCATATTAAACTCTCTTTCTCTGTTGCATTATCAAGAGACAGCAAATTACACAAAATGCTTATTTCAACTAACAGTAAACAAATATATACAGATCTTTTGCCTTTTTGGGGGTGCTTAATAAACGGACAAACTTTAAATCTGCAAAATGACTTTGCATGCTCTCCCTATTACCGTATTGCTTCATTGAGGTCCACCTTAGTAAAGGAGATCTTATACATATTTAAACTTGCAAAAAATATTAATATGTAAACAAAAACAAATTAGAAGATTAAATCACAATAAAGTTGTTACAATAAGGAAGGCATGTAATTTATACAGTGAAGAATATGCAGTGTTATTTCACATTTATAGTTTACTTTATTTCTGTTCCTGAAAACTATTTCATATGTATCTTTGTTCTGTTCATTAGAAATTATTTCATGATGCAGCAATAAACTAGCTAGTATAACTGAATGCATGTGTTAAATCATGATCAAAATACTATCTATCTTATTGACAAAAATTCAAATAAGAGAGCAAGTGACAAATATAATAAAAAAAATATATAATGAAGTGAAATAATGATAATGGGTTTAGAAAAGAGTGTTTGTGATGCTGTTTCATACCTAAACAAGGGCCTAAATTAACACTCAGCAAACACCAAATGAGAGTAAAAATTGATGAGCGTATGAATTTATAATGTTATTATATGAATTTATTCATTCTAACAATGCAAAATTGTGAGAACATGAATGTGAAAAAATGTGAATGATGCTCAGGAAAGTTGATGGTGTAATGCTGCATCGATATCAAAGTTTAATTCTTGCCTATTTAAATATTCAAGCTCAAAAACACACAAAGAATTGGTTACTCGCATACAAACAGACGAAGCAGTCGCCCAGAAATCTGCGTCTTAGATAGCACACGAATACTTGTCATGAATCCGGTCCGTTGTCCTCCATCCACCTGCCACCAGAGGTCGCCCTCCCATATCATGGACTCCATGCACCACACTAAATTTCCCATAAGCCCCTTACCTTCATGTTGATTACTGCCCAGCTGTAGGCTATCTAGTGCACTATTTAAGTTTATCCCATGTCAGTTGCGAGGTCTTGTTTCATCCTACTGTTACATTTCTGAGCATTTCTTCCTGTCTTGTCTGTTTGGTTCCTGATCCTGCCTGTTCTATCGTTTTTTCATTTATCTGCCTGCCATTTGACCTGTTTGCCTGGACTATTACTACAACCCTGCCTGTTCCCTGCCACTTCTGTTTTCTGCTTGTTTGACCATTGCCTGTTTGACCACGTTTTGTCATTAAAGCTCGCACTTGGATCTCATCCCACTGACTCGTCATTGCAATACTGAATTGAGATCTCTTTCGTGTCTTCTTGCTGAAGCTGAACGTAAACTGAAATAAAACACATGTGTAACAGATTATTGGAGCTGTGCATTAGCTCTTAAAGTGACAGTAGCCTATTTTTCCTGCTGATCTCTTTGTTTTTAATGTTAATCAAACAACAAAAGACAAACAACAGTCACTCATGCCACATTTGACTGCTTCAGACACGTTGACTTGTCCGCCATCTTGGAGTGTTCAACATTTCAGATGCTGTTGTCACTCACATTAAAATCAATGGGTTTTCCAAGATGTCAGAACATTGCGCAGCCTCTAGTTGTAAATAATGCTGAGGTTTAAAATTCCAGAAGAAATGGTATAACCTTTCACGTGTGAGAATGCATTGGTTTGTGTTTTTATATTAGTTCAATATTACAGGTTTTTAAACTACGGTAATATAACGCTTTTTAATATAGCGTTAGCTAATGTCTTGTTGTATTGTGTTCATCTGCTGAAGTCTATTGCAGATATAGATATTCATGCATGCGTATAACTACATTTGCAGATGCTCAGCCAACTTGCTCTTGAATGTTCACGGACCGGCTTTGGATGTGAAATAAAAATCACATTTTTTGTCGATATTTGATCAAAGACATTTCTACACATAATTTGATGAAAAATGACACTGCATGTAAACATGGGAATATATATCAAATAAAGAATTAATGTTCAGTTCATACTTGCAGAATGATATGAACTCAATATCTGTGTGAATCCATACAGCATCACAATTATACGATATATTACATATTTTTAAATATCCTTCTTATTTCATTAATTATGCTGTATAGTTTAGACAGAATTTGTTCGGGCTTAAATAAAACTTAAAAAGCGCTCCTAAAAATTAAAATCCTGTCATAATTTGCTCATATTTAATTTGAAAGCTACAGCTAAAGTGAACAATAAGTTTAAAATAATAATAAAAAAGGCTTCAGAAATATAACACACAGGTCATATTCCTCTCTGGTGCTTTTTCTAATTAACTATTGAAATTTACTATTAAATGTATATGTTTGTGTTATATAATTTTAATCAATTTTTACTTAATAAATTCATAACTCATTTTTTTCACTATTTTAAAAGCATTTTCATTTATTCATACTAATCTAATTCTTACTTATCATATTATTTATTCATTTTTTACTTTCAATTTTTCCAGTTTGAAAACCCCTATAGTGTTTTTATGGTGTCTTTTTGTTAGAATGTGTAAATGATGTAAATAATTTTACGTTTACACTGGATTATAATAACTTTGCACACGTCTGTGTTGATTCCATCACTCCAGTCTCATATGGTCAAGACAAATGTTTAACTATTATGTTTATACTTTCAGAAAAATGTGGCATTGAATAGTAACCGGATTGTTTAGTTGTTGGATTGACAGTCGGAATAATGTGAACTCGCAAGCTTTTCAGGTCTCATGATCCACGCTGAAATTCTGACACTAATGACTGTATTTCCACGGATGGTGTGGGTGTTTCATAACAGCTGCTGCTTTCAGTCCATGTCGGTGGATGCTGAAGACGCTGTGGGAGTGTGAAACTTTGGACTGCTTTAATTATGACAAAAATAAAATACATCTCTCTTAATCCCCTTCCTAATTTCTATTCTTTTGTATATATATATATATATATATATATATATATATATATATATATATATTTTTTTTTTTTTTTTTTTTTTTTCCTTGATTCTCAATATTTCATTTCTTTCTACAGACACACCAGATTCCATCACGACAACTCTCCAGTGCAAATAAAGACAAAAATTACATCAGGCAACATTCCTAAAAATGCAACACACCAAAAAGATATAATCATCAAAGGATCAAGATTTTTCAACACCCGTCTGTCAAGCAAATAACATTCCCAAACATCTACAATTCTGTTCTCACAACCTGCGGCATTATGATCATTACAACATCAGCTTCACCTTTTTTATTTTATTTCAATAAAAATTCTCTCCTCTAGCAACTGTGGAATGATCAAAAGCAGAAACATGAAAGAATTTCATATTGTATAAAAGTTTTAACAGGAGGCATGTGAAAAATGCTGTCTGTACATAAGTTAAAAAAACAAAACAAAACCAAAATGCTACTATCATTAACAGCAGGCTACAATAAAACTGTGGTAATTTGATGTTGTCCATCACTGTCATCATAAAAAACTGAATAAACAATATGACTCACATTGTTTTTGGGAGATTTTTAATGATTTTGCAGGAAAAAACTGTCATTTCTCTGGAGAGCATGAGTTCTCTTTTTATATGGTATTTTACACATGGACATGATTTTCCTCACCAAACTTAAATATTAAGAATCAATACATTTGTCTTAAAAGCAGGTAGTTGTGGCCTACTGGTGAGGGAGTCAGGCTTGTAACCTGAAGGTTGCTGGTTCGATTCCCATGCCGGCAGGAATTGAAGGTGGGGATTGTGGATGAACAGCACTTTCTCCACCTTTGATACCATGACTAAAGTGCCCTTGAGCAAGGCATCTAACCCCTAGTTGCTCCCCTTGTAAGTTGCTTTGGATAAAAGCACCTGCCAAATGAATAATAAAATGTAAAAACGACAGCCTGAATGTCTGATTTTTCATTATATCAAGATTTGAGGTAACTATAGCCTACTTTTTGCTCAGCAAATTTCTCTTTGAACTGAGCAGCCATGTAACATCTGCTGCTTACCAACACTAATCTCCACTGGACCTGCAGATGCAAACCTGAAAGGACAGCCTCAGTTCTTGTGTTTTTTGTTTTTTTTATACCCTACATGTGCAGTTCATCCTGGTAAAATAGCCTAAGCCTACCTTCAAATGTCTCCACAAGAGGGCGACAATCATCGTTGCAGGAAAACCCTCAAACACAAAATAAAGGTTTTGATGCGTAGTTATTGAACGAATGGAATGTATTTATCATGTACAGTATACAGTAAAATAATAATAATGACTTAGTGCAGGCTTATATATAATTTATTATAGATATTGTATAATTATTATTATTATTATTATTTTACTGTATATTATTTGTTGTTGTTGTAAAGTCTTTGTTTTTTATTATTATAAAAAGAGATTTGCCTGTGCAAGTGCATGGACTTCACAACCACATGGACTCATTGATGATTAATATTAAAATATTTTATAGCCAGTGACAGATGCGATCCATTTTTTATTGAATGTTAATATTGTATATAATAATAATAATAATAATAATAATAATGTATATAATTTATTATAGATAACTTATTATTTTTATTTGAAAATTAAAATTAGAATTATTTTTTTTAAATTGTTAGTTTTTAATTTAAAGAAATTAATAAGCTGCGTGTAAAGTGCATAGACTCCAAAATCACATGGACTAATTAATATTAAAATAATTCATAGCATCTCCACACGCATGCACATAAGACACTCATAATCAAGATATGCGGAGCATGTGAAGTTTGAAAAGTACAAGTGCTCAAGTGAATGTAATTTGCCAACTTTTATTTGTTTTAAAGTCATTAAAATTTTTTATTTGTGCAAATTTGGTGAATGTGTTACTCACTTCTGAAGACAGCTGGCTGCACCATCGTGGTTTCAGTGTAGCAGATAGTGTTGTCTTTACTTGTTTAATGTTCTGAGACATTTGGCCACAGGCTTGCGTTTGTTTGATTACAGGTTATAAACTCAGATCTCTTCTATAATCTAAGTCCATGATTAAAAATCTTTCATCTCTATCCAAATACACCCTTTGGACAACATTAATGAAAAACATCTTAGTGAAAGTTCACCTTCAAACACTTTTTTGCTTAAAGTGACAAATCCACTGTTACACAAGGCTGTGGGTTTGATTCTTTACTTGCGCCACAAAACCCGTTCCACTAGAAAATATGTGACCGCAGGGCAAAAAGCAGAGTTTATACTTGTTTTGTATTGGATGAAAACATACAGATGATTTAACAAGACAACCATCATCAGAGAATCGACTTTTATTAATAAATAAGAAACAATTGCAAAAATAGCTTTCAGAGATTTGGAATAGGTTGCTGCACATGTAAAGTATATTAGTCCTTAACATTAAAGCAGGAGTTGAGATTAAATCTCTGAGACTTTGGTTCCAATGATCTTTCATGAAGGCTATAAGTCATTCTGTTATAATGATCCAGGTCCATGTCCTTCAGGGTCTCAGTAAGGCTGGTAAATCTTGGGGATCAACATTAGCCCTTAGTTTCCTTTCCTCTTCCAAATTGGCTTCAACGATGTATTAAGTTTCCAGGCTGTCCATTCTTTTAAATCTGTCATAATACAGATAATTTACATTAATTAGGGTTCCGCTTGTGAGAAACAGATGATCCGTTAAATACAGTATTTACACTTACACCACACTTGATTGGTGTTATTGGGTTACATAATAAAATGCCAAAACAAGCAATCTGTTTAAAGAAAGACATTTGTTAAAGAGTTAGTTCACCCAAAAATTAAAATTCTTTTCATTTACTTACCAATGAAGATATGTTTAATAAAATCTGAGCGACTTCTGTACTTCCGTCAACTAGCACTTTAAAGCTTTGAAAAGCTCATAAAAGATCGTAAAACTAATCCATATTCATTCTCGTGTGTTACGCAGCAGTTTGTTCTTGAGCACCAAGCAGGTTCAGTTGAGCTTCTGTTTATATTCACTTGTGAATAAAAGCCTTAATTAAATCTGTTCATCATATAATGTGATCAAGACTTTTCAGAAAACTTGGACTAAACAGCTCAATTTATATGGATTTGTTTCACGATCTTTTGAAGCGTCAAAGTGGTAGTTGTGAAGACTGTCAATAGACAATCGCTCAGATATTATTTAACATATCTTCATTGGTGAGTAAATGATGCCATGATTTTCTTGTTTGGGTGAACTACCTTTTAAGGCCCGTTCACAAGAAAGATAACCATAAAAGATAACTATTAGTGTCCACACCAGCGCACAATATCGTTGTTTATTAAACGTGTGCTGCAGTTTTGACGTCTACCACTTTAAATGCCCAAGCTCTTAAAAGCAGGATGGATTTTGATTGGCTGTCAATGTTTTTATCTTTCATCTTCTGACGGAAAAAATCAGTCTGAAAGTGATTCCAATGACATCTTTTCTCTCTGCCGGTATCATTATAATTGTGGTGTGTACTCTGCTATTCTTCTATACTACGATTTTTAGAACTACTGTACATCTCTGTCGATATCGTTCTTGGTGTGAACAAACAAGTATTTGAACTTTTAGACTTGGATCATCTACATGTGGTCACCTAATACAGTCTTGAAAATAAAGGTTTTTTATTGGCATTGATGGTTCCACAAAGAACCTTTCCATTACCCAAAAGGATGTTCATAGTGGAAAAATGTTAAGATTATTTCAAAAGTTCTTCACACAAAGAGAAAAAAAAAGGTTCTCTAAAGAAATGTTCACTCCTCTTTTGAAACCTTTATTTCAGAGTGTAGCCTATGTCAACTGAACTTCATAAGAATCACATTAACCAATCACCAATTCATTCTGAGTTTTGTTTGCAGATTTGATATTTGTATCTAATACAACTAAGTTTATACATTTTGCTTATTTTTAGGCTTCTTGTAATAATTTATAGGTCAGTAAAATGTAGATTGGAAAGTGAGAGAAAGAGAAAATGGGATCAAAACATGACCCAGATCAGACTCAAACCTGAGCCGACAGCTCTTATTTGTCCTGAGCATGTGCACAATATGCCACAGCCCAGACAGACTCATGCATTTTTAAGTTTGTTCTCAGTGTCAAAATACTTTTAGAGGCCACTGTATTTCTGAGACAGCTCAGAAAGACACTGGAATGTCACAAACAGCACAAAAAAGAGATCAGTTCTATGTATTTTGCATTAGGCTCCAAGTCATTCATGAGTCTGAAATTGCCTGTGACATATTTTCCACTTTCTCCAGTGACATATTTAACAATAAATCTATTTGAAAAGCCACATGGAACAAAAATAAATAGCTGGATTCAGAAAGATAATGTATATATCTTCCAAGTTATTTACAACACTGCCGTCACAGTTCAATTTCCAATTAACGCCATAACAATATAGTTCAGCTGGATTTATACTGTAGCAAAGGCCAAAAACATACTTTATCCTTTGTCATATAAACTTCTGACTCATATTGGAAACCTGGACCATTGGTTTCAGAGAAGTCATATTTAGCCAATGTGGTACAGAAAGGTTTGCATTTTCCAAAACATAAAACAGCTGAACAGGCTCTCAAATGGAAAGTCTAAAATGCCACATTTTTCTCTACGTTGCGCTTAACAGCTTTGCGTGTTGCAACGTTTCTAGCGGCCGCAGTCTTTTTGGCAGCAGCAGCAGCGGCACGTGCGGCATTTACGGCGCGTGCGAGCTGAGGAAACTGTTTGGTGTACAAGGCTGACGTGTACTGCAGTTCAGGTGTAATCAACCTCTGACAAAGCAAACGAGTGTCATTATTTAACCCTAGTCGGAGGTTATAACCTTGAATAACAGCTGCACCATACTGAAACGGTTTCAATGCTGAATCCTTGACATGCACAGGATCTACTGCCCCTCCTCCCTGTAAACACATTCGCTCAAGTGTCATCCGCTTTGCCCTCAGAAGTTCTACTTCCCTTTGGAGCTTCGTCCGTCCGAGTGTAGAGTCTATGCGTTTCCAGAAAGTGGCATTAAAGTGCTGGTACAATCGCCAGTCTAGTGAATTCCACTGTTTTACCCGTTCTGCCGTCTCAGGATTTATGGGCCGGCGAGAGCGTTCACTGCGACTGTTGAGGCGGAAAGATGAAACATCATCCAGTGACCAGCAGAGGGCATGTTTAAGAAGCACCAGTGATTCATCGAAATACTCTGAGATGAGGATCAGCGAAAAATCGCGTTCCACGGCAGTGATGATCTCTGCGCTACGTCTGTCCAGCTCTGTGTCGTTCTCGGGTGCTGCATTATCCAGACCAAAGTCAAAGGTCAAAATGTTACGTGCATAGTGGTTATTGGGCACAGAGGCATTGTAGCTCTGCCAACCCTGGATCAGGAACTCCTCAAGGCTTTTGACAACACGGAATGCTGGGATCGATTTGTAGTAAACAAAAAGAGATTCCATCATCGCCACCGGATTCCGAAGGATGGAGAAGTAGAAGGTGTCCTTGGGCATCAACTTCTTCACCTGAATGTTAAAAAGATATACAAGACAATATGAACTTATGAATAAAATCTTAGATTTGCAACAGTTCATGACTAACTTACAAATAAAAATGTACAATTTAATGAAATTTTGACCTTTTGCTCTTTGTCTCAGACTCTCATAAACATCTCCCGCTTAACTGAAGTTCCATCAAAGAATGCAATCTCCACGCAATCAGTGCAAATGTCCTCTAAATCATTCGGATCTGCACCTGCCTACTTCCATCTAGCACTGGGTGCTTTGTCTTCCTCTTGAAAATTAAAATAGTCAGCTGTTTTAAATGATTTATGTGCTCTCTAAGTGGTCTGCGCACATTCAGGATTGCACTCACACCACGACGAGTCTTGACAAAATTTCAAACTTCTTCACCTCAAAGGTTCTTAATG
Organism: Opsariichthys bidens; assembly: GCA_037194245.1. NCBI lineage: Eukaryota > Metazoa > Chordata > Actinopteri > Cypriniformes > Xenocyprididae > Opsariichthys > Opsariichthys bidens. The sequence goes on along the minus strand of CM074284.1, from coordinate 22,552,919 downwards.
GTAAATGCTGAACCAATTAATCAGGCCAAATAAATGTAACAACATATATACAGAATAATTTAAATGAAATAATTATTTTCTTACTTTTTATGGGGAGTCTATCCTCTTGCATCAATAGGTTAAAAGCTCACATAATCCTATTTATTTAATCAAAAACAGAGACCATATGCACTGCATGTTTTTTACCATGTGCTGCAAAACCCAGACAGACTCTAAATAAAAAGTAATGATTACATTCTCTTTAATTATTACTCCATGTTTATATTATATCATGAAATGTTTATTTTTCCCAAAACACAGCATTTAAGGACTTCAGTTCAAACCCTTCACTTTTAATATCATGAATCAACTTTAGGGTTGTAATGTGTAATGTGCTCTTGGACTGACCTCTTGTGAACTGAATCTCATATGATTGCACATGATGTGGAACTCTTTCACGCTTCGAGTCCTGACGCCCTCTACAAAGTGTGATCTAAAGAACGATGGGTAAAATAACTGGCTGTGCATGTTCTGCGGCAAGGCAAAAGTCAAGTTATTGCTGTCCCCATATCGATAGAGAATGTTCAATATGGTGCTGCTGGCAGTCTTGTGTGTCTTGAGGAAGACAATGTAGTTTTTGGGTTGACAAGTGATAGTATTGTCATCAGAGTATGGTGGTTTTTGAATTTCAGGGTTATATTCTTGGTCAAACAAGGGTTTGTCTGCCTCTATTGGTGAAATTGCTTTGGTAGTGCTAGTAAGCTTTGTTGGAGGTTGCAACTCAAAGAGTTGGTCCCTTTCCTCTTCTGAACGTGGGTTTACTCTCTCGCCTCTTCTCTGCATGAAAGAACGCTGGTCGACTGGTTCCTCAACAATGGCTGCTGAGACAGACCAAAGGTTTTCTAGATTTTCCCAGTCTTCGCGTTTCAGGGGTTTCCGCGTTTCCTTGGAGCTTCTGAGAGAAAGAGAGTTAATTTTAGATGCTGATCCTTATGGAACTGACACAAAATATTTAATGGCATATTGTCTTTAATGGAAATATCATGCAACACAAGCCGTTAAATCAGAGTTGAAAAGTGTCCCTCCATGTGGTTATAATTTGCCATGTATACATCTACTAAGTCCAGATACATTTGAAAATGCATCTTTTTCTCTACGTTTTAGACTTCCGTTCACATTGAGATGGCATTTTTGTCCTGTGAAAACTAAGCTTTTTAGAGATGATCTTCCACGTTGATAAATATGAAAATTTTGTATTCTTATTGTAGTGTGGACTGTGATATTTGAAAACTTGAACACGCTTAGTCATGTGGCGCATATTATAACCATAGATATCTATAGTTATACTGGAATTGTGACTGCTATCCATTTTGTTGAAAATTTGAAAAGCATTAACTTGGAATATAGAGAAAACCATAGTACAGAAACCTATTTAATTTTGTTAGATGTGACTGCAGTTTTTGATAACATTTATCATCCAATCCTAATTTAAATGGAGGGAGTTTCAGGGAGGTTGTTTATTTGTTAAATAGAACATTTGTAGTGTCAGTTGGAGATGATTTATCCTCCCCTTCTACAATGAACTGTGGTGATCCGCAGGGCTCCCTGTTGGGACCAATTTTGTTTTAAATTTCTTGGATCCATAATCTGGAAACATCATATATGTTTAGGTGACCTAATGACCTGATCAGCTTAGATGACCTCCAATCACACTTAGCAGTTGGTACAGACTTGCTTTTATCAGTTAAGAAATATTCATAAGATGAGATATATTTTCGGTTTTAAAGATACAGAGAAGCTTATTCATGCTTTTATTTAATTTCATCTGGATTATTGAAATACCATTTTCTACTTTAAATCAACACGCTTTGTCACTGCTAGACTACACAAACTTGGTCTTTTATTCATATTACTTCAGTTTTAGCTTCATTACACTGGTTACCAGTTCATTTCCTAATTGATTTTAAAATATTATTATTCACGTAAAGCACTACATGCTTTGGCACCTAAGTATTTAGCAGAACTTTTAAGACCTCATGAAACAGTTGGATTTCTCAGATTTTCTAGTTGTGGTTTGTTGGCTGTTCCAAGATCCAGATATAGAACAAAAAGTGACAGAGCTTTTGCAGTGAAGGCTCTAATGTTATGGAAAGCCTGCCAGTGGATATTAGATCCACGGAATATAAGTCTCATTTAAAATGTAATTTGTATAGACTTGTTTTTGTTTTATGTAGTGTTTTGAAACAAAAACAAAGTTTTCAAATATATCCGGATTCATGTAACCAAAGTCACTATGCATTTTTCATAAAACATGCATAACCTGGCCTGTTGGACCACTCCAAGCATCTGCAGTGCCACGCAGAGAACAGTCAAGACCATCAGAGAGAACCACATAAACCGCAGGCGACTGCAACACGTGACTCTCACACACCTGTAAACACAGTTCAAAAAGAACCACAGGTTAATAACAGTAACAAAATATACAACAAAGAGAGCCAAAGTGAATATAAGTTCATTATGTGCATATACAGCTTAGCTGAACAGTTTAACAAATGCTAAGGTCAAGTGTAAATGTGAGAATTTAAGCAGTGTGGGAGATCATTTGAAAATAGAGTGGATAGGAGACCAACCCAAATATTTATATTTTATCTTGTAAAGCGTCCTTGAGCATTGGAAAGGCTATATAAATTAAACATTATTAACCATTGTGGTCAGTGACAAACACTGTAAAGGCATCACAGTAATATAACAATTGCGCCATTGAATATGCCATTTATCTCAAGAGCTAGCGACAAAGGATTGTCTCAGGGTTTAGTGTACCATAACACTGCGTGAAGAGCATCTAAATGGCAAGTAATAGAGTCACTGTCGGTTTAAATACAATACATTATTTGTCAGGTTTAGAATTCTGTCCTTTGGACTTCTAGTTTGCATTACCCTGTTTTCCTGGGTTTCTGTTCCGTTTCTTTTGTTCCCTTTCGAGACGGTCTCTCGACACTGCGTCACCGAAGGTTGATGCTATGGGGTTATCCCTTCTTTCCTCAAATCTATGAAGCTTTATGAAATCCCGCGAGCGCGAAATCGCCCGCCAATAGCGTTCAAGCGCGCAAAATAAAGGCGGGATCCCACGCATTATAGGGCTCCGCCGAACGTCATTGCCTCAATCTTTTTGTTCGGCTTCAAGAAGCGGTCTCAGCTCGCCGTTGATGTACGCTCACTGCTTAGGATGGTTTGTTTAGTTCCAGCTTAACGTTCCGGTGAGTATGACACTTTTTCCTCAGAATAGTGCCTCAGGACTGTAGCGTTTCTACCTGGATGCCCTTTCCTAGCCTGCAGCTAGGGTCTTCATGTCGACAAAAGTCCCACATGGCCCTTCATCATCTATACGTGGATCATTCACACGATAAGCAGCCCCTTGGCTAGGAGGCGTGGCCTAATGTGTACAGAAAGCGCTCACACAATAAACCACCCCCTGTCTCAGTACGGCGGTCTGTCATGAATGGAAGATAAAATTCCCAGCACTCATGATATGTATAGCCCCTGTATCAGTGCAGTGGTAGATTGTGTACAGAGGACAAATTTTCCCTGCTCTCAAGATATAGCCCATGTATTAGTGCAGCAGTCTGTCATGTACGGACGACAAGATTCCCAGACACTCTCACGACAAACAGCCCGTCTCAGTACAGTGGCCCGTCGTCTACAGCAGACATAGTGCGTTCACACTTGTAGTTCGGTTGGTTTGGTCCGGACCAAAAAACAAAACATGTAGTCCTGCTCCGCTTAGCGTTCACACTGGCATTTTTAACTACGAACTTTAAGTTACCGAACCAAAGGATACGGTCACGACCTGATAGGTCGGCTTTTATGACGTATATTTCACGACAGAGCTTGTTTTAATCGAACCAAACATGACAAGTGTGAACGCACCCATAATGCAGTTACCGGATGCAGCCCCCTGTCTTAGTACAGCAGTCGGTCGTGTACAGAAGAATGAAATGAATAAATAAAATTCCCTGTGCTCACCTCACACGATAGAAGTAGCCCCTGTCGGTCTTAAAAAAAAAAACACTGGTCAGTCCTGTACAAAAGAGCAGATGCCAGGCACTCTGGTCGAGACTGGGCTGAGTGCATTAGTCACTTCCAACTTCCTTCAGAGCAGGTCTTTTTCCCTCTCATTTAAGTCTTCCAAGCCATCAACCTCACATGACACTGACGCTCTGAATGCAGAGGCTCTCTCGCTGATAGTGGACACCATTACTTGGGCTTATGTGAGCCAGAGACGGGAATGCCCCCCTTACATCAGGACTCGCTCGATGGAGCCGTCTATTCTGGGCCTACTCTATAGTCCGTCTATTCGGTAATACATTTTGCAGCCAGCTGGTATTCACAGAACACCTTCGGCAGGTTTTGCAAGTTGGATGTGGCCTCTCAAGTGCTTTCAATGAGTTATTAACCTCAGTTATCTCTTAGTCTTATATGGACTAAATCTACACAGTTGTTACCGCTTTGGCTGTCAACGCTGTGCTTTTGCGTACACTGATGTGACACTTACGTTGTATGCTGCCCTGTATATTATTATTATTCAGCACAGCCTGCTATTCTTGCTGATATGCAAATTTTGGTGGACTTGCACTGGCACCTCATTGGCCTGGCTCTGCCTATCATCTGTGAACACTCCAAACGGCATTGCTATTGGCTGTTGTTCTACTCTGTGAATGGTGTATACTTAGCCCAGTATCTCCGGTCTGATATTCAGCAGGATTTAATTCTTTTCCCGCAGCGTCGCTGTTGCAGTATTGAAGTGACCTTTTTTATTGCTTTAACGATACTTGCTTGGTGAGGAAGTGTGTTGCGTACGCTACCGCCACTTACGCTGGTGCCGCGCTGTTCTTGCCTTCTATGTTAAACACCGGCTGGCCGTTGTTTTTCATATGGACTCTTACACTGGTCACTGAACGCTCTGGCGCGAACGCCAGCCATAGCCCTCGCCTTCATGATGCACTAGAAATAAGCAATAGACCTGGTTCCACCAAGTCTCTGCACTCGCTTGCATAGGACCGGAGTCAGCTAAGAATCCAGAGAACAATCGCTGCCTTTTTTTATCAGAACAAGTTGCCTTCGAGCAATTACTGTTCCGCTGTGCAACTTGACAGCTGTAGACAGGTTTTACAACCTGGAAATTCCCTTTTTCGCACCGCAAATTGTCTGTGTAAGGGAGGACGACCAAGTAACCATTGGATGTCTGAAAGCCTTTGTTGCCACGCTCCTCTCTGGCAGTGTCTCAACTAGGTCGTATAGATCGGTATGCAGTTCCGCTGTTCGCACAACTAGCTACGGCATATGCAAACGGATGCATTCACGACACAGCCTAAAAAAATTAATAAATCTGTGTTCGATTATTGCAAAATGTTACGACCAAGAGCATGTTTAATGTGTATGCACCAATACGTTTGTTGCTTATTCCACGCTCTGCACTTCATGAGTCCAGCGACGCTCGACTGTGTGTAGTTGAACGGTGGTCATGACACCGTCCTGGCACTCTGCCATCACACTTTCTGAATGATCGACTCATCCTAGTCCATTCAGTGTGCATTAATCCATCTCATCTTCTGCTTCGCATCCTCAGAGTAAAGTGAACTAAAAAGGGACCTTATTATGATGCAACCTCAAAGCATTTCTCAGGGGAGTTTACAGTTTGTAACTTACTTCTGCTCATTCGAGCCAATGAGTTTGTACCTTTAGTGCTCTCTGGAAGCTCTCAGGCTGTTGGCTGCGGCTTGAAAGTGTTTTGCTATGCTCCCCCCCTCTAACATGATGAAAATAGCGAGACTGTCAGCTCTCTTATGTCTGTTCTCACGTCCCCCGCTTATCGTGGGCGTCAGAAGTAATAATGGCCTGCGTCACTATCGTTTCGCTGTGCAGCTGGATTATTTTAGTGCATCTCTTTTTGGTCAGCCAGTCCCTGTCAGTGGCCTTGTCTGTGGCAAAAGTGCTGTGACAGCGACAGTATGCCCTCCCTGTTTTATATATACCGCTGTGACGGCATGAAAAACGCCTTCATATTCTTAGTAGCCAGGCATAGAGCACTATAGATGAGAATTTTGAGTGGCACAAGAAGGCTGGGTTATTTTATGTGCTATTTTATGTGCCATGCTGGTGTCAAATTCATGGTGTAAAAGCACAGACAAGGATCCACCATCATTATGACTAACTGGGTGATTGGCACCAGTACTGCTACCTTCGTGATTTGTCTGCACAGGGTTTAAAAAACGCTTGTATTGTGTTCATGTCAGCACCGGTGTTGCCGCTGCAGTGGACATCAGTACTAGTTGTTGACATTATTTCCACCATTGACTACACAACACAATCAAGCTTTCCACCGATTGCAACATTATGAGTAGTGTCTTTTCTGACGCACACATTATTTGGTTGACAGCACACTGACAGTGCAGTGCTCAGCCTCATGCTATGGATGTCTCTCGTCCGGTTTTTGATGTTGGTAGGCGTTAGTGCCATTACCTATTCTTGCGCCAAGGACTGCTGTGGATGCAGCCTGAAGATAAGTGCATCGTGGCCGTGAGTGTGTGGTTAATCCAGGATGCAGGTGAGACCACTGCCATTTACTCTATGTGTTTGCAGTAGCCCATGTTTGTGCAACTTGTTGTTAGCCGCTATGCTGCTGAGCTTGTAGGTCTCTGTTGCATAAGTGCTCTTAGCTAGGTCAATGGCTTGGCTTGCAGCCAATCTGGACCTTCACTGTCAACGCGGCGAGATCGTATAGGTCCACCTTCGGTAACGCAGTGTCGAGAGACAGACTCGAAAAGGAATGTCTCCGGTTGCTTAAAATAACCTTTTTTCCCTGAGAGGAGGGAACGAGACCCTGCGTACGCTGCCGTGTTGATGAGCTCAGAATCTTTGTCGGCAGCACTCTGCTTCAGTCCAAGATTCTGAGGCAATGACGTTCGGCACCGCCCTATAATGCGGGGATCCCGCTTTCGTTTCATGCACTTGAATGCCATTGGCAGGCGATTTCACGCCCGCGGGATTTCATAAGGCTTCATAGATTTGAGGAAGGCAGGGACCTTCGGTGACGCAGTGTCTCGTTCCCTCCACTCAGGGAACAGAGGTTACGTTAGGTAACCGGAGATGTTCTCGTTCATCAATGGTTGCCATGGTTTTTATTAGTTATAAACCTGTTTCCTTTTAGTTCATTAGCTGGTATATACATTATGCCTTGAATTTCCATTGTCCTTTGTCTATACATCCAACTCTCCTTATCTTCTCCTTGCCTGCCTGCACCGTGACAGAATACCAGAACCAAAAATCATGGATTATGCAGCAGAAGCCACTCAACCTCGAGAATCAGCTCCTATTATCCATTGGAGGATTTAAAGGATTATTTCACCCCAAAATGAAAATTACCCCATTCTCATGCCATCTTCGGTGTGTATGACTTCTTTTAGACGAATACAATCAGAGTTATATTAATTACCACCCTGATGTTTCCAAGCTTTATAATGGCAGTGAGTGGTTACCACCACTTTGAAGCTCAAAAATGTCCACCTATCCATCATAAATGTATGCCACACGGCTCCAGGGGGATAATACAGGCCTTCTGAAGAGAAGCAATGCATTTGTTTAAGAAAATATCCATATTTTAAACTAAAATAAGCTTCCGGCAAAAGAACATATGGATTCGACACAATGTATAATGTAGGACAGGGTTGTACGTCATGGCGTAGCACCAGTAGTATTTTGCGTAAGTTATGCTTTAGATGCAAGTTGAATCTGTATGGCCGCTTTACCAGAAGTTATTTTTTGCAACCCAAAGCGAATTGAATTAAGGATTAACCTGGCTCTTTCTCAAATTCAAATTTCAAGATGTTTATTGGCATGATGCGTTTACAATTGCAAAAAATTATTTTTATGCACACCATAAAATGTTTATGTCATGCTATATATAAATACATTACATTCCTTACATTTCAAAAGTGAGCAGGTTGTTTTTAGCTTGATGTTTGTGTCCTATAGTGGTTCTCCCTTTTCTTAAATCTTATATTATCTTAAATTGTCTGCATTTGCCATGGTTTCACCTTAAGGGATTTCGTGAGAATTAGTTTTCCATTGCAGTTCAATTGGCAGGTTGCAAAATGGGAAAAGAATGTGCTCCTTAGAGGGCATGAATTTAAGCAATGGGATTTTCTCCTCTTTTTCTCTCCCTTCTTGTCTCCTCCTGTGTTTTTCTTTGGCCACAGCATAAATCGTTTGGTTTGAGTCATGTCACAGATCAGCATGAATGAATTATAGACAATCATTTGCCAGGTTAGAATTAGACTGGTGCTGTCATTGACTGCACTTTCATCAAGTCACACACACTTAGAGAGAGAGGGAATGAGAGAGAGAGAATGTTTTGCCTTTAACCAAGGAAACCACACAATGCTGATACAGCAGTCCTGAAGTTCTAAACTCCAGCAAACTATTCAAGATCCATGTCAATTCACAAAAAGGCAGTACAAATTATAGTCAGGCAACAGAGTGCTTTTTATATTATCATGGTAAATTTTGACATCTTAATTCACACATCCTGATTAGCTGACTTCACATGGCGTATGGCAAATGACTAGGACTAAGAGAACCAAGGTTCATGCGTTAGCTAACAAATAAAATTATGTTGTCCAAAAATTTAGATCCTTTTTGAAATTGGATTTCATAGGTAATGCAATCAAGGTTTGCAAAGTTAAATATTTTCAAAGATGTGTGAAATGAAGCTTTATAAGAACCACATTTGCAATAAATGGAGTTTGCAATTAAGTCTGCAAGGAACATGTGGATTTAATTTATTAAAAGACAAATAAGTTAACATCTTTAAACAATTCCTATGGCATGCTTGAACCCCTATAATGAGAAAAGCATGTATGCATCTCTCTAAAATATTATATGAGCTCATGAACAAGTGCATGTACATAAGCAATGACTTTCATATAAAGAGCTTTAGATTTAAACAATATAAGCACGTTGTACTGAACATAATCAACATGTTTTGCTCTAAAGCAACACATACAGTCATTGTGTTATTGTTTTCTCCCTCTCCTTCTACTGTACATAGTGTTTGGTGACGGTTGTGGCCACACAGACAGAAACATAAACGCATGCAAACATGAGGAAAAAATTACAACTCTTTAACAAAACCTCTCACGCTCCCTCAAGCCACAGAAACATCTGGAATGGAGCGTTCAACTTCTCGTCACATTTAAACCACATATGCACACAAAACACACATGTACACCAGCATTTAATATCATAAATAAACAGGTAACACTTTAGACGGAAGTTTCCATTTTTGCAATTTAACAATTTACTTAAAGTAACATGAGATTTGTGGTGCCTCCAGGCACCCTTTGTATTGTGTACAATGGGATCTTCAATGTCCGTTTCAAGTGGCTCAAAACGTTTCTTTTATGATGAACGTATTGGGTTTTATTTCAGACGTATGGTTTATATTGTACATTCCTCAGAGAACTAGGCCTACACAATGAAAGGTTTCAGAGGTTCCCTACAGAGGACAAAACTCCAAATGTTTCAAGAATCTTTTTCAATTTTATGAAATGCATGATATAATGCACTTGCTAAAACCGAACAGCAACAACATGATTCTTTAATGCAAAGTCGGACCCAATTAAATTGAACTGCAAGCAGACTATAAGCTAAATTAATTGACTGTAAATCTATAACAGAACTGAAGTCTGGTTTTGATATGATGGAACTAGGCAATGTAGGCCTACCAACACTTTTTTATATAAAGAAACTGCATTCACAAACATTCATTTCTAGCTGATTAAATACATTAGAGCAACTTGAAAACGTAAGCTAGGCAACATTCAATATGTTAACATGTTTTTAATATCCAACATGGCATGAAATATTATTAAAATCCTCTGACATTCCAATTTGAATGAGACCGAATGAAACTCGACTTGTTTTGTTGAAACCCAGTAAACTGAGCGGTGAGGAATTTCATGAGGAACGCATCACACTTCTCGCGCAGGAATAATTTACCATGCTCGTGCATGAAAGAAGCGACCGTTATTAATCCAGCGCAGCTCGCGCATCCAGCGGGAAATTGTCGCGCTCTCACAAACCACGACCGTTTAAATGTCACTCAAACTCACAATTTCCCACGACGAAGACGGTAAGAAAGAGTCTTTCTGAGGAAAAGCTTATAATGAAGCGTCTATATTGTGAAATCTTAAAGAGTTCACTTACGTGGTCCATGGTGAGTCAGTCCGCCAGTGAAATGCTCTCCGGTCTTGGCACGAGATTCTCTGAGGATGGAGCATGTCGCTCGCTTGTACCGACAACCCCGACAAACCCCCCCACCGGACCTCGGACTCTTGGAGTCGTCAAACGCTCCGCCGAACTCGTGGAACACTGCTATCCGTCCCTCTGGTCCACTGGTGGGACTCCTCCTGCTAACGACGGATTGGTTCTGAGGGAAAGACAGAGGAAAAAAGGGAGCGAGTGACAGATAAAGAGAGCTTCAAGTGTCGAAATGTACAGCTATGACAGAAAAGGTATATTTTAACCTGCCCTTACTATATGAACAATTCAGAACGCGCGTCCTTAAGTTTGAGGAACAGTCCCCGCTTTGAAAGTCGGTCTTATATTTGAAACCAGCAATGATGTTGATACTAATGAAAACAGACGTAATCCATTCCTGTCTTACTGTGATCCTATAACACCGAGTTCATTACAGACTGAGCACACCTGTCTTACCTCCCTCCCTCTCTCTCTCTCTCTCTCTCTCTTTCTCGTTCTGTTTGCTTCGATGGAATTGGAGGAGTGCAAGAAGTATAATCCGTTCTATGTGCCCTTGTTGTTCTTCCCTGGTGAGGGAACTTGATGCCGAACCTCTGAGCACTTTGTGACTGCTTTTAGCACAAAGATATCTTTGTGTCAAGATATTGTAATACCAGGGGAACGGCAGGTAAAAAAGGAGACAAGAGTAGAATACGAGAAAGAAGGATGAATGCAGTGAGCAAAGCATGGAGGATCTCAGTGTATACTTAATATCTTAATTTAGAGGGACTTGCAATGATTTTATAGTATTTCTTTCTTTCTTTCTTTTTTCTCCACCAGATGCTTAACTGAAAATTATTTTCAAACCGAGATCTACAGCCCTGCTCCTGGAGAGCTACCGTCCTGCAGACTTCAGTTCCAACACACCTGTCTGTAATTATCAACCAATCTTGAACACAGTGAATAGCTGTGTCAGGTGTTTGATTGAGGTTGGAGCTGAAATCTGCAGGACGGTAGCTGTCCAGGGGCAGGGTTGGAGACTCCTGTTAAAAAATCATTTATATGCCTAAGTTAAATATATAGGTAAAGAAGTGTGTAATAATGACAATTAAGAAATAAAATAGTAGTCTCTTATGTTTTATTAATACCCCGTTGAAAATGACTTTGGGTAAATAGATGTGCACAGTGTTAACAAAAATAAGGGAAAAAACAATATTTAGATCAAATATAATCAAATTTGATGTGTCATTCAGGGACTTATGGGAACGTGCTTTACTGATTTTACTATAAATTATAAGTAGAATTTTCCTTTATAAAAACAGTTTAACCCTGTAAAATGTATTGTTGGAAAAATGTGTGTGTGTGCATATATACACACACAGTGCTGCTTGAATTTGAGTGTTTGTGAACCCTTTTGATACATTTCTGCAGAAATATGACCCACAACATCAACACCAGATGCTCACAAAATTCACAAGTGGCAAAGCTACTCTCTTGCTTTCAGTATCTGCTGTGACATCCTTGGGCAGCAACAATGGCAACTAAACATACCAATTTTAGTCCATTCCTCAGTACAGAACAGCTTCAACTCTGGGATGTTTGTGGGTTTCCTCACATGAACTGCTGGCTTCAAGTCCTTCCAGGATCTGGGCTTTGACTTGGACATTTCAAAACATTAGCTGTTTCCATCACCCTGTTTTTATGCGCATTTTGAAGTGTCGGATCAGAAACGAGTTATGGAAAGACCAAATTTCGAATAAAAGTCCCTTAATTCATAAAAAAGTTTTTACGCTCGTTTGAGGTGGTTTTTGACTTGTGCGGAAGAGAGTAAATGCAAATAATGGGAGATGGAAACGCATTTCCCAAATAAAGTCTGACATAGTGAACATTAAACCCACGTGACTAATTGTAACCGTCTGTTTCCGCTGATGGTGTTGTAACAGAAAACTTCATGTTTAATTCAGTTATGATGCATCAATTCTGGATATACTGGTGCTCATTGTGGGTACAATGCCTTTTCCTCTCAGGGCTTGCCGTGGATAGGGTCATGCACACTTTTGTACTGGTGTGTCGTGTTTTTTTCGAGCTTGTCCTCTCGTGTGTGACACTTAACAAAGTTGAGAAGAGTTCAGATGGCTCTCGTTTATTGTTTTCTTATTCATAAGTTTTTAGGCGAACCCTTCATGAATGCTCTGTCAGTGTTTTATTTACTGTGGTTTCAAGGTTACCAATACACCATCATCTGATCTAATAACTTGATGGAAACGCACCTAATTCACTCTTTTTTCTTTTTTTGCAAACTTTGAAGAGATTGGCTTCACGTTGGAATGGAAACCCAGCTAGAAACTTCTTTGGTAGAACAACTTGTGTGCTTGGACTCATTGTCTTGCTGCTTGACTCACATTCTCTCGAGCTTCAGTTCAGACAGATGTTCTGACATCACCACCAGGTTTCACAGAGGGGATAAGGTTCTTATACTGGAATGCAGTGTTTTTCTTTCTCCAAACATAACGCTTCTCATTTAAACCAAAAAGTTCTATTTTCGTCTAATCCATCTACAAAATAGTTTTCCAATAGCTGTCTGCCGTGTCCACATGATCTTTAGCAAAGTGCAGACAGGCAGCAATGTTCTCTTTGGAAAGCAGTAGCTTTCTCCTTGCAACTCTGCCATGCACACCGTGGTTCACCTAATGGTGGACTCATGAACATTAACATCAGCCAACGTTAGAGAGGCCTGCTTAGAAAATTACCCTGGGATCATTTGTGACTATTATGTCATGTGTTTGGTGTGCTCTTTGTTGGTCAACCACTCAAGAGGTTAGCAATTGTCTTGACTTTGTGCAAAACAAATTGAGGAATCTGTCTGATTGTGGATTTGTGGAGTCCAAACTCATTAGAAAGGGTTTTATAACCTTTTCCAGTCTGATGACTGGATACTTTTGCCACTCACAGATATTTAATACTGGATAATTTTTCTCAATAAATAAATGACAATGTATATATTTTTGTCTCATTAGTTTGATTCCATTGTCTTTGTCTACTTTTAGGACTTATGATGTTTTGGGTCATATTTTTGCAGAAATATTTTTGAGGACTCGAGCCCCTGCCCTTTTTCATAACCATGCCCACCTCAGACAAATATCAATGATAATATTGCGGTCAATAAAACAAAATGCATTCGATAATAATTAACATGACAATGTGTACAAAACTAAAGTAGCCTAAATTCCCATTTATTTGTACGACTCTGTCAGTCTAACACAGTGTCTGCACCGGACGCTAGTGGCACGGTGCGACAAAAGACAATAGAATCCATTATAATCAGTGATGTTGTCTGGATGCAGTGCGACAAATCTCTGACAGTAAACTAATGCCTTGTTCTATTTATGACGTACTGACACAAAGGACAAATGCTTCGCAACGGGTGCTTTGTTGCGTCCAGTATAGACAGCTTTTAGCTGTTGCTACGTGAGCAACAACGGTCGCGTAGACACGGTGTGAGGTGTCATTGAGATAAATCGTTTCTATTGGTTGAGTGTTTCTTGCTTCAGACTTAACTGACGGGGTCTGCAGCGTTTTCAAAAGTCTCAATTTTTTGAGGGTCGAAAAGCCGTAACATCCACCTTAGTACCTTGGAGTGTGCAGAATTATTCAATGTGTTGACGTAGTTTCAGCTGAAACCGAAAGACGGGGTGGGACATTTCGAACAGCCCCTCCTCTTTTTTAAAAATAGAGCGTTTTGTTTATATCACAGCTTGTTAATAAACCCTCAGATTTTTACAAGTCTCCAGCCATTTCTCCTCCTAATCACCTTCATATTAAAATAAGCATTCTGTGCTGAATTCAAATGGGTCCAATACGTTTTGTGGTGCTCTGACTCACGCATATGATCCGCTCTGTGCTCCCGTGTCTCTGAACTGGAAGCAGACTGTGTGTGCACTATGTGACTGTGTGCACTGTGGGGCAGTTAGTGTGACACTTAATTGGAACCAGACTTCATTCGCCTCAGTGGAAAGCATATTTGCACTGTCTTAATCATTACCTGTCCCCTATATAGTGCACTATGTGCCATTCACCATGTAGAAAATAGTAAATGTATGAACAAGTGACCGAGTTTACCTGCAGCTTCAGCAACCGTTTATAATGTAGGGGCCAGAATGCTTTAGAAGCTGAATTCCGCTGTGAAAATTCCTTTTAACGGAAGTGAGAGATTGTAAGTTTTGAATCTCCTAAAAGCAAATTCTGTCATTGTTTTGGAACACACCAGCTTATTCATAACCTTAAAGACTAACATATTCATACTAAAAGCTAAAAAACTTAAATTCTAATTCCAGGGGGAGTTTAAAACGAAAACGCACTTTTGTAAACATTGGTATTTCACAGTTTACTCAGGAACCTAGGTTCTCGAGCCAAATATGGTTCTTACAGTGAGGTCAATCATCCTCTGGCACAAGTTCAAATTTCATTGGACAATTTGTAGCGGAGTGATAATTTTCCGGTCATTCATAAATCAGTTGAAAATTACATGAACAGATGAATTTACATTTATGAAGCAATCTGAATCGGCGTCATTGAAACAGTGGATGCTAATTGACTAGAAAAACACTACACAAGCACCAAAAGTGGCATTAATGGTACATTAAAGGGGCTTGTATTTAGCCTATGATTATTGATACACCCTTTACCATTTTGATCAAACTATTATAGTTGGTTAAATATTAGTATGTACAGTACCGATCAAAAACTTGAACACGTTACTAATTTTCAATTTTTTAAACAAGTCTCTTATGCTCATCAAGCCTCCACATGGTCCTTCAAAAATCAGTCTAATATGCTGAATTATTATCAATGTTGAAAACAGTTATGCTACCTAGTATTTTTTTTGATAAGTTTCAATTTAATTTCTTGATAAAGAAAAAGTTAAAAAAGAACAGCATAGTATATTAAAATAGAAAATCATTGTTTTAAATTGTAGTAATATTTTACAATATTATTGTCTTTTCTGTATATTGATCAAATAAATGCAGGCTTGATGAGCATAAGTGACTTCTTTCAAAAACATTAAAAATAGTAATGTGTCCAAACTTTTGATCGGTACTTGTGTGCGTGTGTGTGTATATATATAAATTTGAGACTGTTCCAAGTATTAATCAAGCAAGGATCAACAACATTGTGCTGCATCGCTCAGCACTCCCTGCTGTCATTGCATTCACAAGAATAAGAAGAAAAGAAGCTTTCTATTTAGTTTCATTTCAGCCCACAGACAGATCAATACTGATGACATCATCAGTAAAAGCCTGCAGGCCGACAGTTTTCCACCAATCGATCAGTCGGGCTCAGAGATTCCTACCAAATCGCCTGGGGAAGCTCTGCTGCCACAGCAACGGCTCCAACAGGAAGCATGACAACCAGCAAACCATACGACGCCCACACAGAATTCCTTTGCACTGTTCATCTGAGCAAAAAAGGCACTGGCACATACCGTTCACCATCACCATACTGTATTGCAGCGGCAGTTTCGGATGTCTATGAACTAAACTTGAGGATTTTTAGAACAAAAACATCCACCTTTGTTTTTTACATTTGTCTGACATATTAGTTTTGTTCCTGACTTGACACTGAATCGTTTTCCAGTGTGTGTGAAGCGGTGTGCAGCTAGTATACCAGGATAAAAATTGCAGTGTTTTGCAGTGCAGTAAATGCAATATTAAATAGTGAAAACATAATCATGAAAATGAGGTACAATCACAGCAGTTTAATATGTGTAGTACGGCAGCAATTATGACTCTACATGTTAGATTACCAGTAGTAAAGTAGTTGGATACAAAATTCTGCCTTGAGCATCTCTCTATAAATAGCTGAGTATGAGACAGAGGGCGTTCAATAATTCAATTATTCTACCACATTAAAAATGAGACAGAAGGTCATGTCTACAAAAAATTTGCTGCTCTTTTATTCAGTTCATTCCCAGACATACACAAAAACCACAAAGATTTTGTGCTCATTGCACCCAGTTGTGTAACTCAGCATCATTTGATTAAGATCATAAACCAAATTCGGATAGAATGAAATAATGCAATGTTACAAATATTATATATCAAATGAGAAGTCGACAAATATTAGACAATGTGCACTCTCATGGAAACAGAATTGATGAAAATAAGAGCGCCCTAAAAGTAATTGGAATTATCAACCTGGTTTTGTCATTTGCATTGTAATTAATTAATGTTGAACTGTGAATATTACATGAGAGTATAAAATTTACAGTTAAACATATTAAACTCTTAAACTAAGGCAAGTAGGATTCTTTCTCTAGTGTGTGTGTGTGTGTGTGTGTTTTAACACAGTGATGTGGGAGTACAGCTGGGCCTGGGTGTTTGCTGATCCAACAGTGACGCTCAAATATTTCCCACTCTCTCCTTCCCCTTCTCTCTAATTTACTTACACTTTCACCTCTTTAAGTAATATGTTTATTGCTGTAATAAACAGTGTATCCAAGAATCAGCCTGTAAGGTAAATTATTCTATTTTTGAAAGTGAAATGTAAAGTTTCACTGGACGTAGATTTGCCATGGAACTAATGTCAACAGAATGAATTAAGCGTACTCGTGCCAGTGTGTGAGCGCATGCCGTGAACATTTGAATATCCTGGTGGATTTCTAAAGACCATCTTTCACTGTCATATGTGATTCAATATAATAACTACTTGCCAGAAGTTCATAATGATATCCAGCAGACTGGCCAAGCTCAGCCAAATACTCCCCCAAGTCCTGTAAAATCACCACACACTCTCCCACTACAGCCATTAAAGTCAAACATCACCTATAACATCCAGTGAACCAAAACACACACACACAAAGGCAGAAGAAGCAGGATCTGAGTGGTTCAATGTAAGCATGTGAGTGTGTGTCCTGTGGTTGAAGTAGTGAATAATGCAACAAGCCCTTTAAAGTTTTATACAGGAAAAAAAAGAAGTCTTAGAAACCAGATCTGGATTTACACAACAGCCGCAACCACCCCACCGCACACCCTTTTCAGTGTAGATCCCTCAATCACTCTCTCTTGCAATAAAACATGCATGGCCACTCACACTATACAAAAATCATGAAAATTAATAATTGAAAGAGAAGCAATAGAAAATCTAAACCCTTGATTTTCTCAGAAAACAGGGTCAATAATAGCAATGAGATAAACAGAAAAAAATGAGACACATTAAAAGATGATCAGGTTTTCAGGACATGAACATAAACTTTTCTTATCCCAAACAGCATTATCATCATCACTAAACTGAACTATTAGAGCATACCTAGGGAATAGCAATAATAAGCATACTTTTATCCATTTTAGGAGACACGTTTATGTGCATGCCAAAAATGTGCAAAGCAATTCAACCGCTTAAGACTCATGAAGTGTAAATAGGTTCTAAAAATCCGAGAGAGCAGTCTGACGAGGAACATTTTTTCGGCCCAAATAAACAAAAAGAGCAGAGTTGGCACGTTAACACCATTCCCACTTCAACCACTTTGGAAACTATTCTCTGACTTCCTTTTTGAGTCTTACTCATTTTTCCAAAAATAAAACTCAAAATGAACTACATTACCCATAAGCCTAAGTGTAGGTCTAGATCAATCTGCTCTCCATCAGTACCAGATGCTCTCCGTCCCTGTTTGACAAATTGCTGCTGCTCCAGCTCAGGAATGTCTAGCTCTCCGTTTTTTGGTTCACATTCCTAAACAAACTCCTTTTTCTTTCTATACAGCTCCTTTTCACTCCCCTCCTCTCTTATCTCTCTCTTGTACAAACATGTTCACATACTGTACATGCTCACATGCTCAAGATCTCTTATAATAACCACTAACAACTGGATACAACAGACCTATTCAAGGCCTATAATGAGGTAGACAAAAAAAATAAACACGTTAAAATAAATTAGGAGTGACGATGGAGCACAGTGGGAGTGGAAAAAATAGTGACTGTAATTAAGTAGTTCCAAATATGGAGTAATTCATACATTCGCAAATAATAACAAAGTGCAATAAATAGAAGTTTAATCAATTGAATAATAACATTTACATAATGGTGAAAAAAAATCAAATCTAACAGAAACATATTTGATGTTACGTCAGTTGTGAAAGAGAAACCTTGGAGGTATATTGTTTTTCTTGTGGGGCAGATGGTGCTACTAATTGTTAGGTCAAAACCATGAGTTAGTGACGCAACTGTTCTCTCTGTAACAGCAAACAGAAAGAGGCAGTGTTCTGTGCCCTACTGTCTACGTGTGGTAGATGACAGAATGACTAGTCAGACCTAGTGAAGCAGAACAAAGTTGAACTATCTTTAAAAACTCTTTCGCTCGTCCTCTCTCACACACATACACAGACTGGGCATGCGTAAGGAAATGGGCATCAGATTCACTTTTTATTTGCAATGAAGTCAGAGACTTGGTGTGTGTTTGTGTATTTGTGGTCTGTTATGCTTTCTTGGTGATTCACTATTTTTTTGAATGCACAAACAATGTCAGCACTGTCTGGGCCTCAGAAAAACACACACACACACACACACACACACACACACACACAAAGTCCCAATGAATCCTGAGCAGTGACTTGCTTGAAGAAAAATGTGTCCTTTTCCACATCTTCTTGATTCTGTATATGCAGAACATTTGATGCAGCTTGAGTAGAATTAGTAATTTTAGACTAATAATCCTCCTGACCCGAACAGAGGGATAATTACCCAACCCCTGTTTTTATCTCACTTTCTCTCTCTCTCTTTCCATCAGGTGAGTCAAGCCATCATCAGAAAAAGTGTCAGTGGTCACTAAGGAGGCGGCGTTCCCTTTTCGACTCTCTTGGGAATCTCATAACGTCTGGGTACCTATTTAAAGAACCTACTTTAGAGATCGGGCTCCTGCGGCGACAGACGAGGCCCATTCAACCCAAACAATGCCCGAGACTCTTAATCATCAACATGTGAGTCATTCTGCTCCTCAAGACATGACCTAAAAGCAAATGTTGGTTAGTTTTTAAAGATTTCGCAAACCTGTCAGAATGTTTTCTAGTGAGCAGGAGCATCTGAATCTGTCTTGTGAACAAGAAACAGACTGGCACATTTGTCATTTGTTATGAATGTTTCTAGTAAAGCAGATAAGCCAAAAGTAGAATGCAACAATTGGTGTTTTATTATTTATTATGTAAAGATTATTTTCTTTGTTTTTAATTTTACTTTTTTTTATCATTTATAATCTTTACTCATTTTGTAGTTGTCATTTAACTTATAATTGTTTTATATTATTATTCTTTTACATCATTTAATCAATTTAATTATTATTATTCATTTATGTCATTCATGTTTTATATAACTTATTTGACTTATTTCCTTGCTCTTGCAATGCTTGCTATTGTTGTTTATTCTTATGATTGTGTGATTTGAAGGGATCACGAGTAGGACATAAGAGAAATGTCTCATTTTCAAGGTTTTTATTATCTCAGGACAGTGCTTTGAAGCAGTAAATTTCTATTGTTTTTCCCTTGGTATAATAGCATTTGTTGGAATTGACCCTTCGCCGGCAGCATGATTGACAGACGATTTGACCAATCATAACCCGGAATACATCATTTTGTCCGACAAAGCAGACAGGGGAGTGAGTAGATTAAAGTTGGTGAACTTGAACTTGAAAAATCGTGTGTACTCACATCTTTCTGCGGTTGAAAAAACATTCCTTCTGATGTCCATTCATGTTTTCATTTGATGCTATAAATGAACAAGTATGAAGAGATGGTTGGTTCACGAGCCGCTTGAAGGAGCTACAGCGATCTGTCACGACATTAAAGAGACACTATGTGGTATTTTTGGTTTAAATTTTTTTTTAAAAACAACATTTTAAATATGAAACTGTTTCATATGTTGTCAGTGTCCTCTTTGCTCCGTGATGTATTTTTCACTTTGTGAGAACATGATGTGTGGCGTGAGAGCACATGGCTTGTCGGGCATAGCAACAGTAATTAAAGGGGGTGGGTCTTTGCGAAGGGTCAATTCAGACAAGATCTGAATTACAAACCCCTCCATGTTGCAGTTGTTGTTGTTTTTGGTGTATACCTACCAATGCAACATCATTGCCATAGAAACCAGTGCAGATATTCCGGAAAACGAAAAAGTGACATGGACACAAATCAGATCTAAACAGTTGCAATTCACAATGTGGATGTCGATACTTTAAAATCAGATACACAAATAATCAGATTTGGACTGACAGTCTAAACGAGGCTATAGAGGCCAGGTGACGAGTTGCATAAGTTGCTTAGAGTAGCTAAGTTAGTCATTTATTTAAAACGGATGATAACTTTTTTCTTTTTTTTTTAAAGTAAGTTATATAAAAATGTAGATTGGTCTAATCTGAATGAAAAAAGTAAGACTAATTACTCCTTGGCTTACTGGGTTACACTTTATTTCAATAATCCACTTTAGACATTCTGCTCCCTAAGTAACTTTGCAACCTCATGTCAACTAACTCTCATGAATTTCCAACTACATGTCAGCTAACTCTCAGAGTATTCGTTGACTGTTAGGTTAGGGTCAGGAAGAATATTTGAGTCCCTTTTGATCTCAATAAGAAACCAGTTAGAACATCCTATCAACCATCCAGAGCACCTCAACAACCTCATTGCAAAGCACTAAAACACATAAGCTACCCGATAGCTCCATACTATGGCAAGCTGTTTTGACTTTTATTCATTCTCAGGATATGAACTTTCACTAGTTAAAATGTTAATTCTTGATATCAGGAATTACATTTCCACTAGTAACAATGGCAATTTTTGATATCAAGAATTAGATTTCCACTAGTAACAAAGTTCATTCTTGATATCAACAATTCAATTTCAACTAGTAAAAACTATAATTGTTGATATCAAGAATTGTATTTTTACTAGTGAAATCTCGCCATAGGCTGCCATTCAAATTCAATTGTTGATATCAAGAATTCATTTCTTACTAGTTGAAATTCCAGTTCACATATCAGGAATACAATTCTTACTAGTAACAATGCAAATTTCTGATATCAAGAATTACATTGTTACTAGTGCAAATATCTATTCTTGATATCAACAATTGAATTGGTACTAGTAAAAATATTCATTTTTGATATCTGAAATGAATTCCTGATATCAAGATAATTTCTGATATCTAAAGCGGCTTTCTTACTAGTAACAATCACATTCATGATATCAGAAATGAACATTTTTACTAGTAGCAATTCAATTGTTGATATCAAGAATAGACATTTGCACTAGTAACAATGAAATTCTTGATATCAGAAATGTGCATTGTTACTAGTAAGAATTGTATTCCTGATATCAACAATTGAATTTGAATGGCAGCCTATGGCGAGATTTCACTAGTAAAAATACAATTGTTGATATCAAGAATGATAGTTTTTACTAGTGGAAATTGAATTGTTGATATCAAGAATGAACTTTGTTACTAGTGGAAATCTAATTCCTGATATCAAGAATGATAGTTTTTACTAGTGAAAATGTAATTGTTGATATCACAAGTTCATATCCTGAAAATGAATAAAAGTCAAAACGGCTTGCCATAGATAGCAACACCCTAGCAGCATAGTTTTACATGGAAAGGCAGTGCTCACATTTTTCTCTGACACCATCAGAAATCTATTTACTTTGTAAATTTTCTATTGGTTTACATTCCAGTTTCCGTATCTGATCTCTCTTTCCATTCTCTCTTTGCCTCACAGACATTTTTATGCTATTTTTTTCTGTTTCTTGTTTTTTCTCACTTTCTCTTATTTTCTTTTCCGCCCTCGGTCGGACAGTATTCCTTCTGTGTTGTGACCTGGTTTCACAGTAACAGTAGAACGAAGCTAAAACAAAACCAGCCTCTGTGTGTGTGTGTGCGTGTCTGTGTGTGTGTGTGTTTGGATGAATCAGCTGATTAAATTTGCATTTTCACTGGCAATTTCACAGCAATTTGTAATTGTTCTTGTCAAGAATGTGTACTGTATTTCTGCAAGCAGGCAAATGCTACTCAAATATTGTTTTAATAACATCCTCAGGTTAGTCCAATATTTATCTGTAATGGTATTACAACACTGAAATGCATTTTCACGCTATTGCACGTACATTAGTAGTAGTGCAAACAAAAACGATGTCATTCCAAATTGGCCAAAGAAAAGAAAAATCACAAATGAGATCCCAACTTCTTTCACCAAGACAGCAAATGAAGAGCAAGTGGAAACTTCGCTCCTACTTTTCTGTTTTTTTTGTCTGGAGAAAAGGAACCAAAAATATCAGATGACGTCTCAAAAGCATCTCAAACTCTGCTCAGATTTGTTAAAATATACCAAAATTTTCAATCAAAAGAGATTCCAACAAAACCCTATATTAAAGTAAACACAATATTAATGCAGACAAAACTTTTATCATCAAATCTTCCAAGGCCATATGATCTGAGCTGGTATCCCCATTCATTTCCATATTCATTCTGTATGTCAACAATTGTCAACAATTTGTAGCTGTTTTTATTTCTCCTGAGGAATTTTAGGAGAAACATCTGGGACAAAGTTAAAACATAAATAAAACCACCAAAATCTCCAACTGAGCTTTGAAAGAGTCACTGAGCAATC
Source organism: Opsariichthys bidens (assembly GCA_037194245.1). NCBI lineage: Eukaryota > Metazoa > Chordata > Actinopteri > Cypriniformes > Xenocyprididae > Opsariichthys > Opsariichthys bidens. Next base: position 22,530,002 of record CM074284.1, on the reverse strand, counting down.
ATTTGTCCTCCGGGTTTATTTAACATTCACACACACAGAGGCTTGTGATGTTTAATGAGGAATGTGATGAGGAAATGAGTAAGATAAGCCTCATATCTAGTGGTAAACACAAGCTGACTAAGTTTCACAACCGTAATCAGAAGGTTAACAACAAGGACTCCAAAAATGACTAAACACCGGAAAAGCGCGGAGCAGACTTTCTGCTCTTCCTCCTGCCAAACAGCACACTGTCAACAAGAAATATGTTAAGCCATTCCCAAATTCATTTGTTGTGGCCAGAAGTGAAACCAAGCACATTAACTGTGAAGTATTCATCAGACCAGTGATAATATGAATTATTGATTATATAGTTACACAGTTTCAGTAATATAGGTAATACAATTCTTCTGTTAGCTTTAGGTTCCAACATCTAAGTCCATTTACTGTTGTCCAACCATTTCAAGGCTTTTGTCTAAATCAAAATAAGCATTTTTGTGTATAGGTGCCAGTTTTCAGATAGAGAAAAAAAAAATCCTATTTTTCTCGTCCTCTGATCTTTCTCATAGTTACGTGTGTGTATTCACATTTGTCTGTGCTAAAATGTGCAGTATGTGCTTTAGAGTGTCTGTGAAACATTTGTTATGCGGGGGCAATAAGTGACAGTGAAAGGAGAGTATTTATTAACCATAGTTTTTCCAGTACAGATTGAATATTGGTTGGATTTGGTTTGTGGCTACAGAGCGCCATCTGCTGGTGTACAATGCAAATAAAACGAATCACTTATTTATGCTTAAAACGTTCAATGTGAAACATAACAAACAAATAAATATTTAATACTGAATAATGACTGATATAAGCCATCTAGTTCTAACTATTATCATCATCACCTACTCAAATTCAACAGATCAACTTACCTTATGTGAATTTTTTTTTTTTTCATAATTAAGCACATTTTCCATGCACTTCCATTTCCATAATGTGTCTGGATGTTATTCTCATTATCACAATTATTTTCAATGATACTTTTCCTTAGTCTTTAACAGAGGTGGCTAACGTTGATCCTGGAGACCTACAGAGGCTCCGTTCCACTCCAGTTTAAGACACACACTTCCTTTAGCACTTGGGGGAATCCCTAATAGTAGCCCCTCACTCCAGAACACACAAGATCCTGCGGGCAGAGACGGGTAGGTTAAGGGATATGTAAAGCGGGAGGAGTTGGATCTAGATCCAGAGTGTGGAGATGGGTAGGTTTAGATCCAGGGGGCGAAGACGGGAAGGTTTACTGATATGTAAAGTTAGAGGAGTTGTATTGAACCCTGCCCCCTGGATCTTGTGTTGAGGACCATCTTGAATCCCTGCCACCATTTTGAAATCCGTTCCACTACGTGAAGTGGACAAGGGAAGTTTATATGGACACTCAACTTCATATGTTCACTTCAGCCAGCTCCATATCCCACAATGCAACACGGTTGTGACGTCACCACATATTGCGTTTAATTTACTCCACATCAAACGACTCTATCTATTAATTATTATTTTTTTTAAATATTTTAAACACACTTATATAAATATAGAATGCTGCATTAAACAATTTTGTAAGGAAAAAATTTTAATAATAAATCAACTCCATTACGGATTCCAAGTGATCAAGGGCTAAGGACGTTCCAATTGACCCTTCGCCGGCAGTTTGATTGACAGGCAATCAATAACCAATCATAACCCCGAATCTGCCGTTTTGTCTGACAAAGCAGTCAGGGGAGTGAGTAGATTAATGTTGGTGAACTTGAAAAATTGTGTGTACTCGCATCTTTCAGTGCTTAAATAACATTTTTTTCTGATGTCCAGTTTATTTGCTGCTATGAATGAACTAGAATGAAGAGATGATCGGTTCACGAGCCGCTTGAAGGAGCTAGTGATCTGTCACGACACATTAAAGAGACTCTATATGGTATTTATTGTTTAAAGTTCTTTAAAAAAATGACATTATTTTAAATATGAAACTGTTTCATATCAAAAGTAACTTGCTCTGTCTTGTCTGTCGACATGTCCTCTTTGCTCTGAGATGTATTTTTCACTGTGTGAGAACATGATGTGTGGCGTGAGAGTGCAGGCTTGTCGGACATAGCAAAAGTGACTAAAGGGGACGGGTCTTTGCGAAGGGTTAATTCAGTTGTTTCATTTCTCCAGGTTTTGTAACATTCTTAAAGTTCTATAGAAAGCTATAAAGCGTTTGCACCTCTGTCATGGTTTGGTCAGTTACCCGGATGCGTGGAGATACTCAGATGTAAACAACAGCATGGATTGCACGGTTAAGACGTTGTTAATTTATATCTAAACCACGGAAAAAAAAAATCTGCTAGATCATATAGAGAAGGACTTGGTAAGCAGGAAAGGGCGTGATATTTTGACAAATTCAAGTCAATAGGTGGTAAAGATCTGTAAGAGCTGGCTCCTTTGTTGTGGGCTGACGACATTTATTCCAAACATTTCTTATCCCGACATAGTAAATTACTGAGTTTTTTCGCCAAGCCCATACACAGTTGAGGACCTTAAATGTTACAAAGCTTTGGAGGCCTATAACAGATGGTGTGTGGATGGGTGAGAGGCACAGCATCAGCTCATCAACAACATGTGTATTGTGAAAGCCAAGTTAGGTGATCCACTGCTCTACAGCCTATTGCACCTGCTAAAAGTTCAGTTAGTTTATTAAATAAATAAATCAATGAGAGGCTAGTTTGTTATCCTTACAAGCTTAGTTTTCTCATCTTTTATGGAGGTACTTCATTCCCATCGAATATGAGAAAAACCCCTGGAACCCTGGGTAACTGCAGAAAAGTCTGGGAAGACTCTTGGAGCCCACTGTACTTGTATGGCTGGCTTGGGGGAGACGTGGGCAAATGTTCCTGCTTTGTTGTTTCTGATTGAAGGATCAGTGAAGTTGAGGGACTCAAAGACATTAACACATGAAAAGGCATATTGGATGTTACCTACTGGAATGTCAAAGGTAGAGTACAAGGAATGTCACGAGATTGACTTTACTGCAGCGTAGTCATATAAAGTAAAATTGCTGCTAAGAGTGACTGTGCTGGTCATATTTGAGAAAGAATGTGGCAGTTCTACTGCTAAAGGAAGCAGAACGCCGAATCCTACCAGTGATGAATTATCATTGAATTATTATTCAACACTCCCAGCACAATTGTATGGAGGACCAGGAGTGCCACATAAAAATAAAACGAAGAATCAATTAATTAATTTAATTATTCAAACATAAAAATTTATATAAATAAATCACTTTTATATGGGCAAATAAATAGACATATTTAAAGTTAATTCCTGTTTTTAAATGTAGTTTAATAAAACAATAAATTAAAAAAATATTTTTGGAATGTATAAATAAATAGACGAATTTGGAACAGGTTGTTTAATTCATTTTTTAAAATGTAGATTAATAGAACAATAAAAAGTACATTTGTAAATCATTTTAAATGCGCATTTATAAAATTTATAAATATGTTTGAATTATTAAATTGATTCTTCATTTTATTTTTATGTAGCACTCCTGGTCCTCCATACAACTGGCTCAAAATGTAATATTTTATCCCTGATTGAGCATCATTCAGATGATTTTATTCCCAAACCAATTAGTGAAAAGTTTCCTCTGGTGTTGACAGAACTGTGAAATGAGGAAGCACTTCACATGGACTAAGGTGATGTATTGTCCAATTGTAATGATATAAACAATTCAGTATCAGAGGAACAAGCAAAGGCAGTTGAGATGGCTACAAGGGATCAAGCTTCTTCTAAACTGTATTTTTCAGTTTCGTGCTGGTCTAATCACAGCATCCAACTGTGAAAACTGCATGTTGCACTGATCCCAATTAACCAACTCAGAGCTTGATTAGAAGTGTATGCTATCCCCAATCATACAAAGCTACTACTTGGGGATCTTCTCATTAAAAATTTTTGCATGTGATATGTTTACAGATAAGAAATCTCATGAAATTGTGAAAGTGCACAAGGTTTTCATTAATCCATGTGTACCATACTTGGGTGCTTCCCCGGATGGCCTTGTTTCTTGTGATTGTTATGGTGTCAATATAAAATCTGATAAGTTTAACAATGCGTTGTAAATCGGTTTAAAAGTCCAATCTGAATGAAAAAGCTCCATATAAACACCTCAGTCGGAATAAAAATGCCCAAACCGAATGAAACTGTAATCGGTTTCTGCCATGAAAACGTGTTAAACAGATTACTTTGCGTTTACGTCATCACATCACGAGGTAAGCGGTTGTCAGAATGCAAAATGGCGGCGGGAAAATTAAACTGGAGTAAAACTGAAACAACACGTTTAATAAATGTAAAGGCACTCAGTGTATTATTTCTACGGACCTTCATTCACGCGCTTCTGCTTTTCGAAGGAGGGAGGAGAAGTAATGGGATGTTCCTTAGAGATGCACAGCCACCAAAAAGGTCAGCTTCCTGCGCCCGTCTTTTCTTCATACCTTCCAGCAGTGATATATGTGTAACGGAGGCCTGCTAGTAGTTGCTGTGCGAGTAAACCTCACTCCTCTGACCTCAAGAGACGCTCTAGCGACAGACGCTAGAGACTGCAGACTTTAGCCTCCTTGGTAAAGCGTCTGACTCCCATGCCCGAAGACCCGTGTTCTAGGCCTGGTTCTGGGACCCGGGTGGAGGGGTTTCATATGCTACAAATTCAAGCTGTTGCTTGATTAAGATTTACATAATAATTGTGTGCATAAGAAATAATGGAACTCCATGTTGACATAGAAGTATAAAATAATAAAAGTCGGCAAACAGGACATAAGCTAATGTGCACACGTCACAAAGTCATTCCGATCGAAAGCGCGGATGCATGTAAAGAGCATATCTACGGTGGCCCAGTAGTGCACAACACAGTGAAATTAAATAAGCAAACTTAAGTTCTCAACACAACGGAAACAAGCCACAACACAACAGAAACAAGCCATAACACAAGGAAATTGAGCCAAACATAGTGGAAATGCTTGGTAAAGTTAGATTTCCTTGCCACGGTTCTACAGAGTCGACAGTCTTATATCAATACAATGATTAATTTTAAGTATGTAAACATTTATATCTACATGAAATATTAATTCAAAATCTCCTACATGCACAATAGCTTCATATTTATACCTGTGAATGATTTGGTGTGCTACCACGGCGCATGATGAAGGGAACGTCTGCCAATTCCACCAAATGGTTAAAACGAATAATTTGTATTCATTGTATTCATTCACTTAATATGAAATAACATTTTTGTTTGTAACTTGTGCTGCAAACTTGTTTCAGAGGATTACATAATGTTAAACAGGACTACACTTTGAAACTTTGAAAATGAATAAAATTTCTTGTTTAACCACTTTGTAATATTTAATTTGTTTGCTGTGAGACACAAAAGGTGTTTTCTCCAATGCAGCGACTGACAGATACACCAAAGCACAACATAAATTCACAAATCACATCATATGTTTGCTGTACTCCAAATATTTAGAATCCATATGTTTGTAAGGAACAGATCCAAATTTAACCCTTTATCTGGCGATCTTCATCTTCATTCTCGACAGCGACCGTCATTGTCAAAGTCCCCGAGCGTTGATTCAAACTTGAAAGTTGCTCCTCGAGAACCTTTACGACATGGTTTATGGAACTGATATCCAACTCCAATTGGTTCTCACCTGCTTCATCACAGATTGCGGCATGCCGTGTTTCAGTGGATTGACATTTGAAATGAGTGCGCGCCTTCACGGAGAGCAGCTGGATTCATATTTCAATGGATTAATAACTTAAATTCTGCTCTGTTCTCCATTAAAAAAATTAAAAAAATTATATATATATATATATATATATATATATATATATATATATATATATATATATATGTATATATATATATATATATATATATATATATATATATGTATATATATATATATATATATATATATATATATATATATATGTGTATATATGTATATATATATATATATATATATATATATATATATATATATATATATTACCGGCATAGAAGACTGCGACTGCAACTTATCATCACTTGAACTACTGTTGGTACCACTTTTGACGTTTTTGCAATAAATAAATGATTCTGATTTCGCTTGTTTGTCTGTTAATCTTTTATTTATAACAGTAAAGTTTTAAGAAATAGTTATGGGTAGGTGTAGGATTAGTGCCTCAATATATTCTTTTGATGTTATATTTTTACAAAATTTGTCATCTTCCTATATATTTCAGACCATTTTGTTTTATTCTTTTAACATTCTGTATAAAATGGTTATGTTTAGCTATGTAACGTTTATTTACAAAACGATAAAAGCGAAATTATACATATCTTTATGCCATGAAAGATTCGTAAATATTTAACCTTATAGCAGTGAAATATTTATAACACTAAAATGTAAAAATACTTGCGTTTTTTCACCAAAATTTTCTTAATGTTTTTACATTTTAGTGCTATAAATACATCAATATTGTACTTTTCAGCACCCTTGTAAACATACAAAAATTGGTGCTTTGAAAGTTATGTATTTATACCTACATATTAATAAAGAGACCAGGCTGAACTGTCATAAATGTAATGAAAAAAACCAACATACTGATAGTGCACAATATATTTTTCAATTCATAGAGAGCAAAATTTCTACTCCTCCTTGAGTAAACTACAAATACCAAATTTTGCTCATCTTCTGACTTTCCATACAGTTGATCAAATATCCTAAGAAATCCATGAGACATCCATTTACATTTTCTGACTACAATGGGCAGTAAAGTTCATAAATTACTGCTGTTGACAAAAAACCTCCAGGTCATGTAAGTTCTTTGGTGCCTTGCATGCGCTGCACGTCTGAGTTCTGTTCACTGTTCTCAAAGATGTTGAGGCCCAGCTTTGCCTCAGGACAAGAGACTGCACAACTTTCACAAAGGCTGCGAATGGTCATTGATGCTTGAGGAGGCAACATGTGGTATGTGAACTCTTGAACAGATTAATGTATGCAGTTATTTTGTTCTATAATATTAATATCATTTACTCACTCATGTATTTTATATGGCCGACGCTTTCATGGAAGACGATCTTCTGAAGTTTTCCTGTGATGTTCTAAAGAAGAAAGAAAGCTATGCAGGTTTGAAACGACACAAGGTGAGTAAATGGCAGCAATTTTGAGAGAAAAATATCACTTTTATCATGAATAAATGTTTGGCAAAGTACATGAAGAAAGAATGACAATCCAACAAATGAATGATTACATATGCAAATGCTATGTTCCCCTGCAAGGCAGTTGTAAATTAACAACAAACTACAGAATCTAACTGTTAGCTGTTAGCTGTTATCTATTATCTAGTTCACAGTGAACACCTTTAGATTTCTTATCTTTGCAATGAACTGAGACCATCAGCTGTGTGATGCAACCATTCTGTATTCAAATGCCATATCACAGAAAATGATGAGCCTACCTGAGGAAGCTGTTCATAAATCACCATAAAAACATTTTTATTTGTTGATATTTCAGTGCTTTATTTTATGCGAAGCTCTCATTTCGTTCCTGTTACAACACTAGAATTTCCCACAAGCAGCAATTTCCATTACAAATGTGTCAATTAGACTCACATCATTACCAGAAATGTCATTTATTACCATTTTAGTGGTGTTATTTACACATTTACAAGTGTTAAAATGTCATCTTGCTCACAGGAAATTACAATCACGAATGAGATCTCTTTAATTTCAGTTGTTTCCCCAAGATAGCACTGAGATTAAATGGAGACTTTGGAGCGTCTCGCATTTCACTCCTGAGGAAAAACACGTCAGTAATCTCACATATGTCTCATTTAGAGTTTCAGTAGAGATCTCAACAATGTCTCAAACTGTGCTCAGGACTGTCAGGAATCAAAAGTCCGAGATCTCAATATGAACTTAAACATTTCTTATCAAGCGTTTCCAACAAGAGCAAATCATCTGAGCAATTCAAACAGGAAAAAGGTCTGTGACAAAATTGATACTTAAATGAAACATAACCACAAAAATATTTAAATGTGATCACAATACCATCAAATTATCATCTCTATAATATCCCAATCGTTTCTGCGAAATTCAATGGAGAGTTCTGAGCTTCTCTCATTTTACTACTGAGGAAAAAGACCCAAGTAATCTCACATATGTCTCTTTTGAAACATAACCAAGAACTTAATTAAATGTGATCACAAAAGCATCGAACTATCATCAGCAATGCTGTGACCCTTTCCTGTAAATGAGAGATATTACATAAGAATTAACAAAAGCGTTCAGGCTGAAGCGCTCACGCTGACCAACAAAAACAGGACAAAATCTGTTTTCGCTCCTCAGCCGAAAGAGAAACAGTTGCGAGAAGTTTTTGCAGTTAAAGCAGCTTCAGAAAGATTCTGTTCCTTTCATCTCACACACACACACACACAGAAGTGACTCTAGGTGTTCTCCTCCTCTCTCAAGCACTCCTAATTGGCCACATGCTGAGTAATGTGACCAATGAGTTTCAGGGCCGGCTCTCTTCATTGTATGTGTGTGTTTGTTGGAGTTCCTCAGTGCATCTGACTCTTTGGTGTCTCCTACAGAAGGATTTGAATTGGCTTTATACTCTGGCCGAGGATCTACGGTTCCTCCCAACCTAGATCCCACTTGAAGGTTTCACGCTTTGTCGGAAAACACTGAGGAATCCTTAATAAACCCCAAAGAGAGAAATTTGGTGAGTAAAATTGAACATGTTTTATGCTCTGTTAGTGAGATTATTAGATAAGATTTATAGCAAGAAAAGAAAAATAGAAGATATTTTTCATTGGGTGACCATGAGTAATCACAGTCTCAGAAGACAAGCTCTCTATTGAAAACAAATCAGCATCCGGATCAGCACAGGGCAGTGTTTGTGTTTCCATGTGTATGTATGTGTGTGTTAGTAAATCATTGTTTATTCATCAAGAATGCATTTCGTGACATCTATGTTTTTTGTCTTAAAGGAATAATTCACCCAAAACAAAAATAGTTAGCATTTACCAACCTTTATGTGGTTCCAATATGACTTTTCTTCTTCCCTGGAACACAAAAGATGATTTTTTAAAAAAACAACCAGGCCGGAAATGAAAGGCAATGAGGACCAGGTCTGACAAGATCCAAAATGACAAAAAATAGCACCATAAAACTAGTTCATATGACTCTCTGAACACTGAACTTCCTTTCATCCAAACTCTGAAATGGACAACAAAAATATTTTGTTGATGTCATTTGACACCAAACGGCATTGCTCTTTAGTAACGAAAAAAAAAATCCCTATATTTGTCACACAATGCTGTCATATGGACTATTTTAGTCATATTTAAGTAATTTGTTGGTGCATTTTGTCTTTTTGAAGCAGAACCAGGCCCCTTTCTCAGATAGTAATTTAAATTAATTTGTTTTGTATTTCCAAAGTAGATTTATATATTAATATCTCTCTCTATTTTCTTCTCTCTCTTTCCTGACTCTCATCACACACACACACACACACACACACACATTTGAAATAATCATTTACCCATGAGCACACCAGACTCATTTGCACTCTGACACATTGAACTGTGTGCAGTGGAGAGTCACTCAGTTTTAATCAGACCAAATCTCTGGTTAAACTTGTAACTAAAGTCACCAAAACAAAACACATTTTTTCCATTCTAATTCATCTTGAAGTTCACATAAGTAAACCATGCACGACATGTGCTAAAGTTCAGAAGGTACAGTGCTTACAGTAACTGACAGTGAAGTCAACCATCTCAAACTCTCTCTCTCTCTCTCTCTCTCTCTCTCTCTCTCTCTCTCTCTCCCACACACACACACACACACACAAAGGTCCAGGTTAATCTTATATCCAGGAATCAGCTACTCATTGTTGTGCTATTGTTTCCCATGTGTCGAAGTAAGCATTCACAAGGTGAGGTGTCATTGAGGTAGCTTAATAATTGCAGAACCCAGTGAGATGTCAATCAAAGATATGAATGATGAAAGGGCGGATCAAACAAATTAAAGTACTGCTAGAAAAACTACTCCTGAAATGCAAAGAAAATGATGTTTTTAATTAGAATTCAATCAAAATAGATGTATTTAAATTTTAAAATATGTGTAAAAAGCCCCGTTTTCTATTATGTATCATGCTTGGATATTGAATTTGTTTTGGTATGAAAGAAAAAAGACGCAAGAACGAACATTTGCATGCAAATTTTTAAACTAACTTAGTCCCGTCTGTAAATATGACCAGCGTCACACTGTCAACTGAAATCTGTCATCATTCACAGCATTAGCATTACTATTTGTAATAAAATAATTGATTAAGAGAAAACAATATGGTTAAGTGGCAATGACTTATTTTAAATTTTATCTACAAAGGATTTGTGTAAGTGACAGGCATTTACACGTATGGAGCCGTAGTGTAGCATCACAGAATGTGCTATGCTAAATGTAGCGCTGACATGATCAGCTAGGAGTTAATCTGTGAAACCCAATACATAAAGAGAGATGTGTTTTTATTGCCCCGTGGTCAGATTCCGTCACATGAATAAAATGCGCCGCAAACACGCACACAGCTACAAGAGTTACCTCATAGTCTACCGTGATTTATCATGTGAGGAATTCTCTCATGAAGTTTAGGTTTAGATGTACAGGCAATATTCATAGCCTTGTCTAATCACAAGTGTACTTCATGGAGAGGGACCCGGGGCTAAATTCGGCCAGGATGTTCTGGCACCTTCAATTAAAGTATGAAAAAAATTATTTTGTCAATCTGATAATATATATATATATATATATATATATATATATATATATATATATATATATATATATATATATTTCAAAATCCCAATTTAACTCAGTAAGATCTATTCTAGTAAGTTGTCATTATGCTAGACTTTGAAAAGATTAAAAGGAAATGTGACCCATCTTTACCAAGGTAACTTTCCCACATCATGAAAATATCCTGAAGTGGAACACTCCCTCTCCTCACCACAAGAGAACCCGGAGGGCAAGTTAACATTTGTTAAATTAAAATGTGACACTACCCTCTTTTTTATAGTTTAACCTCATCCGCTGACATGCAAACACGCTCAGACACTTTCGTTTTGTGTGCCTGCATAATATTTCTAGACACATTTTCCTTGTTAGTCAGGTTCTCTAGCACACAATCTAATATCATAAAGCAATGTGACACGATGAAAAAACATTGTGTTTCTAGAGTTCTTTTTTCTTTTTATATTATTATTTCAGTGCTTTGCTTTTTAGTGTCAGACTAATTACTCGCAGTCGTCTGGTAGAGAGAGAGACAGCGAAAAAAAAAGAGTGGATTAAACACACATTCCTGCTGTCCCTTCCACACACACACCCCACTGAGAAACATCACCAATTAAATCACCTGGCAGTTGAGATGGCAGATTTCTTATTGAAATTTTAAAGGAATAGTTCACCCGGAAATCTGTCATTATCATGTAGTTCTAAACCCAAAAGGAGACTCTTTTTTCATAAAGACAGCTGTCAAGTGCCAAAAAAAGTGTAAAATAAATAGAATACAAAATAACTGTGTTAACCATTCACAACTTATGCACTATATTGTATAAGTTTCTTAATGCAATATGCAGTAAATAGTGTTTTCAACATTATCTGTATACTATTATAGAATTTATTTAGATTTCCTCATGGGTGTCAGAACCTACAATGGGACAAGACCCACCCACTTTTTAAGACCCACTCACTAGAGCCCTGCATTTCTGCCTGAGCCTGACGGGCCCTGACTTATACGGCCCACAGGCTGGGCGCCATCAAAAAGAGCTTAATTTGTGTTCCAAAGATGAACTAAGGTCATACGGATGTGGAATGACATGAGGTTATAAATAACAGAATTTTCATTTTTGTGTGAAATAACCCTTTGATCTACAAATGAAATTTTAGAACTTTAATGGAGAATTAATAATTATCGGTGAAAAACAAGTGCAAGTTTATGTTAGAAACGTTTGGAAGCACAACAACAGACCTGGTTCACATTCTTCAAAATGTCTCCTTTTTGGAGGGTGAACTATCCCTTGAAGATTAGATTTTCATATGTAAATGTGTAGAAATGTATTGCTGATATCAGTGCTCTTTGCTCACCTTTGTAGGTGCCAGCCACTTGCCAACTTCTCATTACCATGACAAGCACCACCAGTGACCAAAAGGCCATCTCCTGCCCCCTGATGGCCAAACGTCATTGTCAGCGCCTGGTCAGCAAGGACGGACGGAGCCAAATGAGAGGCCATGCCCCAGGCTACAGAGAGACATGGTTCGGTGCCCTGCGGGACATGTGGGGGACGTGGCTGGCGTTGCGGTGGCGATGGGTGGTGCTGGCATTCTGCGGCTCCTTCCTGCTCCACTGGCTGCTGTTCGCAGTGTTGTGGTACCTGCTCGCCCGTGTCAACGGAGACCTGGATGTGCCCAATCACGACTCCCCACCACCCGGCCACGTGCTGTGCGTCAAACATGTGACGGGCTTCACTGCCGCCTTCTCTTTTGCCCTCGAGACGCAGCTGACCATCGGGTACGGCACCATGTACCCCAACGCTGACTGTCCAACCGCCATAGCGCTGCTCGCCCTCCAGATGCTATTGGGCCTCATGCTGGAGGCCTTCATCACCGGTACACATCACAGTCTTCTACTTTGCTGTAGAAATATGCACAAGGACTACAAAATATATTTAGTAAATGAAGATTTCCAATGACTCAAGTTTAGGTTAGGTTTAAAGGAATATTCTAGGTTCAGTACAAGTTAAGCTCAATCAACAGGCATCTGGGATAATTTTGTAATAAAAATTAAGACTGCATGAAAAAAATAGAGGTTACGGCAAGATATTCATATAGAGGATTTAATTATATTTCATTTTTGTAGGATTTAAAAGCACAAATGCTAAGCTAATGATTTTAAAAAGTACATGTTGCATTAACGTATCATAAAATTTGAGTATTATTGTCTTGACTTTTTAAAAATATATATTTTTATTATTAATATTATTAGTCATTTAGTCATATTATTAAATATAAAAAAATTAATTTGTCAATCTGATTATAAATATATATGCAGGCATCCAAACACGCTCAGACACTTTCGTTTTGTGTACCTGTATAATATTTATAGACACATTTTCCTTGTTAGTCAGGTTCTCTAGTATACAATCTAATATCATAAAGCAATGTGACACAATACTTGAGTTCTTTTTTTCTTTTTTTATTATTTCAGTGCTTTGCTTTTTAGTGTCAGACTAATTACTCAGTCGTCTGGTAGAGACAGCGAAAAAAAAAAGTATATATATATATATATATATATATATACACACTCAAGTATATGTATGTATGTATGCATGTATATAGGTGTGTGTATGTGTGTGTGTGTGTAAATGTTTACCAAGCTTTGGGTAAATATACATACAAAATAAACACATGAATCACACATTTACATTAATTCTTAAACCAGATGTCATCATACTGTATATCTGTTGACCATTTCAGCACGTTCCCTTGTTTATAGGTGAACTGAACTAACTTAAGATCAACATATATCCTGGAAAGACATCAGTAAGTTACCTCAGAAAATCTCACCAAGACTTAAGGTGCATGTACACTAAGTCATGTGAATCCTGAGTTCACATGCTTTAAGGTCGGAGAGAAATGCCAATAAAAGACGCATTGATGAATATATTTAAAATAAAACTCATCACGAGTATTGCCTCTGATCTATGGAGCAATAAATGTAAATGCATCACAATTCTGGCTTTGTATTGAGCAGAAGTTCCTGGTACTGAAACCCTTAGAGGAAATGTAGAATGACCTGTAGATGTCCTGCTATTGAACTAAAATATAAATGGATTTAACAGTATGCATTGAAATCAGGTGTACTTGTGTTCAGTTCTAAATCCAGCATTTTAAGTTCATGCAGTAGATATTAAATACCTAGATTGCAGTAAATTAGCAACAGTACATCTGCCATATTGGAAATGTTAAACCTTGCATAATCACAAGCAAATGAATTGACAGAAGCAACAAACAACATTATCATTCTCAATTTTTATCGATGCAGTGACAATAAATTGATTACTTTTGATGGATGTCTCAGGTTACGACTGTAACTGTGTAACTTTCCTGAGAAGGGGAACAAGTCAAGTCAAGTCACCTTTACTTATATAACGCTTTTTACAATGCAAATTGTGGCAAAGCAGCTTTACATTAATAATGTAACAAGACATAACATCTTGGATGGACGATATGGGGATGTCATCAGGTGTCTGAAGCACGTGTGAAAACACTCCAGTCTGAGTGGTTGGCGACAGGTCATGACATCATAGCGGAGCACCCGGAAATATAAGAGGACGCTCGTAATACATGTCATCAACTTCTTTGTCTGAAGAAGACGTCCAGGCAGACCCAATGGCATGGCGAAAAGATACAGTGTCTCCCTCGTCTTCTCAGGGAACCACTATTACAGTCGTAATGTGAGACGTTCTCTTTCTAATGGGAACTCTACACTGCATCTTGGATGCTATGGGGAACAAATACCCACTCCGCCATGCCATGGGGATGCCTGCCTCACTAGGTGAAAATATACACAAAGATAGTGGGCATAGCACACATTGACTCAACAGATTACTTGGCCAGAGTCAGAGAATCAATCTGGGGCACATACATGCAGACCATCTAGTGGTTGCATTCCCTAAGCCATTATCTCCCACAAAAATAGAAGATCCCTTAACTTCTATTCCTCTATAGCAGAAGTCCCATCCTCAAGAACCTTCCTCTCTTCACAGTGGGCTACTGCAGCCCCAAAGGCAGAGCTCTATGGGAAAAATAGCCAGGCTTTTTTTCTTTCAATATTCCACTATTAACCTAGGCATTACCACTACTTGTGGGGAAAATAAATCTTAATTTTCTTAATATTAATAGCACAAGAATGGCAAAATACTTTAATACAACAGCTTCTTATAATAAACTTATCCATCAGGCAACCTCAGCGGAGCTACAGATCTATTAAATTTCCCTCAAGTGCTCATACCCTGCTTGACACTATTCTCAGAACCAAGGCAGATTTACACCATTTTATTAATTCAAATTAGTGCAGAATAACAAGCAGGATCACCTTTTCTTGTAAACTTCCTCAGCTAGTTAACATTGCTGAATTTGAAGAAAAAGGCTAGCTAGAGCCACAATGCCTGTTATATACAGTGCTGGATCATAGTGAGTGACAGATAGCAAGGAGGGACGCTCCCTAGGCAAACTTTTCAACTCGTTAACGTTGTCAACTCACATGAGAGATAAATAGGTCAGTCAGGAATTTCATAACCCACTTTTCAGGGAAGCAAACCCCTACTTAGAAACCCATTGCAGTAGTTGGGGAGGGGAAACAAACTAAATTTCTTTGAATACAAATTGCCATGATCTATTTAGTTTACTTTTGCATTATTTTGCACTATTTTGCATAATCAAAAAGGGGAGACAATCCTATTTTAGAACCCAGCTACGTTTAGAAAATAAAATAAAATTGGTTCAGTATACTCAACCCAAGGGGAAAAATTAATTGTGCCAACATTGGGGAGCACTGAGCCTTTAGCTGAGGAGGGAATGATGTGTCTGTATGTGTATATAGCTGAGGAGGGGATGATGTGTCTGTATGTGTATATATATATATATATATATATATATATATATATATATATATATATATATATAATCAACCAAATCCAAGCCAAATCACTAAGGCTACAGACCTCAGAGCCATAATTCATGAAGGGGGAACCCGTTACCAAGTCCCTTTTTACATCAAAAAGCATTTTTGTCATTTGGATCACATGTGGACAATGTTAAACAGGTGTAAACTGGGTCTAAAATGTTTTGAGATTTTTCCACTTTTGACCACTTCCAGAGGTAGTCGATAACTCATTTGACCGGATTATATTCAGCCACAAAAGACTGCCTTCTCTCCGCCTACTGACCTAATATGTAAACATTATAGGAAGCGAGCTAGCCAGACGAGATTTAAACTTTGTAGACTTTGCTTATTTCATCCAAAAAAGCCCATACCCATAGACTCTACCCCCAAAGAAATCAGGATAGAGGTGATTGAAAGTGGATATATCCGGATTAAAGAGACGGATTAAAAAACCAGGTGTAACCAGGAGTCTCACTCGTCCTCATCTGATCGAACAAAACACATGTTAATACCAGATGTAAACGGGGCCTAAAATTTGTAAAAGACATGAGCCATGAGCACCAGATTTTATTCAGCTTGGAACAGCCTCTTGTGCCCCACACCGGAGAGGTGTTATTTCTCATCAGCATTCTGTTCTGCACTTCTTATTAAACACTGTTTTTCATCTTCCTCGCGTCCACCTCCTCTGCACTCGACTCCTTGAGGGAGTAGAAACGAGTGGCCATGCTCTTCCTCTGGCCCTGCCTCCTGTCCTCGGTCCGTGGTAGGCCAGAACCCTCAAAAGCTTTAGGCGGGGATCTGGATTTGCAAGGGATGTATTTCCTGAATGCTGCCTTTTGACTCTCTTAACTTTTCAACCACAGTCTCAACAGATGTGCCAAAAAATTATAATCTTTCTCCATCATGTCTGCCAAGTTCAGCCAAAGATACCTCTGTGTGACCACCATCGCTGCCATCGAGCCACCGATTGCAGCGGCTGTTTGTTTAGTGACCCGGAGATCCAGATCCACGGTGCAGAGCAGTTCAGATACCACTTCAGGGGACAGTCCCTGGCCCTTATCCAGATCTTTTAGCAGATCTTCCTGGTAGACCTGCAACACCACATTCATGTAGTTTGAAGACCCCTCAGAGAGGAATGGAAGGCTCATGGGGGAAAAGCGAACATGGCCTAACAGGAAGCACTCTTCCAGCCTATCGTTAGCGACTTCCTATTGTGAGCGACTTCCAGTCTTGAGCGAGATCCAATCTGGCTGTGGCATGGTCCATGACGTCCAGCAGTTGCTCGTATCCGGGGCTGGTACACAGACTCAGTACACAAACTTTCCTCACCTTCTTAAACAACATCCGCTTCCTCTTGTCAGGATGGTGCCTACAACATGCTTTCAGCTGGATTGGATGATTTGAGAGACAGCATATCCTGCTCCAATAGGTCGCTTGAGCCTGCGATTGAGACACGAGAAAGAGCAAACCCTTTCTTGAACTCCTCAGTAGCGTCAACCTGCTATTCCCATGACCGAATGGAATAGGGGGGCCTGAGCCACGGGGCGCCGATGCTTGTCTCACATCCCTTGAGAATAGGGATTAACATAAACAGAGCTTTCTCATTGAGAATTTCTCACAAAGGGCACATTCAGAACTTTCATGCACTCTCATGCATACCCATCTCCCAAGCAATAAACGCACAGGTTGTGTGTGTCCTCAGGTGTCAATTACCTGGGAAATCGAGGAACACACTTCCTAAAAAATTCCTCTCGATGACTGTTGCTTAAATGGTGGCCCAGGGGTGAAGAACACTATCTGCATTCCGTCATCTTACTTCAAAGGCATTCGGTTCTGAATACAGATTTTGTGAGCCAGCCAATCAGCTGAGCTGCAAATGTCATGTGATTCATGTGACTCAACTATCCTGTGATTTGTCATCAAAGACTGCAGACAAGGAGGGGAGTCTATATACACGTCCTAAAAACATTTAATACAATAAAAAACCATCTTTCAACCATTTGGCTCGCCCATTACTCTGACCTGCAGCTATCCCTGTCTCAAGCAAGATGCCTTTGCCTCCATGCTGGTGTAGTTACAGAATCTGCCCACAGGGGCTGATTTTTCATGTAAACCAGTCAAAGCATGACTTCTGACCAGGATTGAGCAAAATTCTGAATTTAAGAATTATGAGTGTGAATTTGAAATGAACTGCCCCACAGCTAATAGAATTAGAGAAATCCTACAGATAATTGCATTGTGTAAAATTAAGTGTTTTTCTCATCTTCAACCATAAATGTATTAGAAATAATTATATAAAACATAGAAATATAGAAACATAATAACATATAGAAATTTGTGAATTTAATAGGTGACCTTTAAACTATCACTCAAGACATTCAAGCATTATTCAAACTTTTCTTGACGAACTTACCTTTTTAAAAATAATAATAATAATTTTAAATGAATTTACTGACTTCATTTAATAAATCATTTATTTTGAAGTTTTATTTTACTTTTTTCATTTTAAATTCAAAA
This sequence comes from Opsariichthys bidens, assembly GCA_037194245.1. Taxonomy (NCBI): domain Eukaryota; kingdom Metazoa; phylum Chordata; class Actinopteri; order Cypriniformes; family Xenocyprididae; genus Opsariichthys; species Opsariichthys bidens. Next base: position 22,511,733 of record CM074284.1, on the reverse strand, counting down.
TTACTTTTTGTCACTTCTCATGTGGATTTGTGGCTAAGTTTGTCTTGACTTTTTAAAATGATTATTATGATGATTATTATTGATATTGATGAATATTATTATTATTATTAATGAATTAAATATTTATGTACACACGTTCAATTATCATGTCATTGAATTATTTACTTTATTTACTAAATTATTTATTTTCTTGATTTTTTTTATTTCAGTTCCTTTTATTCTATTTCTTTAAATAAAAACAAATATTTTTATCTGTCACATGTGCATTTGTGGTTTTGTTTTTTATTATTATAAATGATTTATTTTGCCGCTTTATTTTATTTATTTATTTCAGTTCCTTTTTACTCTATTTCATTAGATTCATATATTCTGTGTTTGTTCCGTCAGGTGCATTTGTGGCGAAATTCTCCCGCCCTCAGAAGCGCTGTGGCGGGATCCTGTTCAGCCCTCATGCCGTAGTGTGTGAGGTCAGAGGTCAACGCTGTTTGATGTTCCGCGTGTGCAACCTGCTTCCAAGGCCTCTGGTGGACGTGTACGTGAGCGCCGTTCTCTACGAAGAACGTGACGATCACGAACTCCATCAAACCGCAATGGAATTCACCATTGATAACCTGGGGTCACGACCTTGCCCCCTCTTCCTGTCAGCTTTGACCTTTTATCACCCCATAACTCCATCCAGCCCTCTAAACAACACTCCAACCAGCCAATCACACTTTGAGTTAGTGGTGTCCCTCACCGCCTCTCAGGAGAGCACGGGTACTGGCTACCATAAGAGGACGTCCTACCTGCCTGACGAGATCCAGTACGGCAGCTGCTTCACCAGGGTGACGTCTCTGCACGGGAAAGGCCGGAACAAAAGCGAAAGCGTGCGCTATTTTGACACGCAGCCCTGTCCGCTCACACTCCCCAACACACACACCACCGACGCACTGGAGAAAGAACACGTGGTGGTCCAGATTAACGGGGAAGGCAGTGACCGGGTGGAGTAGCAGTGGTTGTATTTTTATGCAAGGGTGTATGATTTCATATGAATTCTCCGTTCTTAAAAAGGGCATTTCTTTTCATAACACAACCTCCAGTGACTTTTTTATCCCAAAAAATAACCTCAGCTAGTTATGATCTGTCATGTCATCCCGTTAGGAACCATTTTTGCTGCTATATGGACATATTGATTCACACTTGCATCCTTCAGTACTGCTGAACACACAATGACAGATGATTGTTTTCATCTGGAAATAAGAGGAATCTCCAGTGTTTTATTATGAGAAATTTTATTATGAGAAATCCACTGACACCAATAAGATGATCATGTCTGAGCCCTTATTTATTCAGCACCCGGACATTTTCACCTGTATCTGAGTCAGAAGGGCCCGTTTTCAAATGATAAATTATTATTAAAGCCCTGTATGGACAGGGTTCCTCCTTGTCCATAAAGTATTTTTATCAAAATATATGAATGTTAGAGATAGTTCACCAAAAAATGAAAACTCCCGTTTCATGTTTTTTCTCTCCACGCAACATTGTGGATGGACACTTATTACTATTATTATACATTAGTCTGAAAAAAATACATTTTGTTGTTGTTATTGAACTGTACTTTTAAAGTGTTCATTAACACCCCTATTAAGTGCCTAATGACAAACTTATTTTTTTCGAAAACTTTTAAGTCAGCTTTCAAAACAAGTCATGAAATGGACTTTTAGATCGAGAGATCGATTACTGTACTGAACATTAACAATGATGTAAATAATAAAGTATATAGATAAATAGATTATTTACTAGATTACTTTTGGGAAAGAAAAATCTCAATACTATCAGTGCAGTGCAATCTATGCAATAAAACAAAACACATTAGCACAATTGTATTGGTGGCACAACACTGTATGATTTTTACTCTAGGTGATTCTATAGCACATGTCAATCAGGAAAGGCTGATTATTACTATATGTATAAAGATTGATTGTTAAACTCTGGAAGGCTGGAGAAGAATTGTGTAGTAATTTAGTTTTCTGAATAAAAGCTACACTGAGCGGCAACTGATCTTTAAAAGAAACGCATTTATTTTGATATGTGGAGCACAAAAACTGGATTAAACTATCTGTCAAAAAGACTGTGGTTGTGGGGTTTTTATATCTATTCCAGTGCTGCCACCTACTGGCATACACTAGACACTTCAGATAGGGTAAATGTCACGGATATTACAACAAATGGAATAAAACAGACAAAAAGCAGCTACAAAAATATATTTTTTTGAAAAATACAGCGATTTAATAGGATTTATTTAATTGGCAATAACAAGAGTTACAGGTAGAGATTATGAACTGATCAAACACAATTTACCAAAACTTAACAACAAACATATATTTAGGTGACAAATATGTAGAAAAAAAAAGCTTTAAAAAGGAACAAAAACGCAAACGATTCAAATCTATAAAAAATAAACATATTTCTTGACCCTTTGTTTCCACCGTTTTCTCTGTTGGTCATAATCAATACTTAGTCCACGACACCAACTATTTAAAATTATGATTAACATTTTACAATAAACTTCTTGTTTCTAAAAATATATAGTTGCTTAGATGATTAAAATAGAAGCACAATCTAGTCTATTAGAGTTTATGCTGTTTAAGTCCTACATTACAAGCCTCCTGAAATTTCAGTCGCTTCATCTCTCACTTCAGCCGTCACCGGCGAAACAAATTCCTCATGCATATTTCAGGATAGCTGTAAGAGACTCATAACGCTAATGCTACTTGTTCAGTGTTACGCTGTGGTTTTGATTACACATAGGTGTGAGGTACAAGAAGCCGTGTTTGAGCATGCGCGTTTGTGTTTGTGCTTGTGTGCATGTCAAATGTGCTCTCTAAAAGGTGTAGATCTGCTAAATAATAGCGTGCTTTATGAACAGAACGTGGACTGCAGCTCTTTAAATGCAGCACGCCGCTGTTTTCTTTCAAGTTCCACCCTCTTCCTCTCTTCTTGTTCCTCTCGTATCTCCGCCTCGAACTTGCTGCGCACAGACAGAGCCTGAACCTACCGCAAACACATAAATAAAACACATTTCAATTATGTCTCATATGGTTACAACATAAAAATAAATGCAGTAATATTGCTGTAGTCCTGCTACAACACGTTTAAATCAGGAAAATGGTAATTGTGTACTGCAGGCTTATTCATTTGGGGTTTTAATATTGTCCCAAACCTGAAGCTAACAAATTAAAACTAAAACTATTAAAATTCATTAACTGAAATAACGCTTATAAAAGTAAAAAGGCTTAAAAAAAAAAGTCTTAAAAGTTTAAAATACTAAAATTACTGAAACTAAAACCGAAATGAATATCAATTAAAGCAAAATAGAAATATATATATATATATATATATATATATATATATATATATGTGTGTGTGTGTCGGTGTCGGTGTGTGTGTGTGTGTGTGTGTTTTTAAAAAACAGATGAAAATGACAAGAAAATTACTAAAACCTGAAATAAATAATTAAAAATGAAAACATTTAAAAGCTAATCTAAAAATATTAATAAATACTATAATAGTATACAAAAATCACTAAAATAATAATTATGATAAATGCAAATGCTAAAATAAAGGTAATTAAAAATATAATATAATAATCTACAAATAATACAAAATATTATATATTATAATAAAATATATATAATAGTATTAAAATATATCTATAATATACTATAATAAAGTGTGTATATATATATATATAAATAATAGTATATTATATATAATATAAATATTAAAATATGAAAATAAAAACATTAAAAAGTACAGTGAAACATAATGTAAAATGTAACTACAAAATTAAATGTGAACATAAAAACATTGCACAAATTTTACATCATATTTAATACAATAAAAAATAATATTTAAAAAAAATATCTTTTTTTTAAGTAAAAAATTTATGACATAGGGATTCAACTGAAAAATATTTGCAAATCTATGATCTATATAAATGTAACCCCTGTCCTCTGTAACTGCTGATGTGTTCTTTGTACTTACACTATATGACCACAAGGGGGAGACTAAGGCAAAAAAAATTCTGAAGAAAATGCGAGCAGTGCTTTCCCATGCATCAAAACTCTCTTTCACATGAAAAGATATAAAAACCCACAAACCTTTGCCTCAAAGAAGTCCCTCGCTCCAAGAACGCCTTCAGTTGAGACGTCGATCTCTGAAAGTCGAGCCAGAGCCATGAGTCCGCTCTCTTCCTGCAACTCACCTGCCGCGGCCCTCCGGAAGATCAGCAGGAACTTGAATAATAGAGAAGTTTCAATAGCTTTAAAGGTTATCAGCATTTCTATGCAATTCTAAAAATAAACACAAAAGCATCTGACATCAGTTAGCAAGTCAGCAAATAAACTGTTTTTCAATCTGAATGGTGCTGCAGATATTTCCCTTTAAATTATATGCAGTATATACTGAACAGCCCTTTCTAGTTAACTGATCTTTAGATCATATCCGAACAGAATTGATTTCATTTAGGGGAAGGGGAAGGTCAAAAGAATGACCTTATATCGGGTTCCCCCCTTTAACTGCACAATCTTTGAGTGTGTGTGTGTGTGTGTGTGTGTGTGTGTGTGTAATCTTATCCATGTGGAATGTCTGTCCAATCACAAGAGTCAGAGCAGCATCTGACACACAACAGACTTACTGTACTTAAGACACAGCTGCACCATCACCTGTTTGTGTGTGTGTGTATGTGTGTGTGTGTGTGTGTGTGTGGATATGACAGCCTGACAAATCAAAACGGGACTAAATAATGTCTTGGGTAAGGGGTTTTCAATATTTTAGATGCCACAGGCCCCAAATGTGAGCATCCTCACGCGAGGCGCCCCCATCTTAAATATTTTATAAACAACCAATTTATACACTGAAAAATTAATATTATAAATCTTAAATTAGTTTCTATAAAGTAAAATATCTATTTTTTCTGCTCACTATAGTAATGTACAGTTAAATATATTATTTACATATTTGTTTATTTAATTTTAATTATTTATTTTTAAGCTAATTTGTGTATGTATATTAATCATTTATTCATTCATTTATTTATTTTAATCCAATATAATATATTTAATAGATTAATAACTGACTGTTTTTTATTTTTATTTTAATCACTTATACATTCATTTATATATTTTAAGTGAATTTATGCATGCAATTTATATAGTTTTTCTTTAGACTTTTCCACGGACCTTCTGTCACTCCTTGTGGCCCCCAGTTTGAAAAACCCTTGTCTTGGGTCACTTTTACAAAACTCAGGTGTATTTGTCGATTAGGGTTAGCCTGTAGTAATTCTAATTAGCTTAAACTAATTAGTTTTTGGTGTGTAATATTAGATCTGTGCGGTACAGTAGGTCTTAATATACAGGCTGTCTGTTTCATTAACGTTAATTAAAAGGATGGAAAAAAAAGTTGTATATTTTTCACATATAACCTTCAGAAAACTTAAACTCAGTTTTGACTATCGACGTCAAACAGGTGTAGCTCATTCATTTTTTTTTGTCTGATTCCAACAAATCATATCATATAAAGATTTTTTAATAGAGAATGTGAAAACATTAACTCATTTTTTAAATTTTGCTCATCGCAACTCATTTTGCCAGAACAGGTCTATACAGGTCATATACATATATATATATATATACATATATATACATATATATATATACATATATATATATATATATATACATACATATATATATATACATATATATATATATATATATATATATATATATATATATATATATATACATATATATATATATATACATATATACATATACATATACATATAAATTCTTCAAAACTTATCAGAATATCATATGCCTAATAAGATTCACAAGTAGACGGCGCTAAATACAGGTGTAAACTGGGTCTAAAAAATTTTGAGCTTTTCCATTTTCAACCACTTCCAGAGGAAGTGTCAGAAACGCATTAAACTGAATTGCTTCCATAGTGTAAACACTCATTCAAACAGCCACAAAAGACCACTTACTCTCCGCCTACTGACCTACTGCTTAAACATTATGGGAAGTGCGCTAGCCAGATGGGATTTAAACTTTGTGGACTCAAGACCCAAGTTTGGTTTGAAGACGAAAAAACATACCAAGCACAATGTTCTCTCACCATTACTGATTTCTAATGCACTTGGAAAGTTGATGCTGTCCACATGTATTGCGACTTCTTCCGTGTTCATATGTAAATTGCCTGAGCTTATTTCATCAAAAGATCTCAAAAAGCCCATACATTTACCCACCCATAGACCCTCCCCTTGAAGAAATCAGGACAGAAGTGGTCGAAAGTGGACAAAAGAGACCAATTAAAACACCAGGTGTAAACGGGAATGTGTCTCCCTCACCTACCCGTGATCAAATCGACTAAAACGGGCTTATGATATCCTGATTGCTACATGTAGGATTGTTTTGGCCCATTTTATCACCAACAAGGTGAAAACTGAATAAAGTGATTAAATCTGACTGCAATTTAAATGTGAAGTCACATCAGAGCTGCATTCAGAGATAAAACAAGTCTGAGATGTTATCTCTTATAGGCCTCTCAAAAAAGTGCTGTGATAGGATCATTTTCATTCTAAAGTGGTTTCTATGGAGGGTAATCTCTCAAAAGATTTAATCAATGGATTAAATCAGTCATCAGGGATGATGGTATATGTTACAAAGCTGTAAGCATGAAAAAGACACACACGCATACATACCTCTCTGTAGCTGAGTTTGCCGTCATAATCTTCATCCACCTCCTTGATCATGTTCTTCAACCCCAGATGAGTCTGTGGAGCTCCAAGTTTCTCCATCATCAGCTTCAGCTCCATCAGATCGATGAAGCCGTCTTTACCAGAGTCAAATCTACACACAAACACATATGCAAACAGCTTTAAAGAAGTAGTTCACCCATCATTAAAGTTCTTTTATTAATTACACACATTTTGTACTGTTTTTCCATTATGGTTTCAATTCATCTCACGATTAATGGTAAAAAACGATGAGCATTATCAGTTTTGATCTCTTCATTATTTAAATAATGTTATATGGCTTTATAAGATCAGTAATATAAAAAGTTATACGGACAGTTTTTATGCTGTTTTTTTGTTGTTGTTGTTTTTGGAGAAAAGTTCTGCATTACAAGTTTTGAAATCTAAAATGATTTATGCTAATGTTCAAAGGTTTGAAATCAGAAAGATTTTTTAATCAGGATGTATTAAATTGATCAAAAATTATTTTTATTTCAGAAATGATATTCTTTTAAACTTTCTATTCAACAAAGAATCCTAAAAAACACATATATCACAGTTTCCACGCAATTATGAAGCAGCAAAACAGTTTTAAACATTGATGATAATTAATAATAATAATCAGAAATGTTTCTTGAGCAGAAAAATCAGCATATTAGAATGATTTCTGAAGGATCATGTGACACTGAAGACTGGCATAATGATGCTGAAAATTCAGCTTTGATCACAGGAATAAATTGCATTTTAAAATTCATTCAAATATTTCAATATTTTTTCCTATATTTTTGATCAAATGAATGCAGCTGTGGGGAGCATAAGAGACTTCTTTCAAAAACCTTATCAAAAAATGTGAAGAACCCCAATCGTTTGAACTTTTATCATTGCTAACTGCATTCTAGCATCATATGGATCATATCAAGCTACTGACACTTAGAAGAGCCTGTTGACATGAGATTTATACAGCCGGAGCAGAGGGAGGGCAGCAGAACAGCAGGTGGAGAGTGACGGCAGAAACAGCAGGAAAAAGAGATTCTAACGGAGGAGAGTATTTATAGAGTCTCAGCCAGCTGTTGCCACACCAACCAGCAGGATTGAGCTTGTGTGTGCGAGAGAGAGAGAGAGAGAGAGAGAGAGAGAGAGAATGCGTTTGTCTTGAACATTGTGTGAAAGTGGAGAGGCAGAGATTGAAGGAGTAGGCACGTGTTTCTATTTTAGTGATGCTTTTAGAAAGAACAGGCTCGTGGTGGCAGAAGAGAACAGGTGAGCATCGTCTCATCTCGACTTCTCTCCCTCTCCGCATATGAATGAGATGGAGACTAGACTTCAACAAAATGGAGAAAGTTTCATGCATCTATTTTCCGCCTAAAAAATAACAATAACATCTCAAACTGTGCTCAAGAAACTAGAGTATGAAATCAAGTCAAATGTCATTATGAATTCATTTCTCTGAAAATCTTCAGAGACTTAATTATCTTGTTATAGTTTACAATAAGGTTCCATTTGTTATTTGTTAGCATTCATGTGAATAGTTTACACTAACAAATAATGAAAAATAATTCTGTCATGACAACTATCAGAGTGTTTGGCATGTTAATGGATATGACAGTGTTGAAGAGTTTGATCTTGGCAGAATAGATCTGTACAATTTACAGGCGTACATGAATTAGCCATAGTAGAACTACACAGGTGGAGCTGGGGAGGTGGAGGGTTTCTGAACGCGCACTGCAAACTGCTAGAGCAAATGCTGACCAAGTATTTGAAGGTTGAGCAGCGAGCTCATTGGCTACTGATGCAAAAAGAACCAATCAGCTGCGCCCTACAGATAATGACGTGATTGCAAACAGATTGAGTGAAGGACCTGTCAGCCTACGCCATCTAGAGTTTCATGAAGAACTTTGCATTTCTATGGCATTTATTAATCTTACATTCAAATGTTGATTTCAATATTTACAAATAGATTGCAATCTTAAAAATAAAGGTTCTACTGTATATTGGCATCTATAGAACTTTGCATCTTGCCAAATGCACAAATGGTTCTTTATAAAACGTTCCTTAGATTTAGCCAATATGTGGCTAACACCTATTTCCTTTGGCTAACATTCTCTCAAAGTTATTTACAAACGTTCTACCAGTGATGTTAATAGAATGTTTGTCCAAAGTTATCTGGTCTTTAATAATGTTCTCAAAACATTAGCACAAAAAAAAAACGATATTTATACATAGTTCATGGAACTTCTGAAATGTTTTAATTCGCCTAACATTTTTAAATGTTACGACTTGTTTCAGAGAATATTCAGATGAAACATTCCCATGATGTATCTGCAAAATGTTCCCTTATCGTTCATATAACAAAACATTTTCCAAACATTATTAAATAAAAATAGATGCTAGAGAGCATTCTGAAATAACGTTTTCATAACATTAGCAAAATGTTCTTCGAACATGTTTGTTAACTGAAATGAACAAACAATAAATGACTAATGTTAACAAATATTAATAAATACTGGAACAAATGTATCGTTCGTTAACACATTAAATAATGTTAACTAAAGGAACCTTATTATAGTGCGATACATGCTTTCATTTCTCTTCTGTTTTAAAGAAAACCATCTGTGACGAAGTGAATATTTATCAGGCTGTTTCATATTGTTGCTCTGAATGGCCATCTAATCTCGTCTCCTTCACACATTGTTTCTGAAAGGTCATTAACAGCTCAACCTTCATTGTTAAAAGCCCTTTAATTTAACCATTTCACGCAATATCCTCACATTCTCCCTTTGCTGGATGTATTTTAACAGCCCTCACCAAGACATGCTTACACTTGCCTGCCCTGATTAAAAGACAACTGGGAATCTGCTGACCAGGACAGCAATTGCGTTAGGCAACTGGCAGCACACACTCCCACACACACAACTCGAAAATGTGTGTGGATGCATGAAAACACAATCTGCCCTGACGTAATTGCGGGTGCTTCGCATGTGTTTGTGTGTGGACGTTTTCTTTGTCCTCTCTGGTTTCCTGCTGTGGTATTTATAGATGCCAAGGCTCGGGGCAGAGATTCGACTATAGAGCCTGGCATTCAGAGCGCTGCAGTCCAGTAACAGGACTCAGGCTGATCCTGGATCTGTTGCTAACTGCAGATGTGCGTAGAACTGGCATTATGAACTACTTGAAGCAGGTCAGGGTTAACAAGACTGACCTGGTGTATGAGAGAAAAAAAGAGAGAGAGAAAGAGAGAATAACAAACAAAGAAAGAGGAGGATGAGATTGGCATGTTGGTCCTGCTGCCTACATGCCGGCCACATTCCAGGTCAGCACCCCTCCCTGTGCTAAAGTGGCACGGATGGAGAGGATGAAAAAATATCCACTTATACAGAGAAATAATACATCTCATACACTACTGTTCAAATGTTTGAGGATGGTAAGATTGTTTTTAATGTTTTTTCGAAAGAAGTCCCTTCTGTTTACCAAGACTGCAGTTTCTGAGGAAACTGTGATTCATTTATTCTTTGATGAAGATAAAGTTCAAAAGAACATCATTTATTGGAAACATTCTAAATGTTTTTATAATATTATATATATACTGTATATATATATATATATATATATATATATATATATATATATACACAGTATATATATACAGTATATATATATTTATATATATTTTTTATTTTTTATATATTTTTATTTAATATTTATTTTTATTTAATATATATATATATATATATATATATATATATATATATATTAAATAAAAATAAATATTAAATAAAATTAATTAAAATTAATTTAATAAAAATTAATTTTTAATTAATTAAAAAAACAAAAGATAGTTGCGCCTTTTTAATCACACAAATCTGACTTTTTTCTTACAGTTATGAGATAAACTTTCCATTGTGAGTTATAAAATAAAAAAATCATTTTGAGGTTTTTTTTTTTTTTTTTAATTCAGTGGCGGAAACAAGCTTCTATAAATCACAAAACAGTAAAAGTTTGATTTGAAGGCTCATAGAGACTGTGGAACCTCAAAAAATATATGAATCCTTCCATCCATCCATCCTAATTCATAAGTAGGTGAGAGTTGTGTTTATGAATGTGTTAACTCTGCTGTATCTTTCTTTTGACCCATTTTCCTCTTATACATGACATCTTTTTTCATCTCTCATAAAACTGGGCTGAACTGATCTGAAGTGGGCCAGAGTACGCACTTCTTAAACAGACACACCTTGCAGTCCTGACGTAACCTGGTCCTACGGGACATCGACACTTTGTTAACATTGTTTTATACACTACACACATTGAGGTGGTTTCCTTTAACACAATATAGTCTCGACTGAATAAATCTATTTTATGTACAAGAAACCATCTCCCTGATCTCAAAGTTTCCGCAAGGCAGAACCATGATCTGGCAGCAGAGGTCGACATGCAGAAACAAAGTCTTTGAGATGAAACGCACATCCCAGGATTCTCCTCACATCCAACACTGGATGGATAGTTTGCTATTTGTTATTGTTTGGTTTTGTTGCACTATACCAGAGATCCGGCTCTGAATTTGATGTGATTAAACAAACAATCCTATAATAGGATGAAATTGAATGAAGGGAATTTATTTTAACTTGATCCATTTCACAACTCTGCATGAAGCCAAAGAGACTCTCTCTCATCGCAGACTCCTCCAAGTCCCCGTAAACACACGCACAAACAGACAAAGATGGCATTGTTGCTCATGGAGTGGGTTCCATGGGGACGTAGAGTTTGTGAGTGGACCCTTGTGCTGAAATAATGAGGGAAACCAGGACAATGGCTGTTCAGAGCAAGAGACCCCAGAGAAAAACATTATTTTGGCACTGTACGAGGATGCTAAGAGAGAGAATTCTTGTTCATTAAATGTGAGCTTCAGAATGTTTATTTCTTGGTGTCTTACCCACTATTGTTTTCTCTTTTTTTAAGTAACATTCTATTATTTTCCTTATTTTTTTATTGTTTTTGTAATACAAATGCCATTAAAGCTGAAAGAGAGAGAATTCTTTTTAACTTGATTAATGTTACATTCATAACTATTCATTTTTGTTCATTCATATTGTTAATTTCTGATTTTATACCATTCATAGATTTTTTTTTACTATGCAAATACTATCTAATTTACACTATCTTATTTTATATGTTACTGTTTCATTTATACTATTTAAAAATACAGTTGTCACTATAAAGCACAGTACATTGGAATATAAATTTAAAAAGAAGATTTAGAAAATAGCTAATCAAGAAAATTATAAACAAACGATCAAGAATAATCAATCAGGGATTAAATTTGAGTGATGCATCGACATTCCTTCTGCTCCAAGAACACAATGATCCCAAAACTCTCTCTCTCTCTCTCTCTCTCTCTCTGTGTCGCACACAAGTGCACAAACTTGACTCTTGTTATTACCTACATCTAACGTGCAATACAAACATAACTTGATTAACCTGAATAAATCTTAATTTAGATAAATATATCTAATAGCGGTTGAGTTTCAGAATGGCGCTAATTAAGTGACAAATGACTGACCTCTTGAACATTTTCTCCATGTCTTTGATCTGTTTTCGGGAGAACTCTTTAAACTCGGTGTAGGGATTGAAAACCTTCATCTGTTTGGGTTTCGCCGTGCCGTCGTGGATGTCCAGCCTGCGGTTGAGTTTCTCCGTCAGTTCAGAGGTGGCGTCGCCGTTCACGGCAGTGGCAGGTTTCGCCGGCGGCGGGTTCTCCTCGCCGGCTCCTGTTTGCATCGGTGAGCCGGGTTTGGTGTCACGCTGCTCGGCGTCCAGCCTGCGCTGCAGCTTCCGTGTGAGCTCCTCGGATGACATTGCGGACTGTGATGCTCTGCCTCGCACGATCAGCTGTTTCTAAACACTAGTCTCGAGTTGGGAGGGAGGCGGGGCTGCAGAGAGTCTCTTTAAACGTGATCTTTCAAGCCCGGTGGGATTCAGAACAGTATAGAAAGTAGAGTTGTTTGTAAAAGCGTATGTTAATTGACCTCTGAATGCTTTAGAAGTTGCCTTTTTACATAATTTGTGCAGCTATTGAGCTCCTAATGTAGAATATATAAGAATGTGAAAAATCCTTGCGTTGGCCGGGAATCGAACCCGGGTCAACTGCTTGGAAGGCAGCTATGCTCACCACTATACCACCAACGCGAAGACGAGCAGGATGATATAGATGTTTGAATAAAATATATATTTTAAATATATAGAATATATATATTTTATATGTATATATTTTGTTAAGACTAACAATCGTTTAATGACATTTAAGAAACATGAGGATCGAATGCATTGCACATCTGCATCGACCTGGCGTTTCTGTTGATTTATAAGCCTAGTTGCGCCGCCTAGTGTTCACACCACAGCTAAAGAGTCATGTATGTTGAAATACATTACTCAAATAACCCTTCAAAGTATCAGAGTAAAATACAGATTAATAACACATAGCCTTGTCATGTCTCATGTCACCAAGGCTGGGTAGGTTACTTTTAAAATGTATTTCACTACAGATTACAAAATACATGCTTTAAAAAGTAATTTGTAACGTATTTTGTTACATTACTCAAGTTTAGTAACTTAATCTAAATACTTTAGAAGACTTTGGAATACTAACAAGAGTGGAACAAACACAAAACAGGTAATTGCAAGTTTTTATTTCACAACTTTCCCTTTCCTTGCGTGATATAAAGTTGCAATTGTGAGTTATAAAGTCAGAATTATGAGCTATAAACTCGCAATATGAGAAGTCAGAATTATGAGATATAAACTGACAATATTTAGAAGTCAGAATTATGAGATATAAACTCACAATATTGAGAAGTCAGAATTATGAGATATAAACTCGCAATATTGAGAAGTCAGAATTATGAGATATAAACTGACAATATTGAGAAAAGTCAAAATTATGAGATATAAACTCAGATACTAAATTCACAATTGCAAGAAAAAAAGTCAGTATTGCAAGTTTATATCTCCCAGTTCTGACTTTATAACTTGCAATTGTGAGTTTAAATCTCGCAATTCTGAGAAAAAGAAGTCAGCAACAATTGTGAGGGAAAAAAACAAATTGTGAGAAAAAGATGCAGTGACCAGTGAATTATGAAATGACTCACAAACAACATTACAAAACAGGACAGTTAAGTTGACACTTGGGCAATTATTTTATAAATTCAGTCATTTTGTCTTGTTCAGGACAGTACTAAATAAAAATAACAAAATTTTTATGATCCCTCTTAAAAATATTAAAATGTTGGTGAAACTTAACTCCGCTTTTTCAGAGAGTCAGAGTCAGAGAATCAACAATTGCTGTTTAAATGACATTAAAATTCAAAGTAATCACTTTGGTAATCTAAAACACAAGCCAACACAGAAATGCGCTGCAAATAGCACAAACCACAACAGAAATGTTTCAAGGAACAAAAATATATTTGTTAATCATCTGTAGCGTACTAATGTAAAGTCATCATAATGACCGCCTGAGGGCGCTCGACAACCATGTCATCTGTGAGAGTGAGTTTCAAGCAAACTGAAAAACTTTATTAAAAATAATAAATACATGAAATAAAGTACACTTGTTAATGTGTTTATTTTTGTTTGCAGGGTTTTTGTACAGTATTTAATGATTGTGCACTCAAATGCCGTACACTATATAGGGATTAGTGAATAAGTGAACAGGTGAGTGGTTTCGGACACAGCTAATAAGCAGGCATAGATATATACACTAGATGTCGCCAGTTCATTGGAAGGAATGCGTCAATAGCGCCGCCATCTTGGAACAGGGGACCCCTCCTCTTTAATGCATCACCGTCAATGTAGGCAAACGTCTAACAGAAGTGAAATCACCATAAATGATCATGAATGCGATTTTCTAGTTGTTGTTTTTTTTTTATTCATTCCAACGGTCAGACATGTATTTATCATTGAGTCCAGAGAAATTTAAGGTTTTGATTATTAAGATAATCTACTTTTTAAAAATATAATGCATAGTGCTAGTAGGCCTAAGTTTATAAAGTCACACTCTTCCACTTGAGTAAACTTCGAATGAACTATCGCTACTTACCTTAGCCTACTGCATGCAAAATTGCTACAATGGTGTGACTATACATGTTAATTTAAACATTTAAAGTGTATTGGTTTATTAAATATGATACACAAAGCAATTTGCAGGTGGAAGCAAATCACACATTTGAGAGGAACGTTTATCATTGACGTCTCTGTTTATCACTTGGGAAACTACAAACAGATTCAGATTAATTAATTTAATCCCATGTCAGCAATCAAAGCTATTTTCATGGCAAAAATTCAATTACAAAAACACAAATATCATATAAATACAATAAAAACAAATATAAACAGTAAGTCATATTATACTTCTTTTTTTTTTTTAAATTAACATTTGATAAAAAATCCAAAACCTTTTCAGGCTCAATCTCATTAAATATGTCCATAAGTGAAGTAACTTCATAAAAGAGCATCTGCTTGTGTTAAGTCCAGGACAATCTAATAAAATATGTTTGACAGATAAGGGAATCTTACGAAACATACATAAAGTTGGGTCTTCACCTTTAAACAAAAAATTATGGGTCAATTTTGAATGTCCTTATTAAGAGCTTCAGAGTCTACAAACAAAACAAATCCATAAGTCCATAGTATTTAGTGTACTTCCAGGGACACAGCCAAGTGAGAGCAGAGTAAAGGCTGGCTGAAAGGGTTTATTCCCGGTATTTTGTTGTTGTAAACAGTTTCTGTTTTTCCTGCTTTCCAGCTCATCAGATACAATCGGGGTAAACAGCCAGAACTAGTATGTTTGGATAAACTTGTTAATTATTTTAACTTAAGACGCATCTCCGTTAGCCAAGAATGTTGATTGGAAATAGACGGAGACTGAACTCGGACACACAGCGCCAGTCAGAGAAACTATTGAATAGAGACTATATCAGCTGTCCACATTTCCAACATCTTACAATCACATTACATTGATATGAATACATTCTGTTCATTGTCGGTTTTCCTAACTGTCAAAAACTAATGGGTAACTAGCATGGATTAGCTGTGTTTGTTAACCAAAGACTGAAAAAAACAACGTAACCAGTAATATAAATTCGTAACATTCAATATCATAAAACACATTCTCACTTGTGAAATTTTATCCCTTGCTGTCAGGTTTTTAGATTTCTTTCATTTGAACACCCATACGCAGCAAAAAAGTCCGGCATCGTCCATGAATTCAAAAGTACAGGCGGAGACAGCAGTGTTACCTATGACAAGATGCCTGTTCCAAGATGGCGGTGGTTTTGACGCATGCTGAGAACCCTCAGGCGATGTCTAGTGTATGGCTGCGTCCGAAATCGCCTACTTCTCTGCTATTGAGTAGGCAAAAAGCAGTAGGCAAGCAAATAAGTATGTCCGAAACCTTAGTAGTCATAAAAGAGTAGGCGAGAATTACCTCGGTGACGTACTATTTCTCGCGAGATTCGGACGTACGTCTACTTAAAGTTCGTCCGAAATCGCCTACTTCTCTACTATATAGTAGGGGAAAAGCAGTAGGTGAGCGAATAAGTATGTCCAAAACCTTAGTAGTCATAAAAGAGTAGGCGAGAAGTTCCCGGATGGCCTACTGCTTCCGCCCAGATTCTTGAGCGCTTTCCGAAAAGTACTTTTCTATCCCAGGAGGCCACGGGAGAGGATACGTCAATCAAACACGGAGGAGAAAGAAGCGTTTTCAAATGTGAGTATTGAAAACATTCCTTGTGTTAAAATCGCATTTGTTGAACTACTGTAAACTGTTGAAGTGTTGAAGGTGTAAAGACGCTAGGCAGTATAGTTGTGATTTTGCTGTAAAAACACGTTTTATTACGTACAGCTAACAGGAGCTCTAGTAAACTCACGTATGTCACCAAAGTGGATTTACATGACTTCTGAACCATATACATCATAAACACGCTTACTAAATGTTTATTTAACATCGGACAGGGAAATATTCAGTAAGTATTGCAGATGATGAGCACATCACCACATGAAATAGACATTTGAGTGTGTGCTATCATGTGGAATTCAACACGGCTTACATTACATGAATGGAAGTAATATAAATAAACAAATGTACAAGGAACTCGACATTAGTTATCTGTTTTATTTGACCCTTTGTACTGTTGATAAATGAAGGAACATTTGTATTGTATAAGAAGTATAACACGAGTGACTTGCTCAAGGACGCATTGGTGGTGACGCTGCAGAGATCGAACCAGCAACCTTCTGCTTACCAGTTCAGTTCAGTTCAGTGGTTCAGCCCACTACACCACAAAAGTAGTAAAACTACATCAAAAATTTGCAGGAAAAAATGGCAAGAAACGGAATGCTGACATGGATTGTAAAATGCTTTAATCTTTAAATGTTTTTTTTAAGAGGTAGTCATGTTCTTGGAGAGCAGACACAGCGGCGGCCAGATTGTCTCGCACATCTTCTCCGACTCTTGCTTCTGTGGGGTTCAGGGGACCATCATCATGGTCTTCCTCATCCTCTGGATCACTTATGTCCCCATTGAGAAGAGCAGTAATGAGGGACATGATCAACGGCAAAGACAGGTGAAGATGTTCATGGTGATCAGCTGCTTCATCAAAATAAAGCTGCAGAATTGGCACAGCTGTGTTGAGATGGCAGAAGGATGGACAGTAGGAGAGTTCAATCCCTGTGAATATGTGATTATTAGTACAATAAATCTGAATAAAGCTTTGTTTCATGTGTTGTTGACTTGTATATTTATTTATTTATTTATTTATTGTGCTTACTTTTCTTCATTCTTTTACTCATTTTTTCCTATTGTTGTCAGTAAATAAAATATAATTGTTTTATTAATTCATGTTTTAAATCATTGTTTGACTGAAAATTGAGATGTATTCACCTTGACTGCACTTGTCTAGTGTGTGTTCATGCATAGCTGTCATATGACAAAACAAATGACATTTTACTTATTTTACTAAAACATCATTTTCAGTAAGAAGTAATATAATGAAGTATTGGGCAGCATTTATCATTATTATTGTGTGTAAGTGTTGGGGTGGACTAGCAATGCAATTCATTCTGGGGTAATCTTATTTTTAGTAGTAATATTTACATTTTCTGAGTACAAAACCAACATTCTTCTCCAAAGGCGGGATCTTCGAGCAGCTGCGAAACACCGTACGAGGTAGGGTTGAGTTACTGATGCTATAAGGTGTTAGTGCAGCTGTGACTCGTGTCTTTTTTATTACTATCTATTGCAGAACTTATAATTACATACAAGATGAGGGAAAATACCATGGTTGTGTCTTTAACAATAAACAATCATAAACAAAATAGACAAAAAATGGGTTTGTGTACATCATAATATGAGATTAAATGCAGAGCACAAAAAAGCATAATGATAAGGTTAAATATCTGAATAAGTCTGCATAATATATATAAAGACAAAAAAAAACAAAGAATATTTGATTCACTTTTGCTTGTGGATGAAAATGTTTGCACATAAAATAAATTAATATATTCAAGAGATTGCCATTTAGGGTTTTTATAATAATAATAAAAAATATCTTTAAGGATAAAACTGGGTCACATTTGGGTTGAAAATAGAAGAACTGAAATTAACCGCAAATTTATTGCTACAATCACAAATTAAATGGGGAGCAGTTTCTTGAGCAAGACCAGAAAATGAATCTGAAGCCCAACGATCCTTTAGTGACATATAAGCCATACGATTGGGATCAAATGCAAAGCACACCAGCTTCTACCTGGCGTTTATGATATGAAGCTGATTAAACCTAAAGGCGCCGCCCAGTGGACACGATTTTAATTACCGTCTATTTCTGTCATTTCTGTTAAAACATACATTTCATCTGTTTCACAGATTAAATTAAATTAAATTAATTTTAAATGCAGGGTGTAAACACACATCAAGATACAAAATATGTGTTTACCAGATGAAAATCGTTGTCTCTGCCCATTCAACATGAAGTCGAAAAACAAGACAGTTCTCCTTTAAGAGAAAACGAAAGTAAAAGTGCCTCACCGTATGCTTTAGGCGTGTGCCTTTTGACGCGCTTTCAAATTTCAATTTTATTTTTTCACCCTGTCGTGTATTTGTTGTCTGCTCAGGTCCTTTACGTGTCTAATAGTATCATCTTACCAAAGATTGGATTGGTTTTTCGATATATTCGACATTTTGTTTTTGTTTTGCTGCAGCGTGTCTCGGTCCACAATTATTCGCCAACAATGATTTCCATTGTGGAATTTCTCACAGAATTCAGAAAAGCCAAAGGAGCAAAATAGATTTAACTTTAGCTGGTAAGTGTGCTTCACTCAGATTTTGTTTTATTTTATTTTACTTGAGGCAAATGAATTATACCAGTTATGAGATAAATTGTGGTTGTTAGGCCTCAATTTTACATCATAGAAATTTTACATTCTTCAACACTTTCCTCAATCTATTCTTTCAGATAGCAATATTTTTTTTTTTATCAAATAACAATATTTGTGTGAATAAAATTAGATTTTTTTTATCATTTCTTCATCAACCGTGTCTAGTCAACATGAACTTTATTTGACAGTTTACAGTAGGCCTTCTTCCTTGTTCTATGAAGTCATTGTTTACAAAAGCAGATTAAATTACTTTTACATTTCATGGCTTTCACTAGCATGTACTAACAGCTGTAGTAACAAACTACTTTTACACCGAATAACTAAATAAATATATAAGATTTGACAGTTTTTAAAATTGAACATGTTTCCCTAAAAAGTCATAGTCCAGATGTCTGGTAAACTGCAAACCCCCTTTTTTGTTAAGACTATAATAAATGCTTTGAAATGATATATTGCAATTCACTTTGGGTTTTATGTGTTTACATAAAACAGATGTGTTTACAGAAATTTTACTGGATTTTCAGAGCCTTTCTGAGAGTTTTTTTTTCTTTCTACAAATAGTCTCTCTTATTAGTTTCATGTTTGTATCTCATGTATTAAAACAACTTCTTGTTCTTATTGTGTTCTGTGTACAACCATACATTATTACATAATAATCTCACTTTTTTGTGTTTATCAAAGGGTGAAACTGGATGGATCCCCCCAGCACTGTAATACCTGTCTCTAACAAGCCATCAGTCGGTGGATCAACAGATTTTCTTCAAAATGAAGCCTCTAGTTATATGGAAGAGAAGTATGACCATTTAGATGGATGTGTAGTGTGCTGTTTGTATAATAAATAAAAATGCTAATTTTTCAGCTCATCTTGCTTAGTTTGCTTGTCTCTTGTAAAAGTTTGAGATCAAATGAAGCAACTAAGCATTATTGACGTAAAGACTCTGAGTTTTAAAGCTGAACTTTTTTTTTAGCATATGTAAACCTTCAATTCCAATATTTATGTTTGCATTTAATATAGATAATATATTTTTTCAACTTTTACAAGACATTTTTCTCCATGTACCAAAGGGCGAGAGCGGATGAAGCAACATCTCCAGCACTCTCATTCCTGTCTGCAAAGAGTGATCAGTCAATGGACAGACCCATTGCGTTCAACAATGCAGCACAAAGTTACATGGGAGAGAAGTATGAGAATTTACATTGTCAGGAGGTTGAAGATTTTGTGCTATTTGTATAATAAAGAAAAAATTTATTAGCTACAAAACTGCTTGTTTAGCATTGTTAAACTGGTTTTGTTTCTTTTGCTTTCTAGGCTGTTAGAATCTGTAATGATTAATAATAATCTCACATTGTTCTCCATGTACCGAAGGGCGAGACCAGATGAGGCACCATCTCCAGCACTCTCATTCCTGTCTGTAAAGAGTGATCAGTCAATGGACAGACCCATTGTGTTCAGCAATGAAATACCAAGTTACCACAATGGGTATGAAAGGTATGAAAATATTCTCTGTTTTAAATTATGTGTTTGTCGAATGATAAAGAAAAAATTATTATTAGACATACAACTATCCTTTTCTTGCATATGTTGTATTTCTCTTTTACATTGTTAAACTAAAGGGTTAGTTCACCCAAAAATTATCCCATAATTTACTCACCCTCAAGCCATCCTAGGTGTGTATAACCTATATAACAAATATAACAGACGATCACAGAATTATATTAAAAAAATATCATGGTTCTTCCAAGCTTCGTAAAGGGAGTGAGTAGTAACTAAGATTTTGAAGCCCAAAAAAGCTCATCCATCCATCATAAAAGTAAATTTACAAAAATTAATAATAATAATAATAATAATAATACAAATTTCAGCTCCACAGGATTAATAAAGACCTTCGGAAGTGAAGCGATACATTTTTGTGAGAAAAATAACCATATTTATAATTTTATAAACTAATCACTATCTTCCTGTAACATCTGTGCGATTGTGTTTGGCTGAAAGAAGAAAGTCATAAACACATAGGATGGCTCGAGGATAAATTATGGGATCATTTTCAAAACTAACCATTTAATTTTTCTGTCTCATTTTGGCAGTCCAAAACCAAATAATATTTTTTTTAAAATATATTTTAGTCATGTTTTCTCAGAGTACAGCTGTGGTCATTTTATGTGTTTTGAATGTCATAGTTGTTTATAACCTCATTTACACTCTCACAGACTGATACCAGATGAAGCCCCATCTCCAGCACTCTCACACCTTTCAATGAAAAGTGATCAGTCAATGGATCGGCCAATTGTGTTCAGCAGTGAAACACCTAGTTACATTGGGTATGCAATGTTTGGTAATTTACTGTGTTTTAAATGGTGTGCTTGTTGCATGAGAAAGAAAAAGACATACAACTATCCTTTTCTTCCATATGTTGTACGTCTCTTTTACATTGATAAACTTAAAATTTCTGTCTCATCCTGACAGTCCAAGACCAGCTGAGGCACCATCTCCTGTAACTTCATACTTCTCTTTAAAAAGCAACCAATCAATGGATCGACCGATTAAATTCAAAGACAGAGCTCAGCCTTACAGCGTTAAACGGTATGAGAATTTACATTCTTTTATCAGCTTATAGTGTGGTTACAATGCCAAAACTTCAATAGTCTGCCTCAATACCAATCAAATTTCATGATTCTCTACCAATTTTGATTTTGAAAAAATCAAACACACTCCCTTTAACTATTTAACTGTTTTGTTTAACTCTTTGAAAATAAAAAGAGCATTCCTCTTATAATCCCTGAAGCTGTCAGTTCAGAGTTGTACTATCGGTATTGAAGAAAGACTGGCATCATTACATTTTTACATTTTCAGCTTTCGGCTTTCGACTTTGTACTGACATACCAGTACTTATGACAACACTGTGAGCTTGTGTGTACTTTAGAGGTCCAATTAACAAATCAAACAAATATGCTTTAACTTTCACAGTCTGAGACCAGATGCAGCCCCATCTCCATCACCCTCAATCCTGTCTGTAAAGAGTGATCAGTCAATGGATCGGCCAATTGTGTTCAGCAGTGAAACACCTAGTTACATTGGGTATGCAATGTTTGGTAATTTACTGTGTTTTAAATGGTGCGCTTGTTGCATGAGAAAGAAAAAGACATACAACTATCCTTTTCTTCCATATGTTGTACGTCTCTTTTACATTGATAAACTTAAAATTTCTGTCTCATCCTGACAGTCCAAGACCAGCTGAGGCACCATCTCCTGTAACTTCATACTTCTCTTTAAAAAGCAACCAATCAATGGATCGACCGATTAAATTCAAAGACAGAACTCAACCTTACAGTGATAAACGGTATGAGAATTTGCATTCTTTGCTCAGATATATATGTTTATAGTGTGACTGCAATATAGTTATGAAATTTGCTTGCTCACGAATCTTATTAATACAATACACAAGTGTAGACATTAAGAAAGATTAATTGTTCATGTATTCGTTTTGTTATAACTTGATTATATAGCTTTGTGAGATCGTGATGAACTGAGATGTCAGCTTTTAGGTCATTATAAAGGGAGCCTGTTTGTGCGCATTCTGCCATACCAAACCATACATGCTGCAGCAGTGTTTATGGTTGGATGTTGTGGTGACACATAACTTAAAATTTTATGCAAATTTCATGGATGTACTGACAAAAATCTATATAGGCTACTTTTATGCGGGATTTTGTGGGCGGAAGCGGGCCAAAACCTGAATGTTGCGGATGGGAGTGAAACAAAATAACAATTTTTTGCTGGAGCGGGCTGGAAAACAACGTGAAAAATAAAACTTTTATTCAAATTGTGGTTACACTTTATTTTGCTAGTCCACTTTAGACATTCTACAGCCGTGGCTAAAAGTGTTGGCAGTGAAATAAATTTGTATATTGCAAAGTCTGTGTTGTGGCAGAAATTTAACTCATACTATGTAAGAGACAAACTCAGTGAAAATTGTCTTTTATAAGAATTTATTCCTTGCAAGGAAGGTCCAACAGTCATGGCTTTTATTGGTAAAATCATTTAATATATGCAAAGAGACAATATTTACAGTGTTGATCCTTCTGGGCCAAATGATGGCAATCCATTCTTGCATTATTAGTGCTCAGAGTTGATCACAAATTGTGGGCTTCTGTTTGTGCACTCGGCCTCCATTGTGTTATTGCTATCTATAGCTTCATAAAATATAATTATATTCTGATTGACACAACAATGACGGGTGAGTTTGCAACATATGATGGGAGCCCAGACCACCATGAAGGATGATGTACGCAACGGTCAATGTATTGTCCATCTGGACCAGCACATGCTTGTCCTGCTGCAACAGTCGAAACCAGCGCAAGGCCAGCAGTGCTGCTAGCAACTCGAGGCAATTGATGTGCCACTGCATTTGAGGTCCCGTCCAGGAACCCGAGGCTACGCTTCTGTTGCATACAGCACCCCAGTCTGTGTTGTTGCATACAGTATTTATTTAGATGGATTATTGAATGCCGAATTCTGAAATTATTTTGGTGCCTCAGGGCAGGCAATAATATAAATTTATAATGAATAAGTAAATGAATGAATAAAAGCGAGCAGGGCAAGGTGCCAAAAAATTAGCCAGGCCAGTCCAGGCCTGAAATATATTTTAGTCATGTTTTCTCAGAGTACAGCTGTGGTCATTTTATGTGTTTTAAATGTCATAGTTGTTTATAACTTCATTTACACTCTCACAGACTGAGACCAGATGAAGCCCCATCTCCAGCACTCTCACACCTTTCAATGAAAAGTGATCAGTCAATGGATCGGCCAATTGTGTTCAGCAGTGAAACACCGAGTTACATTGGGTATGCAATTTTTGGTAATTTACTGTGTTTTAAATGGTTTGCTTGTTGCATGGTAAAGAAAAAGACACACAACTATCCTTTTCTTCCATATGTTGTACGTCTCTTTTACATTGATAAACTTAAAATTTCTGTCTCATCCTGACAGTCCAAGACCAGCTGAGGCACCATCTCCTGTAACTTCATACTTCTCTTTAAAAAGCAATCAATCAATGGATCGACCGATTAAATTCAAAGACAGAGCTCAGCCTTACAGCGTTAAACGGTATGAGAATTTACATTCTTTTATCAGCTTATAGTGTGGTTACAATGCCAAAACTTCAGTAGCCTGCCTCAATACCAATCAAATTTCATGATTCTCTACCAATTTTGATTTTGAAAAAATCAAACACACTCCCTTTAACTATTTAACTGTTTTGTTTAACTCTTTGAAAATAAAAAGAGCATTCCTCTTATAATCCCTGAAGCTGTCAGTTCAGAGTTGTACTATCGGTATTGAAGAAAGACTGGCATCATTACATTTTTACATTTTCAGCTTTCGGCTTTCGACTTTGTACTGACATACCAGTACTTATGACAACACTGTGAGCTTGTGTGTACTTTAGAGGTCCAATTAACAAATCAAACAAATATGCTTTAACTTCACAGTCTGAGACCAGATGCAGCCCCATCTCCATCACCCTCAATCCTGTCTGTAAAGAGTGATCAGTCAATGGATCGGCCAATTGTGTTCAGCAGTGAAACACCTAGTTACATTGGGTATGCAATGTTTGGTAATTTACTCGTTTTTAAATGCTGTGCTTGTTGCATACGAAATAAAAAACAAAACAAATGAATTGACCAATTGTGTTCAACAGTGGAGCACAAAGTTGCATGGGAGAGAAGTATGAGAATTTACTCAGTCGGGATTAAAGTCAGCATGCTTACTGTACTGTGTTTGCTTGCAAAGTACTGTATATCTCTTGTGCATTCTTAAAATCATTTTGTTTCTCCTCCTGAAAGTTTAAAGCCAAATGAAGCTACATCTCCAGCACCTTTGCTCACATCTCTTAAAAGTGAGCATTCAATGGACCGACCGACTGCATTCAGAGATGAAGGACAGAATTCCAGGGTCAGAAGGTATGAGATT
The DNA here is from genome assembly GCA_037194245.1 of Opsariichthys bidens. Lineage (NCBI taxonomy): Eukaryota > Metazoa > Chordata > Actinopteri > Cypriniformes > Xenocyprididae > Opsariichthys > Opsariichthys bidens. The sequence goes on along the minus strand of CM074284.1, from coordinate 22,486,564 downwards.
GTATGTTTGCTGAGTATTTATTAAAAAGTTTAGTTATGTTGAATTTATACATCAGAATTTCCCAAAATCAAAACTTGAGTCTTCATGAAGAATTATTATTATAAAGGATATCAAGCTAAGTTGGGAGGAGCTAACTTGCTGATGCTACACAATTTCCTCACTAAATTGCCCAAAGTCTTTATCTGCCAGCATTTTTTAAAAGTTGCCAGCCAGCGCCAGAATTTTTGATCATTTGTTGTATGAATGTTTGAACATACAATATATCAAAAGATAGAACATTAAAAATATATTCTAGCTTCTTGCATTCTTTTTTTATCAACACTTGAATTGAAATTGAACACTTGAATTGAAAAAAAACAATTTGAACAAATAGCGCTGTGACTCCATGTTGCTTTAAGCACAACATTCTGAATGCGGGATGTGCATATACTGTATGCTGTTCGTGCCGCTCTGAATTGGAACCTTTAATATTATTGGCATTTTTCACACCAAAAGATTATTAAAAGCCTATCTTGTCTGTCATATCTCATATCTTGTTGCCCCATTAAAAGCTGTGCAATACATTTAAAATAAACCTCTTATAATTTTAGATTATTTATTATCTTATATATATATATATATATATATATATATATATATATATTATTTTAATTTATCTAAATATAAATAAATAATATTTATATTAGATTTAAATTTGTATATAAATCTTATAAATTAAGATGTGAGATATATATATATATATATATATATATATATATTCATGTTTATATATATATATATATATATATATATATATATATTTTTTTTATGGTTTTTCATAGTAAAATATAGTGTATTTTATAAGAATACAAATAGTAAATTGTCATTTGCTTTTTTTATTAACACTTACCAGATTTAGCATGTTCACTTTTATTTTTTCCCCACAAAAATTTCTTTCACTAAATGTTTAGATTTAAAAAAAGAAGTACTTCTGCTGCTGAATTATCCACTCACCTATTTCATAATATATTTTGTTGTATATTAATTATGTTTTTATTAATTTGTTGTGTTTCTCTATAATAATGTAATGTATATTTCGTGGATTATGTTTAACACATATAAGTTTTCATCAGTTTCACACACAGAGAGGTATAGATATTCTAATGTCAAACATCGCTGGTATCAGATCAGTATTGATATCGGCTGATATACAGAATTTGGAATATCGGAATAGGTCTTTTTCACAGTACACGTGTCGTCACATCCGACTTTGATTAGTGGAAAAAAGGAATTTCCGCCTACATTATTGTCAGTGAATAGGTGCCAGTTTTGAGAAAACAATTAAACTTGTTTAGTTTAACTTAACAATAAACCTCAAAATTAAAAAAGTTTATTTAGACTTACATGATATCCTGCCATGTATGTCATCTTTTATTTTAATAATGTGTAACATTATCTGAGCGAGGCGATCATCAGCGCTGCCTGTGTATGACAGAGATTAACCAGCAGCGCGCTGCTCAAGTTATTGCCAGAGGAATCATCAGACTGATTTAATTTTTATTTGTAACGCTATTTTTTTATTTTTGCATTATATAACCAACCATTATTGTCTATAGTATAATGCTATCCAATCATTGCCCTCAAAGATGGAGGATGATTCGTTTATGATAATCAAACCAGTAATTTTTGAATAATCGTCTATGGGCTGGACAGATTCCTTTATTTAAACAACTTCAATTTGATGCCAGTATGGTAAAAATAAGTCCATTAAAAAAAAATGTGAACATTATTGTTTAATACAATAAATTCCCCCCAAATCTTTAACTTAATCCACCCATAACTTTAATATTAACTTTAGACATAGTTAATATTTTAAGCTTTGTCTAATTAAAGCTCTTTAAAGTGATGTGTTGTTTGTATTCTATTTTTACAGTTCTGTGATAAAATAAGGTGATAAGACTCTGAAGTAATGTTCATACACATACAGTATAGCTTGCGCGCTCCCCTTTAAATAACGAAATGAGCGTTGGAATATTATGACGCCTTCTTTCTTTGTTTCACTATACTCAATTAATGATTGTAAACAGAGGTTGGTGTCTTTAGAATAAGTATCTGTGTAGAATTAAAAAAAAAATCACAACAGTGCACAGCCAATAATAAAGGCTTTTGCACTACAACTTGAAGCTTCCATTTTTCAAACGCTGAAGTGTGATTACAATGTTTACAATGTTGTCCCATATCAAATATCAAATTTTAGGCACTATACTCTCTGACTGTACTCTAATCCTTCTTGTTTTTACTTTTTTTATTACTGTTTAAAATCATTGCACTACAGTTGAAAGTAATAACCAAAGATGTTCCCACAGCACACTTTCAGCCACTCTGCTGACCGAGGATCACTACAGATGTCCAGTGTGCACAGAGGTCTTTAACGATCCAGTTTCCATGCCTTGTGGACACAGTTACTGCAAACACTGCATTGAGATCTACTGGAGCAAACCAACTCAAGCTGGAGGTTATGCTTGTCCTCAGTGCAGAAAGAGATTCAGAGATTGTCCTGTGTTGAGTGTAAATGTTGCTTTGTCTAAACTGATTGAGGAACTCCAGAAGGCAGGATTTAGTCCTGCTCTTCCTGTTCACTGTTACGCTGGACCTGAAGATGTGCCCTGTGATATCTGCACTGAGATGAAGCTCAAAGCCGTTAAATCCTGTTTGACCTGCACTGTGTCTTACTGTGAGACCCACGTCAGACAACACTACACAGTACCAGGACTGCAGAGACACAACCTGGTGGAGGTGATTGGACTCTGTCTGTTATAAGAATATACAAAAATGTGAAGGTCATTAATAATGATACATTAAATGAACATGTTGCATCTAATGCACATGCTGCTGAACTGGCATTTTAACTGCCTGGGATTTTTTTAACTACACACACAGGAAAGAAATATGTGGACAGAGTTTCCACCAATAATGAAGTTCTAAATAAATTAAGCTGATTAGCTAAAATTAGACTGATTCCACACACTGTTTGTCTGTCTGCCTTCAAACATGTTTTAAGTTTAAAGAACAATGAATATAACGTGTATCTGGCTTGGTTTTTAGGCTGTTAATTTATCATGTAAAGAAGAGAGGGAATCACAAGAGGAAACATTATCTACACGAGTGACCAAACTTGAAGCGGTAACAGATTCTTATTACACAACCTACTTGGTGGAGGAAAAATACTGTCATATTTTTTTAAGTGCTATTCAAAAGATTTTAATTTGATCTTTTTTTTTTCCAGACCTTGAAAGAAAGAGATGCACAGACAAAACGTTTGTGTAAAAGATTTGAAGTTCACTGCAGTGGTGAGTTACAGAATCACCTCAGTGTTCCAGTGGTTTATTAATTACAGATAGGAATATCATGTAATCAAGTTACTTAAAGAAATTTCAATTGACAGCCGTGCCTTTTGGCCATAATGATCCAACATATTCATTTGTGACTGGATTAAAATAAATAAAAAAATTAAGCAAAAATTTAAAAAATAAAAGTAGTTTTTAGTTTTATAATTAAAACATAAAAATAAATGGCTTTGGTCAAATGATCAAATTAATAGACATATGTGAAATTGTTAATTTTATTCATGTTTTAAAATGTGCATCTGTAGTGATTTATTAATTTACTTCTTTAACTAGTTTTATTTAACTACTTTTTAAATGGCTTTTTTAAATTTAAAATTGTAAGGGTTTTGTTTTTATTATTTGAAGTTTTTCTTCATCAGCGGTTTCAAAGTTATTTATAAAATATGTCTCTATGTATGATTTTTAGATATTCCTTCAGATTTGGTTGAGATGGCTGCTCTAGGTCGCCCTTTAAGCCTTGGAATGTTGTACGACAGTCAAAGCAATTCTTTCTGCCAAGGTGAGATTTTTATAGAGGCAATATTATATTATTGTAATAACAAACAGAATAAACTGTCAGGAAACAAAGCGCTATGATTACACAGTCTTTTCCAATCGTAATTTAAATTGAGGTTGAAGACATGTTTTAAATTGGAGTGTCAATTTAACATGCTAAATTTGTAACATGTAAATAAATTCTGTAAAATTTCAGTTCTTGTTGAATGAAATTACATGTATGTGTTTCCAGATATCTTTATGTGGGATGAAGATACATTAGCCCGTATGAAAGTATCTTTGCCTCGGCCACAAACAAATGTGAAGGTGTTGGAAAATGACTCCCTTCAGGAAAGATTCAGGGTCCTTGAAATGTCTCCAGTGTTACAAGTTGGCACCCAGACTGGACAAATAAAAATGAATGGGGCTGCAGCATTTCTAAACCACCCAGAACAATCTAAACATCAGGAAAGAGCTACGCTACACTACAGAACCACCACCAGACTGGACATGATCAGTCAAAGACTGTTACGGGAAGTAGAGCCCTCTGCATTGGTTCGTCAAACCACAGCAACACATGTTGTGACCGCTGTGTACTTTGGAGGTCAAGCGTTTTTGGTTTTTGATAGTGAGAGCTCGAATCATGAGAAAAATGCAAAAATTGTTGATGTTTTAAAAAAGATGACAACTACCTTTTGCCCAAACCATATTATTTCAAACTTGAGTGCCAATGAAACGGCTAAAAGCTCATTACTTGCTTGTAGTCTCTACATTGACGTGGGCGATTGGAAGAGTCCAGTGTCTTTTGATAAGGCAGTGGAGATCTATGGTTCTCTGCCGACACTGCTTGGATCCAAAGGTGAGAAAGCAGTTCCTCTAAAGATCTGTCTTTATCCTCTGAAGAAACTGGTCAAGAGCTCAGTGTGTGCTGCTCTGAGTGGAGTCAGTGAAAACTTGATGCAACAAGCTAAGAACATTCTGGAACATCTGAGAAAGCAGATCAGGATCTGTCAGGACATGATAATAGACTACATAAATGTAAAGGTGATTATGTGTTTTCCGACTCTGGAAGATAAACTTATAAAGTTTTTAGAGCTTCTGCAAGAGTACCAGACAACATTTCAGAAAGGAATCACAGACATTGTTCATATTACAGAAGGGAAAAGAGAAAGGAGTTTACAGGATCTCCTAGAAAGGCACAGCCAATCACCATTCAGTGCAGAGAGCACAAACCAGTGGCTGGAGAACAAAGAAACTGAAGTGAAAATTTTGAATGACTGCAGAGCTGCAGACATCACTGTTGTGAAATCACAGACAGAGTTACAGCAGGTCATCAGTCACTCACAGATTACCAGAGTGATGTGTCTCACTCTTTTCTCACCAGATGTAGAAGATTCCTTCCTCACTGCTCTGAGGCAGCACATTGAATCTGATCACATTATACAAGATGAATCACTGCGGTTTAGGCCTGTTAGCATCACCGAAAAAGTGCTTATTAAAGTACAACTGTTCATTGCTGCAAATGAAGATGCAGAGCAAACCAAGTTCATTGCTGCATTGATACCTGATGATGGGTTTCCAGAATACTCTGTGCAGTTTTATCGTGATGGAAGGATTGTGAGCAGAAATGTGAAGCTTGGAACAAACCCAGATCTGACCAAAATATCTCACATAAAAGATACCAGTGTGTCCGTGAAACTGAATCAACCACAAAGCAAAAACATTGAGAGATATACAGTGGAGTACAGGGCTTTGGGTAATGATGGAAGCAACAACAACACTTGGAAAGAGATTGTTTTTGATTCCACAATTATCAGAGAACCCTGTATGATATCAGATCTAAAGTCCGGCCATCAATATCAGCTGAGGTATATATTTATTGAGCAGGACTGTATGAACTATAGTAGGATTATGAACTTTAAGACAGTGGTTGCAGCAACACCTGGACAACCCTTTGTGAATAAGCTGGACAGAGACACTTTCAGAGTCACGTGGTTGAGGGCTGAAACTGATGAAGATTGTCCAGTGCTGCGGTATAAGGTTGAATATAAAGAAGCAGGACTGGAGGGCTGGTCATCAGTTCTAACACAAGGACCTCAGTGTGAATGCACTTTAACTGTACCTCACAGCACCTGCTATAGAGTCAGAGTCTCTGCTGTCTATGAGGACATTACCAGCAAACCTAGTGAGGAAACACCAGTACCAGTAGATGGTGAGTTACATGTGAAACATTTAAAACGGATACATTTTTAACATTTTCTTCGATGTTTGCTTAACTTACAAATGATTTCCCAATATTCTCTATAGTCTGGTCCATAAACCTCTCAGAGAGAAAGAGCTCCATCCTCCTAGAAGTGCTGAAACTCCAAACAGAGAAGAAACCAGTAGAGCTGAGAGACTGTACAGATGAAGAGAGTGAAGTGAGGGGATTCCTCCAGTGTCTGCCCTACATCTCACAGCTCAGGTGAGAGTTTCAAAAAAATACCACCTTGAGTTTGATTTAGTTTCCGTTTGTCTGTTCATCATTTCGTCTATAAATTTCACACCTTCACAGTAACTGATTGAATTCAAATGCTGTTGTGTTGATCCCTGTACTTCTGTGAATGGAAATATAAAGTTCAGTCATGAAACTCTAGCAATTTCTGATTGGCTCTTTCAGTACTGCGACACCAACCCATCAGAGGTACTTCTTAATCCACGTAGCTTTATTTATATTGTATCCTAGCTGCGATCAGCCCTCCACACGATATGAGAACTTCCATCATCCCACCTCCTCCTCAGCGCCACCTGTAGAGATCTGCTACGGGGGTTCTATCATCTTGCAGCAGCTTTTCCTTTGTTTGTTATTTTGACTAAGCTGAACAAATGATGTATTTGCTCAGCAGCAGCAGCGTAGCAGATCCCGTCCACCAAGATCAAGCCTATGTACATTCCATGCCCCATGCCAATAAATGCTGGTTGAAATATTCAATCCGAGAGTTGTCATGACTGAACTATGAGTAGAACATAAAATGTTGACCCCAAACTCCTTTCTCACCACTGTACTTCACGAAGAATGTACTGATCTATTTTTCATTACTTTTGTGTCTTCCCAGATTTGATCATTTTGTTTTCAAAGAGAAGCAAAGCGCTTTCCAATTACTGATGAATCTGACTGTTGCAGCATTCAAATTTGAAACTACTGGAGAAAATTACACTGAGATGTTCACATCTGTGTGTAGCTACTCATCTTTTCCCTTCAGTGAAAACTACACTAACTATCAATGTGATTTCCTGCTGGATCTGTGGTCACATGTGAAGGACTATGAGACTCAAACAGGCAGGAGTGTCCTTCCAGCATTACAGTCAGTTTATCAGTCAGCTCCTGCAGTCTGGAGAATAAAGCTCTCAGAGAGAAAGAGCTCCATCCTCCTAGAAGTGCTGAAACTCCAAACAGAGAAGAAACCAGTAGAGCTGATAGACTGGACAGATGAAGAGCATTCATTGAGAGAATTCTTCCAGTGTCTGCCCTACATCTCACAACTGAGGTGAGAGTTACGTTTTTTTTAATCTGTTCATCATATCTGTATTTGGTTTGTTTTTCAGTTTACGTCAGATTTTATAGATAGTTTACGGTCTTGGTGCAACTTGTAATATATTTACAATGCATTAACCTAATATCTCATATTTCACGTCGGGTGAGGGTGGCTAGGGCCTTGGAAAGAGAAAATGAATAGATCAAAAACTAAAAAGTATTTTTTTTATTGTATTGCTTCAAAAAGTGCAATTATCATGACTATTGTACATTTTGTCCCATAGAAATGCATGTTTGAGACTAATACAGTAGTAATTACTGACATTGACATTAAAAACATCTGGAAAGGATTTAATATCTAATTTATATAGAGCTTTAAAATTTAAAGACTGACTCCTTGACAGACATGGATTTTTAGTCATGTTTTGGAATATCTGAAAGTGATAGTCACCCAAAAATGAAAATCCTCTATATGACGTTCCAAACCCGTAAGACTTTCATTCATCTTCAGAACACACATGCGGACCTTTTTTAATGAAATTTGAGAGCTTTCTGTCCCTCCATTGACAGCCTGAGCAACTACCACTTTCAAGGCCCAGAAATCTAGTATAGACAATATTAAAGTAATCCATGTGACTACAGTGGTTTAACTTCAGTTTTATGAAGCGTAATGATGTCTTTACTACTTTTCTGAGGTTTGAACGTGGTAGTTGAATAGTCTGACAATGGAGAGACAAAAGCTCTCAGAGGAGCAAAAGTCTTACATGTTTTGAATGACATGATAAACGTACATCATTACATTATAAATGTACTCCAGACAGCCCCGGGGGTTAATAAAGGCCTTCTGAAGTGAAGCAGTGCATTTGTGTTAGAAAAATATCCATATTTAACAAGTTATAAAGTAAAATATCTAGCTTCCCCTTCTATATTCAACGTACAAAATAAGCGTAACTGACGTCACATCAGTTACGCGTTTTTTCGTAATTTGAATAGGGAAGGCGCAGGATGTAGTGTAAGCGTTTTGAACTCCAAGAGGCATTACAGTTTCTGCGTAAGTTAAATGCGGAAGGTGGTCTGGCGGAAGCTGCGTATTTTACTTCATAACTTGTTAAACATGGATATATTTCTAACAGAAATGCATCGCTTCGCTTCAAAAGGCCTTTATTAACCCCCTGGAGCACCGTGGAGTATATTTATAATGCATGTGTGTGCACAGTGCAATCATGTCTGTGTTTTTTGGGCCCATTCGTTCCCAAACACATTCCTGGAGGCCCACCAACACTGCACATTTTGCATGTCTCCTCAGTCAAACACAAAGGTTATCAGCTCATTGGTAGTGACTCAAATATCTAAAATGGGACAAAGGAGATATGCAAAATGTGCAGTGTTGGTGGGTCTCCAGGAATGTGGTTATAATAGTACTGTGTTCAAGTGTCACAATCAAAAAGAATTTAGAACTCCTGACCGCTAAAAAAATAACTTCACCTGCAGGAAAAATAGTCTATCTGTAATTATTCTTTTTCTACAGATTTTTTCCTCATCAGAAGGGGTCTTCTAATGAGACAGAAATAAAAAAACGGTTACTGGCATTGAATCTGTCTTTTCAAGAGCCTACTTTACCAAAGGAAGTTATAGAAGCATCTATGGAGACATTATTCTCATACATGTGCTATGGGAATTGGGATTTTCTGCTGGATCTGTACTCACATGTGAAGGACTATGAGACTCAAACAGGCAGGAGTGTCCTTCCAGCATTTCATGCAGTTTATCAGTCAGCTCCTGCAGTCTGGAGAATAAAGCTCTCAAAGAGAAAGAGCTCCATCCTCCTAGAAGTGCTGAAACTCCAAACAGAGAAGAAACCAGTAGAGCTGAGAGACTGGACAGATGAAGAGAGTGAAGTGAGGGGATTCCTCCAGTGTCTGCCCTACATCTCACAGCTCAGGTGAGATCCAAGTTGTTTTATCAGTCCAGCACATCTCAGTTTTCAAGTTCAGTTGGAATTCTGTACACAAAACTTCATTTATATAGCGCTTGTTACAATAGAGATTGTTTCAGTTATTCGTGTTTTGCGAAGATAAACGCATGGACTGCAAATACATTATTACCTACCAAACAAAAACACATTCCATCCCGGAGTGTTGTACGGAGTCGTGTTCTCGCTGATATCTGATGATCAGCAGCAGTTCACTAAATAAATTAATCCATTAAATACTTATTTACAATAAGCACTTAACTCAAAAATAAGTATTAAATAATAAAATAACTAGAGAACTGGATGACTAAAATCAGCTTGACTCATTAAACAAAGGCGAATTTAAAGGTAGGCTACACTGTTTTATTTCATCAGTCAATCGTGAAAGCTTGTTCAATTCTTGTGAGCACGCACACATAAATTCTGAGCAAGAGCAGAGCCATGAGACTACTGTTGTTTACATGTGCTCTTTGTTTTTTTCCCGCGACTCGTTAAATCATCATTAGTTCATTCACGTCAGCTGTGTCATTAATTAGTATCGTTTGCTCCCCTGTTCTCTGTGTATTTAAACCCTCAATTTCGGTCTTGTTTTTGTCCAGAGAAGTTGTGCAGTGTATTCTCTCCTGCTGTTATTAAAAGTTCAATTCCAAGATTCCTTTCATTGTGCGCTTCTTCCCTGGAAACGCACCCATTACAAATACTGTATATTTGCGAGTGCGCGTCCAGTTTTGTGTTAGAGTGAAAGAAATCCACCTGCGAGCAGAGAGATTAGACACGTGAATTGCATGGACACGTTCTTGCTTTTCAATAATGCACTCTCGACAGTTGTTATTAAAATAACGCCATAGAAACGGTCTAAAATTAACTTTAAAAACAACAAGAAAGTTGTGTCTGAAACCTACAATCATTTTTCTTTATTATTGCTTCAAATAAATGGAGAATATCTCGTGTTTTTCCCTGGGCACTTGACCATTTCCATTGGTGTTTGGGATCGACTGATAGCCCCAGATATTTGGCATGCTAGATATTTTTCTGGCATCGGCGAGGTTTTCGGTGACGCATCAGCGAGTGTTTTTGATGAGTCTTTGAGTAGTTCACACATAAAAATGACAATGCTAATGATCAACGCTTAAGATGACAACGAATCGACAATGATCACTTGCTAATTTGCCCCCGATCACAGCCCGGCCTGTCGGCCAGCTCGTTAACTTGCAAATCGGGCTTAAGATCCTGTAGTGTGAACTTGGCATAAGCATTATGCATTTTTTTTTCGAAATTAGGCGGGTAGTCACTTTGTTGCATGTGTAACCCCTCCATCCGGGTCCTACTCGACCCGTTCTGAGCGGGCCTCGAACCCAGGTCTTCCAGACGCTCTAACAAGGAGGCTAAAGGCTGCAACCTCTAGCATCTGTCGCTAGAACGTCTCTTGAGGTCAGAGGAGTGAGGTTTACACACACAGCTACACTAGCTGGCCTCCACTACACATGGATCGCCTCAGATTTGGCAGATTTGTTCTCGATTTGGCTTACATGATTTAAAACCTGAAATTTCAACTTTTCTTTAGATATAGCTCATGTTTGTGTGATTAGTAAATTGCAGTTAATTTTCTGAGGACTATCACAATGGACTTCATTGAGAAAGAGACTTCAGCTTGCGCATCATGTTAGTTTTCTTTATTTTGAAAAAAGCCAGTGTGAGTCTCTTTCACACTGCAAAGAAAAAACCCGAAGTGTTTAAATTAATTACATTAATTGAAAGGTGTACTACCCAAGCAGTAATAAAGATGTTTGCCGTCATAATGATGACAGTAGCGCACACAAAAGCAGTAGCTCTTCATTGCTCCAGCACGGTTAGCACTCTGCATGTGTACTGTATGTGCATTGAACATTATGGTAAAATAATATTTATTTGTCTCCACAGATTTAATGTGTGTTTATTTGATGACGAGAAGCAAAAGACTGCGGTTCAGTTTTTGGTGAATCTGAGTGTTGCAGCATCAGAGTGTGATGAATTTACAGGAGAGTGTTTCGCAATGCTGTTAATATCTGTGTGCAGCTACACATCCTTCCCCGGTGACAATTATGATTGTTGTAATAACTGTGACCATGGTTGTTACGAGGAGTGCCAGACTAAACGCTGTGGTTTCCTTCTGGATCTGTACTTACACATGAAGAACTATAAAATACAAACAGGCAGGAGTTTCCTTCCAGCATTACAGCCAATATATCAGTCAGTTCCTGGAGTCTGGAGAATAAAGCTCTCGGAGAGAAAGAGCTCCATCCTCCTAGAAGTGCTGAAACTCCAAAGAGAGAAGAAACCAGTAGAACTGATAGACTGGACAGATGAAGAGAGTGAAGTGAGGGGATTCCTCCAGTGTCTGCCCTACATCTCACAGCTCAGGTGAGATCTAAGTTGTTTTATCAGTCCTGCACATATCAGTTTTCAAGTTCAGTTGAAATTCTGTGTTCGCACAGAATTCTTGTCTTCATGCTGGTGTTACTTGTCCGTTTTGTATTCATTTTAGCTTTCACATGTAATAAAGTCTTTCACTGATTTTGCAGGTTACCTCCCTCACAGAATGAATACTTGAAAGTAACTGACTGGAGATTGAGATTAATTGTACTTGATATGTGTCTGCAAGTTCCGGTTTTAAAGAATGAAATCACAAAGACATCTGTGGATACATTACACTCTTACGTATCCTATGGACATTTTGATTTCCTGCTGGATCTGTACTCGCATATAAAAGTCTATGAGACTCAAACAGGCAGGAATGTCCTTCCAGCATTACAGGTAATTTTTCAGTCAGCTCCTGCAGTCTGGAGAATAAAGCTGTCAAAGAGAAAGAGCTCCATCCTCCTAGAAGTGCTGAAACTCCATACAGAGAAGAAACCAGTAGAGCTGAGAGACTGGACAGATGAAGAGAGTGAAGTGAGGGGATTCCTCCAGTGTCTGCCCTACATCTCACAGCTCAGGTCTGTTTTAAATACTTCCTATATATTTAACTTAAAACACTTTTGATTATTTAAAACCATTGTGCACATCTTTTTTTGTAAGATTATGATTATAGTTTTTTCATTATAAATAATGTAAAACTTTAGTTTGAATGTTTAAAAACATGATTGTTTTTTTTTTTTTTTACTTGTGAGAAAGTCTTGCATATGAAAGTAAACCTTAAGTATACAAACAACTTTCAAAAGGTGTGTCACTATGATCACAGACTTTAATAAGTTAATGATAGATCTCACAAAGTAGGCACCTGAAGCTCTTTTATCAGGGGAAAGTACAGACATTTGAACCTATTGGTGTCTTCTCTCAATAATATTAAACTTGTTAATTAGTATGGGAAAAAATTACACCCATTATATAATGTAGATATAATGGGTTTTATTATCCTTAGAGCAGCTGAATTAAATTGAGGATGTGGCAGGCAGATGACATATAATGTCAAAATTTGACACTTTTTGTTGTTTAGTCACTTGAACAAAGACTATGCTACATATAGAGAAACTGTATAATAAACACTGCCTTTTCTAATCTTTTAGTTTGCACAGTACCCACTTATTTCATACACCAACCTGCAATCTCATAAAGATCAAATAGAGTACAAAGTTAAAACTCAGCCAACTTGAATAGAATTTTCTTAATTCTAAATAAATGTAAAGGGATTCACAAAAATTATAAATATTCACAAATAAATAGAATGATCCATCAATATAAGTTAGGAGTATCCCAAAACTGAATTAAATCCATGAATAAATGAGATTTGCAAATAAAAAACATTCACAAATATGTTTTTATGTCACTGTAGCAATGTTCAAGGAATGAACCAGTAAACGTTTAAACATGCCAACTCGTGATAATCATGCAAATTTTTTAAATTTTAAACATTAAATGTATTACAAAATAATTCCCATTGTTTGTTAAGAAGATATATACGTAGGTTATTTTTAAATGTGTGACAGGTTGAATTCCAAAGAGATGATTTAAAAGTAAAATGCCCTGTAGACAGACAAGCGATATTCATTTATTGGTTAAAACACTATTATAAATATGAAATAATATTTCATATGAATTAGACTTAAGGATTTTTGATTGTAAAAGTTACTTAAAGCATCCAAAATAAATATAAAGGTGTATTTTTCAGCATTACAGGGTTTTTATTTGCATTATCCACTCACAAAAATCCCCAGCACACGCTGCAGTGATGCTGAGGCTTATAATGTTACATCACTGATGGTCATTTGGGCTCATATTTGGTATTATTTACTTGATATTGCCGGTGACTGTTTACTGCTGGTGTCGTGCCGTGCCCTGCTTTAAGTAGAAATGGTGTTATAGCTCAGGATCTGTAAATGATCATAATATGTGTATAATACTGAGTTTATCCCGATTCATGGATCCTGATGGAAATATAAAAAAAACATTAAACTTCGCCAATCTTTTGGAAATGGGGTGTTTTAACCAAACAAACAGCACTTTAGCTCAATTTGAACGAACCACCCATAGAATGCAGTTCAATTCTGGGGTGCAAAATGAATCTGTTCCTGCAAAACGTGATTGGTTGTTGCGAGAACGTGCTACAATTGTTCAGTGCAATGTGGCCATTATCTGATTGTTTGAGTAAACGGTGGGTGGAGTCCACCTATTTGTGGATTTGTCTGATGCTAGAAATGTTTCGAAATGCAAAAAATGATTGTGGTGATCCACAAATGCATAGACAGTCATCTACAAATGTACTGGAAGTGATTAAAAAATGAATGCCAGGCAGAGTTGTGTTTGTGACAAAAAATTAATTGTGAATGTTTTTTATTTATGTAAAAGGGTTGGTGTACACCAACCCATATATACCCAATAGGGACAGTAGACCCGCTTAAGTTATTTAACTAAATTAATATATAGGCATTGGTGCATTACATGGTCTCTTTATTTCTTTTTAAAAAAAATCCTGAACCTACCACACAATCAACAAGACCAAAATAACGAAATACAAACAAAATGACAACAAGAAGATCAGAGTGACTCACTTAGACTATGTCTTAGACTGGAAGTAACCATCTCAGCTATTTCTAATACAACCCTGGAAACGTGTAACACATCCACACGTGCAATGTGATATGGAACCATCAAACAAACCGTGTTATCACTGCATCACACCACACCCTAGTAGCTGGGATACTGTCTTGCCAAGTGAAAGACCCTCTAAAGCAGCCAAATAAATAAAAAATAAAGAAAACAAAACAAACTATACAATGTTCACATAACAAAATCAAACAACTGAAAATAAAGAAAACAGAAACAAAACAATTATACAAACATTCAATATTAGGAAAAACAGTGGTCTAATATATGATCAGCTTCCAGGTAAGTCTGCTAAAACACAATTACACATTTAAATACATTCATACACAATAAAAATAGAATGTACAATTTATATTTAGACCATAGATTTCAATTAATTATACTTTTATAAAATATTATCACAAAATATTCAGTTACCTCCACAATGTTTTATGTATTAGACACATCGTATCACAAGTTAAGCGATTGTGCTGCCAAGTTTGTTACTACAACGAAACAGAACACACGCTTAAGAACAAACAACGCATTGTTTATGGCATATAAAAAATCAACCGACCTACCCGGGTATTATCAGCCACATGAACAGGGAAAGAACCACAATAAGAGACATACAGCTCTGAGACAATGTCAGGTTTGCTACCACTACAAAATAAAACATACACGCTCATCAACAAATAATATTCTGCTTATGAACTGCCAAGATAACCGGGACATTACCTAGGCTTGTTGAAATCATCCCGATTATCTTGTGGTGTGTTCCCAGCATAAGGCAGAAATCTGAAAAATAAATTGTTTTGCTCTACTGCACTAACTGCACAAACATTACAGAAAAGACTTACAATTTGATAAATTTTACACATTCATTAATCAGAAAGGAAACTTTTTGTTTCAAACTTTTCAGCTACAAGAAATGAAGTGAAGCCCAGTTGCAGTTAATTCATTTTTGTTTGTTAACATCCCCTAATTATTATTTCTTAATATTATATATATTTTTACTTTATGTGTAATGGTTTCCCCTAAATGTATGTGTAAGTTCATTTGATTGAAAAGGAGAAATGTACGTTCATTGGTCATAAGTGTTTACCAGTTGTGGTGCGACAGGATTGGTTGAACGAGGGGTGGGGGCGGTAACGGAGAGACGAGAGGGAAAGAAGAAGTGATGGTGGTGAGATAGAACTTGTCTAAGGGTAACTTGAAGTGTAAAAGAATACCATCCTAGAGCAGTTGTCCAAAAGAGAACTGAGTTAAGGTTGGTGTAACGTCGTCTAAGCGTGAGGGGATAGAAATTTCCCTTCAGTTCGTCGGATGACAGAGCTGCGCGATTGCTTCGCAAGAAACAACGCTATTCAGCACGTGAGAGACTCGTGAGTTCGCAAGGGTGAAAATCTACCGCGTATCGCCTCTCTTGCCAACTAGATGTAGTGAAATACCTCCCCAGATAGCGCCCTGAGATACCAGGATTTCTCAGTGGTTCCTCTGGCATCGTTGGACAGGTTCTTTGAACTGTGTTTGTTTCCCTGGATTGTTATTCCCTCATTGAGAAAGTGCGTCACAGGAGAGATCGCAGACTAGCGCTGGTAAGACCACTGTTTATTTTGTTTGCTCATTGAGCGAAGTGGCAAACTGTTTGTGCCTCACCGAACTCCAGCAACGAATCAGGCCTGCAACGGGGTATATATTTATTTATGGCCATTGTGAACATTGATGTTGTGTCAGATTGCCCTGGTTAATGGGTATGTACACCAATTAGTGTGACTTGTTGAACTAAATGATCGGGCGCCAATATTGTGTTTCACTGAATGATACAAAGCATTTTTGTATTTTGTTGAATAACTTCATACATTATGTTACAGAACTAAGTGTGATATCTGTAATTTGTTTATCTAGATTCATTTAGCCTTACCGTATATTTGTAAAGGGGAGACCGTTGCATCTTATTTTTTGTTATATTTATTTACTCCAATTGTTCTAAGTAAACTAAAATCCAATATTCTATTTAATTTGACGGACCGTGTGATTATTTTAATAAAGGTGACCAGCATAGCAAAAGCAAAGAAAGGGTTTACTGGAACAAAGCTGATAATATTCAGAGAACATTTAGAGAGATCTAAACAAACGAATCCAGGGCCCTCTACAGCATAAGTTCTTAGGAGGGGGCGCTACATAAATGGAGGCACCGCTGGGATTTTAGAATTTTCCCTGATATTATTTAGCTTTAACAGTGAGAAATAACTCGGGTTAGTCAGAAATTGGGAAGAGGAAAAAAAATAACACAAAATGCAGCAGTTTAGAGAAGAGCTTAGGGGCTGGTGCAAGGGAGAAGCGCTAAATGAAGATCATGCACTAATGGTTGTTGTACCAGAAGATCTGGAAATAGCACAGATTGAAGAGACAATGCAGACAATCAAGTGCTTGGGCAGAGTACGAGTAAGAGGTAGGATGTTTAGAGGTAATCTGAAGTCGTTCCTTGTTCTCTGTGAAAGTAAGGAGAAAATAGATCCAAAAGTAGTACCCCCTGAAGTCTTTCCTGTTGTTGGAGCTGAACCCTGGAAAATTGTTATTTCGAGTGGGGAGGATACTGGTTCTGAGGACTTCACTATGAAAGTGCACACCCTACTGCAGAGTGAAGGAAAAACAGCTGAGGATATTCAGGCTATGTTTTCATCCACTGTGCCTGAAAATTCGTCGCCTGATGCTATTATCCGTGCTGTTGGGGATTTACTGGAAAAAAATGGGAGAACTTCAAGCGAAACGGGAGGTTATAGAAGGTTGAGAATGTTTTCTGGAACAATACCTACCCCTGCAGGTGAGGAACAGTTTGAATACTGGATGGAACAAGCATGTGTGATGGTGGAGGAAAGTGATTGTACTGCAAAAGAAAAAAAAAGGAGGATTATTGAGAGCTTAAGAGGGCATGCATTAGAAATTGTTAAAGTGGTGCGTGATTCTGACTCTGATGTCACTCCAGAAGAATACTTGGATGCACTTGAGAGAGCTTTTGGATCTGCAGAGTCAGGTGACGATTTATATTTTGCCTTTCGTTTGTTGCAACAGCAAGCAGGAGAGAAATTGTCCGACTTTCTAAGGAGGCTGGAGCGGGCCCTAACCAAAGTGGTCCAGAGGGGTGGCATACCGGTAGATCTCCGGGATAAAGTACGTGTTGAGCAGTTGCTGAGAGGTGCAGTAGGTACCGATATGATGCTACTTCATCTGAGACTCCGGGAAAGAAAGATAAATCCTCCTAACTTTCTTGAGTTATTAAGTGAAATCCGGGCTGAAGAAGAGTATGAAGCTTCTCGGGCCAAGTTGAACACCCGAGTACAGAAAGCTAGCACAACTGTGGATACTGATAGTAAACACCAAGAGATTCAAGCTCTAAAAGCTGAAATTAAAGAGCTAAAGTCTCAGTTTGCCACTATGGTAACTCAATCGTGGCCCGCAGTGGATCAGAAACTGTTCTCCCGCCCCAAAACAGACTTCAGTGATAAGAAACAGGAAGAAGAAATGATTACTCTAAGAAAACAAGTGAAGAGCCTACAACGAAAAGTCACTGCTAAAGACAGTCGTCCAGATAGAGTGTCAGCCATAACTATGAATGCCACTGAACCAAAGAAGCCACTGGTGAGTCCTAGGAAACAGTACCCAGAGTCCGAAGAGTGGGTTTGCTACAACTGTGGAGAGGATGGGCATATAGCCCCGAGATGTCAAAATCCGGAGAATAAGGACAAAGTCATTCAAAAATTGATTCGGTCAAACAGAAAGATGAAATGGGGACAAAAAGAAGTGCCTTCAGAAACAGGAAAGAGTACTATTTCCTGTTCCGCGAAGAAGAGTGCTGTGATCCCCATTGGTGGTAAGCAAATTCCAGAAGGACTGATAGGACCCCCCTCTACTGTACATTTGCGTGTAAATGGACAGCCATGCTCTGCTTTGTTGGACAGTGGGTCACAAGTCACTATCATCTTTGAGAAGTGGTACAGAAAATACCTGCCAGAGGTTCCAATCCATCCAGTGTCCGGGTTGGCTGTATGGGGTTTAAGTGACTCCAGTTATCCATATATCGGATATGTAGTGGTGAATATTGAATTCCCAGAGAAAACCACAGGTGGGTCTGAAAGTCTTTCAGTGCTAGCACTGATTTGTCCTGGTCCTACAAGCCCTGATCAGACTGCTGTGATCATTGGCACAAATGCCAGTCTTTTCACCCGTTTGGCTCAATTATGCAAAGAGTCAACAGGGACGGACATTGCACACACACTGGGTATTCAAGTAGGGTCCCCCTCTGAGAATGAGATACAATTTGGTCAGGCATGTACTGTAACTTTCGACATAGATGATGCTGTTGGATGTGTGAAGTGGCCTGGTCCAGAACCCCTGACGCTTTCACCCAGAGGGGAGTGCTGTGCAAAATGTAAAGTGGAGATGACAGAGTCTCCTGGGAAAATGGTACTGATGATGGACGCATCTTCTGTGACTTCACTTCCGGCTGGAGTGTTAGTGCAAACTGTCATAATCCCAAGTGATGAAGTGGAAACCAGATGGATACTTGTACCCGTGCAGAACGAATCAATGAAAGAAGTGACCATTCCTGCGGCTACTGTTCTTGGGTACTTGTACTTAGCAGATCCAGTGAGTCCTTCTCTTGTGAATGAAACTTGTGACAAGAAGATTGATCCAAACCTGTTCAACTTTGGTAATTCACCCATTCCAGAAGAATGGAAGGAAAGGCTGCGACAGAAATTGAGCAAAAGAACCAAAGTATTTTCTCTTCACGAATGGGATGTAGGACTTGCTAAGGAAGTAGAGCATAACATCCGGCTTACAGATTCACGACCCTTTCGAGAACGTTCTAGGCGTCTAGCTCCAGCCGACATAGATGATGTGAGGAAACATCTCCAAGATCTCCTGAGTGCTGGTATTATCAAAGAATCTCGCAGCCCCTATGCTTCTCCAATTGTGATTGCAAGGAAAAAGAATGGAGCTGTCCGTATGTGTATTGATTACCGAACCTTAAATGCAAGAACTGTTCCCGATCAATACACAACACCAAGAATTGATGATGCCTTGGACAGTCTAGCTGGTAGTCAGTGGTTTTCTGTTCTCGACTTAAGAAGTGGTTATTATCAGATAGCAATGGCTGAAGTAGACAAGGAAAAAACTGCTTTCATTTGCCCATTAGGATTTTTTCAGTTTGAGAGGATGCCACAAGGGGTCACTGGAGCTCCTGCGACGTTCCAGAGACTGATGGAAAGAGTGGTTGGGGACATGAACCTACTTCAAGTCTTGGTGTATTTAGACGACTTAATAGTCTTTGGACAGACGCTGGAGGAACATGAGGAGAGGCTTATGAAAGTACTAGATCGGCTGGAGGAGGCTGGGCTAAAGGTGTCCATTGACAAATGTAAATTTTGCCAGAGCAGAGTCAAGTATGTTGGACATATAGTATCCAAGGAAGGGATAGCGACAGACCCCGACAAAATTGAGGCTGTGAGCAGTTGGCCTCAGCCAACAGATCTCAAATCGCTGCGATCCTTTTTAGGATTCTGTGGATACTATCGTCGGTTCATTGCTAATTACTCTTCCATCGTCAGGCCACTAACAGAGCTCACTAAAGGCTATGCAGCAACGCAAAAAGGGAAAATGGCCAACAAAGAAAAACATCTGACTTGCTTTAAAGAGTCCCAACCTTTTGGAGATAGATGGAATGAATCAAGTACTTCCGCTTTTAAACAAATCATTCATTGCTTAACACATGCTCCTGTCTTGGCCTTTGCAGATCTCAGTAAGCCATACATTCTCCATGTGGATGCTAGCTTGAAAGGCCTTGGGGCTGTGTTATATCAAGAGCACCCTGAAGGATTGCGGCCAGTGGCATTTGCGAGCCGAAAGTTAAGGCCAGCAGAACAAAGGTACCCCATCCATCAACTTGAATTCCTTTCGTTGAAATGGGCAGTCGTGGACAAATTCCACGATTATCTGTATGGGGCGAAGTTCACGGTCAGAACGGACAACAACCCACTCACCTATGTGTTGACCTCTGCTAAGCTGAATGCAACAGGCCATAGGTGGTTGGCAGCACTTGCTACATATGATTTTGACATTCAGTATCGACCTGGAAAGACCAACACAGATGCTGATCTGTTGTCGCGAAAGTTTGAGGATGAAGCTGATGGGTGGGAGGACATACCTATGTCTGGTGTAAAGTCTATTTGTCAGCGAGTGATTCCTCAGGAGTCCAGGGAGGCCAACCTCCGTTATGTTGAACAGCTAGGTGCCCCTCCAGAGTCAATACCAGAAGCCTATGCCTATCCCACCAGGTTGGAACTTAAGTCTTTAGAATTGTTGTCTCGAGCGGAATTGATTAAAGCTCAGAATGAAGACCTGCTGGTGAGGCAGGCCATAACTGCCCTAAAAGAACGAAAGTGGCCAACCAAAGTAACTGATCCTGAGTTGGTGGTATTGAAGCATGAAGCAGGGAAGCTACTAGTGAGGGATGGACTACTTCAGCGAGTAACCAAGAAGCCGGATAGAGAAGTCTTTCAGTTAGTGCTACCTAAAAAGTTTCGAGAAGTAGTGCTCAGAGCCATGCATGATGACCTAGGTCACCTGGGGGTAGAGAGACTTACGGAACTCTTGAGGAGTCGATTCTACTGGCCTAAGATGTCTCTTGATGTGCAAGACTACGTCAAGAGCTGTGGAGCTTGTATTGCTCGTAAGAGTCCATGCCAAAGAGCTGCCCCATTACATCAGATCACAAGTAATGGACCGATGGACCTGGTTTGTATTGATTTTCTTTCTGTGGAACCCGACTCAAAAGATTTGAGCAACGTGTTAATCATCACAGATCACTTCACCCGTTATGCACAAGCGTTTCCCAGTAAAAATCAAAAAGCTCTCTCTGTTGCTAAAATATTAGTTGAAAAGTACTTCATCCATTATGGCCTTCCAGCGCGCATTCACTCAGATCAAGGCCGTGACTTTGAGAGTCGGCTGATAAAGGAGATGTTGAATCTGCTTGGTATTAGAAAGTCCAGAACAACACCTTATCATCCACAAGGCGACCCTCAGCCCGAGCGATTCAATCGTACCCTTTTAGCTATGCTGGGGACCCTGAGTGCTGAGAAAAAACGAAATTGGAGTCAACAGATACCATACTTGGTACATGCTTACAATAGCACCAGAAATGATGCTACTGGGTACTCGCCTTATTTCTTGATGTTCGGGAGAGAAGCCTGACTACCAGTAGACATCTGCTTTGGAACTTCCCCGGATGGCGTGGATGATGTGGCACACTCGCAGTATGTCAGAAAAATGAGAAAAGATCTAAAGCGTGCTTACCAGTTAGCAACAGAAGAGGCCGACAAAGTCCATCATAGAAATAAACGATCGTATGACAAACGAGTGTCATTTCAATCTTTGAGCTCTGGAGATCGAGTACTGATCAAGAACCTAGGATTGAAAGGGAAACACAAGCTTGAAACAAGATGGAATTTAGTGCCATATATCGTGTGTGAAAAACTCTCAAACCTACCAGTATACAGAGTAAAACCTGAAACAGGAAATGGAAGAGCCAAAACACTTCACCGAGATCAACTGTTACCCATAGGGCAGCTGGTGAGATGGCCACAAGACAAAGTGGGAACAAGTCCGGCGAAGAGAAAGAAGCTAGCTGATACTGATGCCCGGGCACCACCAAATGAAGATGTATCATCCTCTGAGACCTCCTCTGAGTTGGAGTGCCATGTTTCGAAACCCTATCGTTCATATCTGAAAGGAATCCTGGATAAGAAACATGCATTTCCCAGACATTCAGAGCCTGTTTGCCGAGAAAGGGACATAACCCGGGAGAACCCTCATAACCAGGAAGGGAATTGGTTATCTGAAGAAAATGCGGAAAGTAATGTTTCGAGTTCAGCCAGTTCATCTGTAGAAGATGAAAAAGAGAGTCCGCAAAACTCTAGCGAGGAAGGAGGAAGTAGTGAACAACCCGAAAGTGAACCAGTAAGGGAAAAAAGGAGAGTAAAGCCAGTTGTTAAACTCACCTATGATGAGCCAGGGAAGTCAAGAGATCAGCCTCTAACTATTGTTCACAGAGGAGTAGTTATTCAAATTGGAAAATCGGTTAGTCATAAAAAACACAAGGCAGTACAATAAAGTAGTGACGATCCTGAGACATTTGGTAACTTCTGTATGAGGACATCCAGACATTTAAAGGGGGGAGGGTGAAGCCCAGTTGCAGTTAATTCATTTTTGTTTGTTAACATCCCCTAATTATTATTTCTTAATATTATATATATTTTTACTTTATGTGTAATGGTTTCCCCTAAATGTATGTGTAAGTTCATTTGATTGAAAAGGAGAAATGTACGTTCATTGGTCATAAGTGTTTACCAGTTGTGGTGCGACAGGATTGGTTGAACGAGGGGTGGGGGCGGTAACGGAGAGACGAGAGGGAAAGAAGAAGTGATGGTGGTGAGATAGAACTTGTCTAAGGGTAACTTGTCTTAGGGTTAACTAAGGGTAAGTGTAAAAGAATACCATCCTAGAGCAGTTGTCCAAAAGAGAACTGAGTTAAGGTTGGTGTAACGTCGTCTAAGCGTGAGGGGATAGAAATTTCCCTTCAGTTCGTCGGATGACAGAGCTGCGCGATTGCTTCGCAAGAAACAACGCTATTCAGCACGTGAGAGACTCGTGAGTTCGCAAGGGTGAAAATCTACCGCGTATCGCCTCTCTTGCCAACTAGATGTAGTGAAATACCTCCCCAGATAGCGCCCTGAGATACCAGGATTTCTCAGTGGTTCCTCTGGCATCGTTGGACAGGTTCTTTGAACTGTGTTTGTTTCCCTGGATTGTTATTCCCTCATTGAGAAAGTGCGTCACAGGAGAGCTGTCGCAGACTAGCGCTGGTAAGACCACTGTTTATTTTGTTTGCTCATTGAGCGAAGTGGCAAACTGTTTGTGCCTCACCGAACTCCAGCAACGAATCAGGCCTGCAACGGGGTATATATTTATTTATGGCCATTGTGAACATTGATGTTGTGTCAGATTGCCCTGGTTAATGGGTATGTACACCAATTAGTGTGACTTGTTGAACTAAATGATCGGGCGCCAATATTGTGTTTCACTGAATGATACAAAGCATTTTTGTATTTTGTTGAATAACTTCATACATTATGTTACAGAACTAAGTGTGATATCTGTAATTTGTTTATCTAGATTCATTTAGCCTTACCGTATATTTGTAAAGGGGAGACCGTTGCATCTTATTTTTTGTTATATTTATTTACTCCAATTGTTCTAAGTAAACTAAAATCCAATATTCTATTTAATTTGACGGACCGTGTGATTATATTAATAAAGGTGACCAGCATAGCAAAAGCAAAGAAAGGGTTTACTGGAACAAAGCTGATAATATTCAGAGAACATTTAGAGAGATCTAAACAAACGAATCCAGGGCCCTCTTCAGCATAAGTTCTTAGGAGGGGGCACTACAGAAGCTTAATGGCTTTGGCCACACATATTAACAGGTTGCAGCCTTTATGCAAGCAGAGTCTCACCTGCAACAGTTAGTGAATTGTTTTGGGCTGATCCTAATTTTATGCTCAAATTTTTTCTGTAATTTAATCTAAGGTTAATGCTGTTTCTGCTTTGCCTTTGAGCCCTAATTAACTAGAAACAGGCAAGATGCATCAATACATCAGTTAATTTCACCATTTGTACATGGTGGTTTTAACTGATATTATGCAAACTGTTTGGGATCAATTTATCTTGAGCTGATATTTAAATGAACTGGGAAACCAGAGTTATGCAGTAGTGATTTATTGGGTGTTTATAGTTTTTAATCTCATAATTTTAGTAATTTTATACACTATTGTATTTGGACTGGTCTCTCTGCGGCAGGTTTTTTTTTTAGCCTTACTGAAATCGAATGTTTAATGCATGTGAATGTTTTTTACCTTCATATCAATGAATATGTGCCAATTACATGTATTTGAAATGATCGGTTTAAGGAAACTAATCAAGTTACTCAAACTCTTGTTTTTTTTTTTTGTTTGTTTGTTTTATTCCAAAAGATAGAAGCTATACAAAAATACTTTATGGTTACACTTTATTTTAAGTTTTCAGTATTACAGTGTAATTATACATTTAAGTACTAAGTAATAATAATTAACTACTTGTACTTACTATAGAGTTAGGGTTAGGATGAGGGTTTGGTTCAGGGTTAATTACATGTAATTATGCTTAATTCCTAGTCATTACTATAGTAAATACATGTAAAATGTGTAACAGTGGCACTGTAAAATAGTGTTACCTACTTTATTTATGTAACACGGAGTCAGCGGGTTGAAATCTAAGTGCAGCTTTATTTCCAAAACTTAGTCATACAGGCAATGGTCAACTCAACAGCAAACAGTAGTAACA
The DNA here is from genome assembly GCA_037194245.1 of Opsariichthys bidens. Taxonomy (NCBI): domain Eukaryota; kingdom Metazoa; phylum Chordata; class Actinopteri; order Cypriniformes; family Xenocyprididae; genus Opsariichthys; species Opsariichthys bidens. The sequence goes on along the minus strand of CM074284.1, from coordinate 22,461,714 downwards.
GGGAAAAGGCAAGCTTGTAGTAAATAATCCAGGCAAAGGGTCAATAGGCAGGCAGATCAACAACAGAATGGAGAACAGGCAGGGTCAGAAAACAGGCAGACAAAACAAGGAATAAATGCTTAGAATTGTAATACAGGTATCGACAAGACTTTGCAAATAACATATGCTTGAACTCTTAAATAGGCACTAGATTGTTTAGAGCTGGGCAGTAATTAACATGAAGGTAAGGGACTTATGGGAAATGTAGTGTGGTTGGGAGAGTCCGTGAAATGGGAGGGCGACAGACCGGATTCATTACAATTTACTAAATATTCAATTTAGGATTTTATTTATAATACACACTCTATACACAATCAGCCACGAAATATAAACTGAATGAAGTTCAAACTAAATTGTGAAAAAAAATATATATATATATAATCCACTCTATCTTATGTTAATACATGTTCTTATATTAATTAATAATTCAATAAGTAACAATATTTTTTTTCTCCTACACTGGACAATAAAGTTAAAATTATGTTTGTATCTCCACAGATTTTGTGACGTTATCAACAAGAAGAGAGAAACTGTAAAGTTTCTGCTGAATCTGTTTGTTTTAGCATCAGAGTTTGAAGCAAATACAGAAGAAAATTACATGGAACTATTAACATCTGTGTGCAGCTACACATCTTTCCCCTGTGGGAGGAATTATTGTGATGATGATGATGATGATGATGATGATGAGTATCAGATTGATCAGTGTGATTTCCTGCTGGATCTGTACTCGCATGCGAAGGACTGTGAGACTCAAACAGGCAGGAGTGTCCTTCCAGCATTACAGTCAGTTTATCAGTCAGCTCCTGCAGTCTGGAGAATAAAGCTGTCAAAGAGTAAGAGCTCCATCCTCCTAGAAGTGCTGAAACTCCAAACAGAGAAGAAACCAGTAGAGCTGATAGACTGTACAGATGAAGAGAGTGAAGTGAGGGGATTCCTCCAGTGTCTGCCCTACATCTCACAGCTCAGGTGAGACCCTGGTTTGAAAAACACCACCATGTTTGTTTTATTGTATTCAGTGCTCACAATAGAATTAATGAAATGTAATTAACTTTGTTTATGCAGCTGACAATCGTGTTGTAAGTTCATCTGTTGTTCAAATCCTTCTCTCACTCTTGTTCAGTCAGTCTGTAGAGATTAAGTTTGTTCATGTTTTTCTATCATAGCTACTTAATGCAGCATACAGTACATTTATATATGTGGTTATAATCGAGCTACAATGGGTTTTTGCATAGTTGAGCCACAATCTTCATCTCTCTGTCCAAATATACATGACACAATACATTTTCGGAGAGGCTAGCAATAGCAAGCTATCTAGCTTTGAAAACATAAAATCCCTCCCTTCAGAGCGTCTCCAAAGCAAACAAATGCGCCACAAGAGACAGCATTAAACTACATCATGTCTCAAAGCACATAACATTACAATAATAAAGAACATCAATAACTTAAAGAGCACTGACTTGTAGCACCTGACTGCTGCAGATTCATTTTGGAATTAATAGTGTTGCCATTGAAACGCATAAATTCGAGTCACAAACCGCTCTGAGTATTATGTCACGGGTTTCCATCTGTAGCATCTGAATTGATCAAACACACAATTAAAACATGTAATTCTTCCAACCCTTCACACACGCAGACCCCATAATGCCTGGCTTCCCCACTGAGCGCTATCACCCTTCTGCTCAAATCACACACTTCAAAGACACTTGACACATTGATTGTTCTCAATACAAGAACCAGACATGCACCCCATAGAAATCCACAAATTCAGTGACAAATTTGCTTAAATGAAGGAACATGCGTACATTATGTGTATAATTACTGTGTATATTGGGGGGGGGGGGGGACTTGGAAGTTGGAACTACTACATAATGTATTTCATCTTGGTGATGTTTCATATCGAGTTACTCCTTGTTTAATGACCCACACTTTGGTGGACATCACCATCTCATAGAATATAGAATGCATTGACTGTTTGTTTTATTCATCAGAGTATAAATGGACCCAAACTTACTAGCCTACTCCCCTCATGCAAACCCTACGAAAAAGAAGTATACTTCAAGTTCATTTTATAATGCCACGTCATCATTTAAGTATACTTAAGTAATGTTCAAGTATATTTTAAGTATACTTTATGTAGTAAGTATACTAGCATAAACATACTAGTAGTAAATTTGTAAGTTTACTATTTCAGTACCACTTGGGACTAAATTGGCCCAACTGAAGTATGTTTAAGTGTACTATAAGTGTAACAGTAGTAAACTTTAAGTATACAACTAGTTCACAGCTATGTTTCTCATTTCTCATTTTCTCATGAAAATTCGAGAGGCTACTCACTGCAGAGCCATAACCTCCAGCTCCCACCCTCTGGACCTCTCTTGAGCTGCATCCCCCAACCACATCCTAACCCTACCCATAAACCTCTCTCTCCACTCATTAAACAGGTTAAGCTCCACCCTTGAGCTTCAGAGAACTCTGCAGCGAGCACTACTTGGAAAATTCAGTCAATGGCAGGGAAAGAGTAAATTAGATTGGAAGTAAATTCCTATGTACACTACAAGTAGACTAGCCTACACAAAAATTCAGGTACTCAGAATTAGGAATATATCTATTTTCTTTAAAAATCAATATTTTCAAACAATGTACGTTTATAAGACAGTATGTAAAACTATGTGGGAAAAAAAAGCATTTAATAGGCTACTAAATCAAAAAATAAACACCACTACAAACCAAGTATACTTAGAATACTTAGTTATACATTTAAGTATATCTTGATCAAAAGAGTGAGTACAATTATTGGCCAAATATACTTAGACTTTTGTTAAGTACAATTTCAAGTATATTTCTCACAAGTACAAAAAGTATATTTCTGAAGTATATTTATATCAGTAAGGGGATTTCTAAGTGGGCTATTGACACAAAATTTCCACCAGATGTAGCCATCAAGCCAAATATTGAATTCATACAAAGAAATCAGAACATTTAAGTATACTACTTGAGTCATAATAAATGAAGTGAAATGACACAGGGAATAAGTATTGAACACATGAAGATAACAAGGTGCAAAATGGCATAGAAAGACAGGAGATCACCTGAAAACTGTCTGTATTGAGAGAGAAAACCCTGTATTGTATGAATTCAATATTTTGCTTGATGGCTACATCTGGTGGAAATTTTGTGTCAATAGCCCACTTAGAAATCCCCTTACTGATAAAAATGCTGATGTGTCAAATATATTGCTGTATATTAGTTTAAAAGAAGTATACTAATAGCACACTTGAATAAACTTCTTTTTCGTAATGGAATGAGGTCACTATAAAACAAAGGAAATCTCCTGCTAGAGAATTGTACCTTTCTCATTAGTCAAGCCAAAACAAAAGGTGTTGACTTTCTGTAGAGGTTAAAAAAGCCCCCACACAGATCACACTTGGTTCTCTTCTGGTTCTTTTCTTTGTTCCTGCTAATACTATGGATTGTTCACGTGAGACCTTGGTCACCTGGGCCAACGCAGCCGGGCAGGCAGGCCTCCACACACTGAGCCATATGTACCTTCGTCGACTACGACAGAGACAAACAAACAACGCAAATTTACCACCGTTTCTTCATTCAACGTGGAAGTCCGCTTCATTCATGCAACTTCAGCACCATCAGTCCGAACTCTCAGGACTCTCTATAGCATAGACCACCTTGACAGTTGCTGTATACAACAGTTGCAGTGTTGTCTGTTTGGACCAGCACGTCCTTGCCCTGTAACGGCCTCTTCAGGCAGCTCAGTGCAAGACATACTGCTAGCAACTCGAGTCAGTTTAAGTGCCAATGCATTTGGGGGCTGGTCCACACCCCTGACACTGCTTGCTTGTATGTGGCACCCCAGCTGGTGGCAGAGGCATCTGTGAACACCACTGCATGCCGGGACATCTGCTCTAGGGGTACTCCTGCCCAAAGAAAAATGGGAACCAGGGGGCAGCACTCCGGAATGATTGTCACTCGGTGCGTACCACGTTGCCACACTCATCTCTGGATACATTTACATTACATTTACATTTAGTCATTTAGTAGACGCTTTTATCCAAAGTGACTTACAAGTGAGGAAAACAAACAAGCGATTCTTCATGAATTGGCAAATACAAGATAAGGGCATCGACTGCTTTAACTGAAGGGAAGTGGATACCCCTAATTTTGGGGGGATGCTGGGTGAATTGAATCACATCTGAATGAGCCGGCAAGACTGACTGGGGAGCGCTAGCCAGGCTCGCTGAGACTGTATAAGCAGGACCAATGGGACTGTAGGGATACCTGCAGTGGAGCAAAGAGGTTGAACACAGGGATACAGCTTTGGGGGCTTTGTGAGGCACCATGTAGTGGGGTCTGAGTATACTCTGCAATGCTTACCTGTTTCCATAGTTGGGCAGAGGGTGCAGGAGAGGCTTTGATTGCCGTGCGCTGCTGCCTGCTGGCGATAGAAGAGGGGGAGTGATTCGAGAGATTTCTCTCCTTACACTGCTCTCCGAGCCCTTTTCAGACCCAGAGATGAAGGAAACAGCTTGAATTGAAAATTTGTGTACCGCTGGCAGCTTGGCCAGCAACGGAACGTAAACAAAAGGTAACAAAAGATTGACCACCTGGCCCTCCTCCGGGGTAGGGTGTGGTGCGGTCACCATCTCCCGATGAGCAGTCTCGTCCATCTCTGGGTTGCCTGTCCTAGGCCTCTTGCCTTTCACTTTGCTGCCCTTCTTTGCAGGGGCCTGGAAAGGCTGGGTGCCCTGCTTCGACCGTCTCTATGGCACCGCTTGGATGGAGGCTGTGTGGCATGGGAGTAGGAGCAGCTGCAGGAGCACGCTGCGGTGCTGCGGTCGGCGGATGGGTGGAAGCAGCAGCTGACCGCCGGGGTAGGATGTGGCTGATGGCCTCAGACTGCTTTTGTACAGCCAAGAAATGCTGGGTGAAGTTCTTGACTGCGTTGCCAAAGAGGCCGGTCTGGGACATGGAGGAATTAAGAAACCTAACTTTCTCGTTATCCCTCATGTTAACCAGACACAGCCAGAGATGCGTTCCTTGACCTCTATCGTGGACATTGCACGACCTACTGACCACGCTGTAAGCATCTCTAATAGGTACCGTCCTCGAAGCTGTGAGCTCCTCATGCACCTCTGGGAAGAAAGGAACCGGGGTGGGTGCCTGAAAACCAGCACATGCAACCCTGACATAAAAATCCTCCAACCTCAAGGGCTCGGCGGAGCCCTCAAGGAGCCCGACCCTGTTGGTGGCCCGGGATAAGCATAGCCAGCATTTCTGGATCTGACTCGGGCAACGCTACTGTTCCCAAAGGCGGCAATGCAGCAAATCATCATCCCCAGAGAAGACTGGCTCACCTTCCGATGCAGCAATCGATATCCAGTCATTGGGGGAGCTCCAAAGGATATGGCTGGTGCACACCTTTGAGATGGTTCAGCATGATCCCTCGCCAGGCTGAGGAGTGTAGGAGTGATTAGAGTTACTTTGGAGTTGGTTCCCCAAAGGAAACTTACTCACCATAATCCTCAGATCACCAAAACGACTGACCAAAGCAACCCTCTATGGAGGATTGGATCATGACAGCGGGGCTCCGTCCATTTTCAAGAACTGCAACTCAACTACAACTCCAAGATGGTCATCTTCCCGCAATGGGTACATGAATCATTCAAACCACTCAATATGCAGCCTGTCGTGTGGTTCTTTTCTCTTTGAAGATGCTTTCTTACTAGCCATGAGAATGGCTTTTCAGCACTCTGAAGCACACTGTACAGTAAGAACACCCTTTCAAATGCTGTAAGAACAGCCTTTTGCTCAGTTAAGGCAAAAAATGAAAACAAAAAAAGAAAGAAGAGAAAGTATGTCAGCTCCGCTGCCATGCACCAACACTGAACAGAGAAGTTTCTTCCAGAAGGGCTAACTCTTTTTGAAACACCGCTTGTGGGAGAAAAGAAGGCATGAATCGTTCAGCTCTGAAGCGAAAAGCTAAGGAACGCATTGCACCTGCTGCTCGTTATATACCCATGCTGTGTGGCACAGCAGCTGCTGCAAATAATTGCATGCCAATTGTATTGGGTTGTTTTAGTTGCACGCGAAGTGGATTGGCCTCTCTGGCAAGATTCCTATTCGTCTGTCTGTCCGACGTATGCTGAACGTGGCTGACTGAATGGGAACATAGTCGGTTATGTCTTTAGCTGAAAAAGATAACGCATGTTCCGTGTGTGCATTTGGTCTCAAAGTGACAGCGTCCTAATAATCCTGCCGCTGTGCTGTGTGCGTTTTTATTGTTAACCAAACAACAAAGTGAAAAAATCACTACTGTTCTTGAACTTTAAAAAGGATGTGAAGACTATGCAGTGTTATTTATCTGGTTAGCCTACTTTATTAATAGTAGTTTATTATTAAACTACTGCTATACCTGCGTGAAAATCACTATTCATTTCATTTGTATATTTTGTTGCATTGTATTTATTTGTGCTATGCATTAATGTATGTATGTGTATATACTGAACAATAAAGTGATGCTTATGTGTGTATCTCCACAGATTGTGTGACATCTACATGGAGAGAGAAGCTGCTTTAAAGTTTCTGCTGAATCTGTTTGATGCAAATAGAGAAGGAAATTGCACTGGACTATTAACATCTGTGTGCAGCTACACATCTTTCCCCTATGATGACAATTATTATGATACTCAGATTGATCAGTGTGATTTCCTGCTGGATCTGTGTTCACATGTGAAGGACTATGAGACTCAAACAGGCAGGAGTGTCCTTCCAGCATTACAGCCAATTTATCAGTCAGCTCCTGCAGTCTGGAGAATAAAGCTGTCAGAGAGAAAGAGCTCCATCCTCCTAGAAGTGCTGAAACTCCAAACAGAGAAGAAACCAGTAGAGCTGATAGACTGTACAGATGAAGAGAGTGAAGTGAGGGGATTCCTCCAGTGTCTGCCCCACATCTCACAGCTCAGGTGAGACAACAGTAACATAACAAATTTCATAAATTCTACTTATGGGAGAAACACTGTTTTTTCATGCATCTGTCAATTTTGAGATTTTGGGCTTTTAGCTTCTCATAAAGTGTTTTTTTTCCTTCAAGCTAGTGGAAAGAAAACATCAAAAAATTACACTTTTAAGTGTATCTCCTCAAGCACTTAATCTGTTTGCGTCTGTAGATTTAAATTACAATAAATATCAGCACTTACATACACCAAACTTTACAGCTTTATTCTTATCTATATATTTGAAGGTTTTACATAGGATTTTGTTTATATATAAAAATATATATATTTCATGCCGTTGACTGTATTTTTTATTTATGGAGTGATAAATCAGAAAATCTGAAAAGAGATTCAAAATCCACTCTGTAGCCTGTTGAACCTGGCCTTCAGATTTTTGTTCTAGAAATGTTTTCAAATTATTGCATATTTAATTATACAATGCCTCATTTGCAAATTTAAACAACATTTCAGAAATCAATTAACTGGGAAAGTATTGTGACACCTAGTAGTTCAGTTCATATGCATCAACCCCAACTATAATTTACTGAGATGTGATTGGCAATTTTGAAACTTCATGAAGCTTTGAAATCTTTACGAATATTTTGTTTGGAATCAGGGTTTCGGAGCATGTATCAAAAGTCATATGATTTCAGTAAACAGGGTTTTGTTATGTCATAACTGTTTCAAAACGTTTCAAAATTTGAATGGTTCACCACTGGGGCCGATGATCTCTGAGAACCCATGAATTATGCAGATTTATTGAGATTGCCCTCCAGCGGTGAACCATTGAACAAGTTGACATTAGTGTGAATTTGTGTGTAGTAAATAGTATGTGAAATAGTATACTATATGCAACAAATAATGCATAGTATATTGCAGTGTTGTCACATGACAAACATTGAACATTAATTCAGCACAGCTGTCCAGCTTGTTACCTTACAAATAAATGTGCTTTTTTATGAGCAAATCTGAGTGAAAATGTCCTACCTTTTGACTGTCCTCTTCAACGGTCTTGATCTAACCCATTAAATTTCTTCGTTGGTGTAAAGTTAAGTTTATTCAGTGAAATTAAATCATGTTTTTCATTTAAAATCAGTTGAGTAGATTCAATTTTGCTCGAAAAAATATACTCTTAAAAAATGTAAAAATAAAAATGTACTGAATGTGGTAATGGAAATTAACTGGTTTCAAGTCAAAAATATAATGTTGGAATCAAATTGATTATATGAGGATAAGCTAATTTTATGGGTTCAGGTAACAATATAGGTCCGTACAGGAACACCTGCCACTTTTTGCTGTATGTAGAACTTCAATTATAAATGGATAAAAATAATTCTATAGCTAGGTTTTACAAAACATCACAAATAATTCTCTGAAGATTTATGCATAGATTATGCCAGTCGTGGCCAAAAGTTTTGAGAATTACATAAATATTGGAAATTGGAAAAGTTGCGGCTTAAGTTTTTATAATAGCAATTTGCATATACTCAAGAATGTTATGAAGAGTGATCAGATGAATTGCATAGTCCTTCTTTGCCATGAAAATGAACTTAATCCCAAAAAATCTTTCCACTGCATTTCATTGCTGTCATTAAAGGACCTGCTGAGATCATTTCAGTAATCGTCTTGTTAACTCAGGTGAGAATGTTGACGAGCACAAGGCTGGAGATCATTATGTCAGGCTGATTGGGTTAGAATGGCAGACTTGACATGTTAAAAGGAGGGTGATGCTTGAAATCATTGTTCTTCCATTGTTAACCATGGTGACCTGCAATGAAACGCGTGCAGCCATCATTGCGTTGCATAAAAATGGCTTCACAGGCAAGGATATTGTGGCTACTAAGATTACACCTAAATCAACAATTTATAGGATCATCAGCAACTTCAAGGAAAGAGGTTCAATTCTTCTAAAGAAGGCTTCAGGGCGTCCAAGAAAGTCCAGCAAGTGCCAGGATCTCCTAAAGAGGATTCAGCTGCAGGATCGGAGTGTCACCAGTGCAGAGCTTGCTCGGGAATGGCACCAGGCATGTGTGAGCGCATCTGCATGCACAGTGAGGCGAAGACTTTTGGAAGATGGCCTGGTGTCAAGAAGGGCAGCGAAGAAGCCACTTCTCTCCAAAAAAAACATCAGGGACAAATTGATCTTCTGCAGAAAGTATCGTGAATGGACTGCTGAGGACTGGGGCAAAGTCATATTCTCAGATGAAGCCGATTGTTTGGGGCATCTGGAAAAAGGCTTGTCAGGAGAAGAAAAGGTGAGCGCTACCATCAGTCCTGTGTCATGCCAACAGTAAAGCATCCTGAGACCATTCATGTTTGGGGTTGCTTCTCATACAAGGGAGTGGGCTCACTCACAATTCTGCCCAAAACACAGCCATGAATAAAGAATGGTACCAAAACACCCTCCAACAGCAACTTCCTCCAACAACAGTTTGGTGAAGAACAATGCATTTTCCAGCATGATGGAGCGCCGTGCCATAAGGCAAAAGTGATAAAGTGGCTCGAGGACCAGAACGTTGAAATTTTGGGTCCATGGCCTGGAAACTCCCCAGATCTTAATCCCATTGAGAACTTGTGGTCAATCCTCAAGAGGCGGGTGGACAAACAAAAACACACTAATTCTGACAAACTCCAAGAAGTGATTATGAAAGAATGGGTTGCTATCAGTCAGGATTTGGCCCAGAAGTTGATTGAGAGCATGCCCAATCGAATTGCAGAGGTCCTGAAAAAGAACGGCCAACACTGCAAATACTGACTCTTTGCATAAATGTCATGTAATTGTCGATAAAAGCCTTTGAAACGTATGAATTGCTTCTAATTATATTTCAGTACATCACAGAAACAACTGAAGCAAAGATCTAAAAGCAGTTTAGCAGCAAACTTTGTGAAAACTAATATTTATGTAATTCTCAAAACTTTTGGCCACGACTGTACATATTGGGTAAATAGTCTGACTCAATCCGGAAAACGCATGGCCATGAGCACTTTGCGATGCAAAGTAACTACTACAGATACACTTGATGCAAAGATCAAACCATTAGGCTATTATTGTTTATTTTGAGACACTTTTGCTTTTGGTTAACTCTGAATGAGAACGCAAAAATGAGAAAGATACGTTTATTCATGGGTACCGAAGATGTCACTTCCGCTGTACCCGCCACCATTTTTGTGTGTGACATGGCAACGAACACAACAGCGCTTTATTGAACTGATGATCATCTTTAGCTTCAGCTCAAGCTCTCAAACAGCAATGCAAAACATTAATAACTTTGGTTGGGGCTGTCATATACATAACATTATAAATGTATAAATTTGTAATAAAATGTTGTTAATTCTTTGGGCTTCAAAGAACTACTGTGTTTCGGTGTCTTAAGGGAAGACGCTTCCACAACAGTACATTCTGATTATATAACTTAGTTCAAGTTCATCTGTGCATGATTTTGTGCAAATATAAGTTGTAATATTATTTATATTTTGTATAAATATCTTAATTATCCTATGTATGATGTGTTCCATTGAGTTAATTAAACTTCTAGCAAAACAGTTCCCTTAAATATTTCTACAGTAGCGCCCGAGAATAAGGGGGAGAATAATCTTGTACATAATCCATTGCCATTCACTGGACAAAGTATTACCAATAATCTATAATCTATGATCTATTGCCTAACAAAAAAAATAATAAAAACAACATAAATAACTAAATGCAAACTCGTCGTTGGACAACATTACTTAGACTATAAAGAAACAAAATGCATGTGCCATGGATAAATAAAATTAAATAGCCTCTGTACGGACAATGAAGAAATGATTTTAATCAAACCATATGTTGTTGAAAATAATACGAGAACAACACAAGTGCTACTTAAAGAAAGAAGAAAGTCATGTATAGTTAGGATGGCTTGAGGGTGAATAAAGCTTGGTACTATTTTCATTTGAATGTGAACTAATCATTTAATGAGAGAATTTAAATTTTTTGGTGAACTAATGCTGCCTTCATGTGCTCTCGGAATTATCATAAATACGAGTTTCCTAGGTAAAAATTCCACATGAATGCCTTTAGATAGCAAATGATATCTGGCCCAGTTGTGGCCCACATCTCCTAAATTCTTCTGGCCCACATACTGCATGGAATGACAGCGATGACTCAATAATCACAACCTCAGAAATGCCAAGGGCCACATGTGGGCCAGATGTAAAAACATATCTAATTAATGTTCAATAAAGAAAGTACTCATGTAGTCTAAATTTCTTTATTAAAATATTAAAATCAGATAAATATACAGGTGCATCTCAATAAATTAGAATGTTGTGGAAAAGTTAATTTATTTCAGTAATTCAACTCAAATTGTGAAACTTGTGTATTAAATAAATTCAATGCACACAGACTGAAGTAGTTTAAGTTTGGTTCTTTTAATTGTGATGATTTTGGCTCACATTTAACAAAAACCCACCAATTCACTATCTCAACAAATTAGAATATGGTGACATACCACTCAGCTAATCAACTCTTCAACACCTGCAAAGATTTCCTGAGCCTTCAAAATGGTCTCTCAGTTTAGTTCATTAGGCTACACAATCATGGGGAAGACTGCTGATCTGACAGTTGTCCAGAAGACAATCATTAACACCCTTCACAAGGAAAGTAAGCCACAAACATTCTTTGCCAAAGAAGCTGGCTGTTCACAGAGTGCTGTATCCAAGCATGTTAACAGAAAGTTGAGTGGAAGGAAAAAGTATGAAGAAAGAGATGCACAACCAACCGAGAGAACCGCAGCCTTATGAGGATGGTCAAGCAAAATCGATTCACTACATGCTTCCTCCTGCTGCCAGCTTTTTGAAGATGCTGATGTCATTTTCCAGCAGGATTTGGCACCTGCCCACATTGCCAAAAGCACCAACAGTTGGTTAAATGACCATGGTATTGTTGTGCTTGACTGGCCAGCAAACTCACCAGACCTGAAGCCCATAGAGAATCTATGGGGTATTGTCAAGAGGAAAATGAGAAACAAGAGACCAAAAAATGCAGATGAGCTGAAGGCCATTGTCAAAGAAAACTGGGCTTCCATACCACTTCAGCAGTGTCACAAACTGATCACCTCCATGCCACAATGAATTGAGGCAGTAGTTAAAGCAAAAAGGAGCCCCTACCAAGTATTGAGTACATATACAGTAAATGAACATACTTTCCAGAAGGCCAACAATTCACTAAAAATGTTTCTTTTTTTATTGGTCTTATGAAGTATTCTAATTTGTTGAGATAGTAAATTGGGTTTTTTTAAATGTAAGCCAAAATCATAACAATTAAAAGAACCTAAGACTTAAACTACTTCAGTCTGTGTCCATTGAATTTATTTAATGTACAATTTTCACAAGTTGAGTTGAATTACTGAAATAAATTGATTTCCACAACATTCTAATTTATCGAGATGCACCTGTAGATACTATTTTAAAAATACACACAGAAATATAAACAGATAATTATAGATAACACAGATGAATACAGACATTTCTTAACATAGATAAATCACATATACGGAATTTCAGTACAGTATATACTCCTTTTAACTTTTCTCACTGAACTTATACATTGTTGCGGCTGTCAGGCTTTCTGCAAAATCAGTTTGAGAAATGGAGAATTTAAATCAAAGTTTTATTTGATGACTAATTAACCACAAGCAGACATCATTTCAAGGGTGAAGAGAGAGAGTGTGGTCCGACAGGCTGCAGGTCAGTAATGAGCAGGTAGACAGCAAACATGAGGACAAGCGTCCCTCAATTCCTATTTAGTTCTGGTCTTTGGGGTCAATATTGGTCCTTGAGATTGACCCCAAACATTTATAGAGCGATTGTACAAAAAATATGCTTTTTTGTTTTACTTCTCATCTATACATTTACAGTTGTGTTCAAAATTATTCAACCCCCACTGAAATTGATTGTTTTAGCCGGTTTGACATTGATTTTGATCATTCAGTCATCCTGCTTACAATTAAATCAAAGAGGCACGTGTAGGTCAGACAAATATAACATAACATTTATAATGAAATAACCACAAATGTCTTTTCTCTGCTCACATCATTATCAGTTTTATTCAACCCCCAAGTGACATTCAATCTTAATACTTAGTACAACATCCTTTTACAGTTATAACAGCTTTTAAACGTGAAGCATAGCTTGACACAAGTGTCTTGCAGCGAGCTACGGGTATCTTCGCCCATTCATCATGGGCAAAAGCCTCCAGTTCAGTCACATTCTTAGGCTTGCGCACTGCAACTGCTTTCTTTAAGTCCCACCAGAGGTTCTCAATCGGATTTAAGTCTGGTGACTGCGATGGCCATTTCAAAATGTTCCAGCCTTTAATCTGCAACCATGCTCTAGTGGACTTGGAGGTATGCTTGGGATCATTGTCCTGTTGAAAGGTCCAACGTCTCCCAAGCCTCAGGTTTGTGACGGACTGCATCACATTGTCCTCCAATATCTCCTGGTACTGAAGAGAATTCATGGTACCTTGCACACGCTGAAGCTTCCCAGTACCTGCAGAAGCAAAACAGCCCCAAAGCATGATTGACCCCCCGCCATGCTTCACAGTAGGCAAGGTGTTCTTTTCTTCATAGGCCTTGTTCTTCCTCCTCCAAACATAGCGTTGATCCATGGGCCCAAACAGTTCTAATTTTGTTTCATCAGTCCACAGAACACTATCCCAAAACTTCTGTGGTTTGTCCACATGACTTTTGGCATACTGCAGTCGACTCTTCTTATTCTTTGGAGACAGCAAGGGGGTGCGCCTGGGAGTTCTGGCATGGAGGCCTTCATTACGCAGGGTGCGCCGTATTGTCTGAGCAGAAACTTCAGTACCTACATCTGACAAATCTTTTCTCAGTTCCTCAGCAGTCACACGGGGACTTTTCTCCACTCTACGCTTCAGGTAGCGCACAGCAGTCGAAGTCAGCATCTTCTTTCTGCCACGACCAGGTAGCGTTTCAACAGTGCCCTTTGCCTTGAATTTGCGAATGATGCTTCCTATGGTGTCTCTTGGTATGTTTAACATCTTTGCAATCTTCTTATAGCCATTGCCCTTCCTGTGAAGAGTAATCACCTCTTCTCTTGTCTTCCTGGACCATTCTCTTGACTTCACCATGTTTGTAACCACACCAGTAAATGTCTAGAAGGAGCTGAGTATCACAGTCATTTTAAAGCTGCCTAATTGGTGCTTATTAGGCTTTATTGCTGCTCCCTGACATCCACAGGTGCTTTCAATACCTGATTGAAAACACTTCAATGGACCTCTGTTCTTCAGAGTGGTAGTCTTTAAGGGGTTGAATAATTGTGTCAATGAAGAATTCACAAAAGAAACATTTACTACTGTATTACAAAACCAATTGATGTCATTTTAGTTGCATATGCTTCTTTAAGAAGTCCTTGTAGGATTTCATTCTGAATTCAATTACAAATGTACTCTAAATTCTCTAAAACCATTTACAGCATTGGGGGGTTGAATAATTTTGAACACAACTGTATGCTGTGTTTTTGGGGATATGAAGTACTTTTTTACCTATTTACTGCAAAATTCCATTAGCATACATATGAAATATTACATTTTTATGAAAAAAATGATCAATATTAAATATGAGTTGTTTCTGGATTTTGATCTAGGTGTTAGAGGCAGAATTCTGCCATTTGCTGTTTAGAAAAAAAGCTTGTGGGAATGTAAAGAAGTTTTAGAAAAAAAGGAACAATCACCATAACTGGCTAGCAGAGGCTCATAGAGATCCATTCATATTTCTGGACGTGGCTTACTATTCTTATAACAGTTTTCTGATGAATATTTTGTGAATGTATGTATGTATGTATGTATGTGTGTATGTATATATGTATATAGCAATTTACTGCCAACCTTGCTTACAGCAAATTACCATAAAATGAAGGAAGAAAAACAGTAATGTTCTGTTGAACGTAACAGTCAGATTTACTATACAAAACAAGTTCATTTGACTGAAATATTAGTGAAAGTTAACTGAAAAGTGAAAAGTTACTTATCAGTCAATAACTGATAAGGAGAGTAAATACTGAACTGAAGTGTTTTGTGTTTTTGTACAGTATGATATAGGAGAGATCTGTTAGTTTAATTTATTAGTTTTGTGGGACACCATTGAGCTAATAACTAATGTTATGCTGCATGTTGCTTCATTTAAAGACAGTAACTGTAGTTGTTAATGCAGTGATAAGCTGTTTACTAAGTACTTTAGCACATATATTTGTGCTATTGCTAGCTTACACAAGCTGCAAAGATTTGAGTTGAAGGCATGTTTTTAATTATTTTAGTATTATGCATTGAGTTTAAAAAAAAATAGTATTTACACAGCATTAGTACTGTGAATTTGTTTTATTTGAGTCAACTGAAAAGAAATGTTTCTTAACTGCGAACACAAACTGTTTGTAGCAAAACGGCTTCCTAAATTAAATAAGTTAATTTCCATGGTAGCATTACACTGTAAAATCCCCAGAGTTAAATCAACTCTGCTCAGATAACATTTGGTCCCTCTCTAAATAGTGTTAAAGTAACACTGAACTATTGTTAAAATAACACTCTTCAGAGATTGAATGTCTTTTATCTTCAGTTGATTTCATCTAAGACTGTGGCTGAAGTCAGTTGTAGTTCTTGTGTTTCTCTTTTCTACAGTGATTCTGCTTGTTAACAGCAGGTGTTCATCATTAATGTTCAATCATCGCTTAATTAATTGCTTAATTTTCTCATTAACTTTAACTCTGCTTCAGTGTTACTTTCACACTATTTAGAGAGGGACTAAATGTTATCTGAGCAGAGTTGATTTAACTCTGGGGTTTTTACTGTGTACGGTAACATACAGTAAAATAAAAGAGCTGTAAATTTACAGTAGATGGCTGTAAATTAACAGTACATTAATGGCAACCACAGCTGCCAGTAGATTACTGTTATTTTACAGCACAATTTTTTGCAGTGTGTGAGTTCATTATGTTTTCTTCCACACAGCAAGACTGACAGCTGATACTTGAATATTTTTAGTTTTCTAGATATCTGGGGAAGAAATGAAATTGGTTGACAGTGTAACAGCCAAAGTGTTTACTGATGCATCAATAATGCTGGAGCAACCATCTGTTTGACAAAGATTTACATTAACATCAACTCAATCTGTTTATTAAATTAATAATTTTGAGTTTGTGGTTTTAATAAATTATTTAAATTGCTATATTTATTTCATTATGTTTCACAGTTTATTTGCATTTATGTGGCCAAGTGTTAATGGAATCGCTTTGATAAATCAGATCTGATCAGTAAAAACTCATGAAGTGACCAAGTGTAAACAGACCCTTAACACACTGGACAAAACAGCCCTTGAGTTTAGTTGATCTAGATTGTGTTTCTGTCAATCAGAAAACAGTGAAGAAACATGTTGCAGGTTTACCTCTACATCTATTTACATCTATTTGAAATGAATGGTTTATGGAAATTAAGTTACTCAAACTCTTAGTTTTTTGTTTGTTTGTTTGTAAATTACTGTATTTATTTCATTATGTTTCACAGTTTATTTATGCACTTTTTTTGGTTGTGGTTCCACTTGCCTATATAATTTTTTATATTTTGCCAGAAAAAAAAATGCAATTCCACATCAGGGCAAAACTAATAATTATAAAAACATCTGTTCATCATTTTACAATCTGTTTGATTAATTTCAAGAATCTTTATTTGTTTCCTTTGTCATCTCTAACTAAATCTTGTTGATTCTTTCTTTAGATTTATTGAACCACAGAATGAAACAGCTAAATCATGGGAGAAAAGGAAGAGATCATTCATACTGGATTTGTGTCTGCAAGCTGCTCTCCACCAGAAAGAGACAATAGAAGAAACTGTGAAGAAACTGCTGTCATCTGTGAATTATAAGATATTTGATTTCCTGCTGGATCTGTGTTCACATGTGAAGGACTGTGAGACTCAAACAGGCAGGAGTGTCCTTCCAGCATTACAGTCAGTTTATCAGTCAGCTCCTGCAGTCTGGATCATAGATCTCTCAAAGAGAAAGAGCTCCATCCTCCTAGAAGTGCTGAAACTCCAAACAGAGAAGAAACCAGTAGAGCTGATAGACTGGACAGATGAAGAGAGTGAAGTGAGGGGATTCCTCCAGTGTCTGCCCTACATCTCACAGCTCAGGTGAGACCCTGGTGGAAAAAAGACCACCATGTTTGTTTTATTGTTCTCAGTGCTCACAATAAAATTAATGAAATGCAATTGACCCTTCGTAATTGACCCCCCCCAGTTACTGTTTCTATGTCCGACAACCGATGCGCTCTCATGCCACACATCATGATCTCACATAGTCAAAAATGCATCGCGGAGCAAAGAGGACACTGACAACAGACAGACAAGACAGAGCAGGTTACTTTTGATATGAAACAGTTTTATAGTTAAAATATTGTAATTTTTTAAAGAAGTTGATACAATAAATAGCGTATAGTGTCTCTTTAATGTGTCGTGACAGATCGCTGTAGCTCCTTCAAGTGGCTCGTGAACCGATCATCTCTTCATACTAGTTCATTTATAGCATCAAATAAACATGAATGGACATCAGAAGGAATGTTGTTTCAAGTGCGGAAAGATGTGAGTACACAGTTTTTCAAGTTCAAGTTCACCAACTTTAATCTACTAACTCCCCTGACTGTTTTGTCAGACAAAATTCGGGGTTATAATTGGTTAGATCGCCTCTCAATCAAACTGCCAGCGAAGAGTCAATTAACTTAAATAGTTATTAAACAACATGTCTGTACAATCCCAAAATACACCTCCACGTCAATGATACTTCCTCACATATGCAAGTCACCCTTACGAAAAAGTATACTTCAAGTTCATTTTATGAAGTAAACTTTAGCAATGTTCAAGTATATTTTTAAGTATACTTTATGTAGTAAGAAGTATCAATGTACTAGTAGTGAACTTGTAAGTACTATTTCAACACTCCTTGGGACTAAATTGGCCCAATTGAAGTATGTTTAAGTGTACTATAAGTGTAACAGTGGTAAACTTTAAGTGCACAACTAGTTCACAGCTGCGTTTCTCATTTGTACTACAGTTGTGTTCAAAATTATTCAACCCCCACTGAAATTGATTGTTTTGGCCGGTTTGACATTGATTTTGATCATTCAGTCATCCTGCTTACAATTAAATCAAAGAGGCACGTGTAGGTCAGACAAATATAACATAACATTTATAATGAAATAACCACAAATATCTTTTCTCTGCTCACATCATTATCAGTTTTATTCAACCCCCAAGTGACATTCAATCTTAATACTTAGTACAACATCCTTTTACAGTTATAACAGCTTTTAAACGTGAAGCATAGCTTGACACAAGTGTCTTGCAGCTAGCTACGGGTATCTTCGCCCATTCATCATGGGCAAAAGCCTCCAGTTCAGTCACATTCTTAGGCTTGCGCACTGCAACTGCTTTCTTTAAGTCCACCAGAGGTTCTCAATCGGATTTAAGTCTGGTGACTGCGATGGCCATTTCAAAATGTTCCAGCCTTTAATCTGCAACCATGCTCTAGTGGACTTGGAGGTATGCTTGGGATCATTGTCCTGTTGAAAGGTCCAACGTCTCCCAAGCCTCAGGTTTGTGACGGACTGCATCACATTGTCCTCCAATATCTCCTGGTACTGAAGAGAATTCATGGTACCTTGCACACGCTGAAGCTTCCCAGTACCTGCAGAAGCAAAACAGCCCCAAAGCATGATTGACCCCCCGCCATGCTTCACAGTAGGCAAGGTGTTCTTTTCTTCATAGGCCTTGTTCTTCCTCCTCCAAACATAGCGTTGATCCATGGGCCCAAACAGTTCTAATTTTGTTTCATCAGTCCACAGAACACTATCCCAAAACTTCTGTGGTTTGTCCACATGACTTTTGGCATACTGCAGTCGACTCTTCTTATTCTTTGGAGACAGCAAGGGGGTGCGCCTGGGAGTTCTGGCATGGAGGCCTTCATTACGCAGGGTGCGCCGTATTGTCTGAGCAGAAACTTCAGTACCTACATCTGACAAATCTTTTCTCAGTTCCTCAGCAGTCACACGGGGACTTTTCTCCACTCTACGCTTCAGGTAGCGCACAGCAGTCGAAGTCAGCATCTTCTTTCTGCCACGACCAGGTAGCGTTTCAACAGTGCCCTTTGCCTTGAATTTGCGAATGATGCTTCCTATGGTGTCTCTTGGTATGTTTAACATCTTTGCAATCTTCTTATAGCCATTGCCCTTCCTGTGAAGAGTAATCACCTCTTCTCTTGTCTTCCTGGACCATTCTCTTGACTTCACCATGTTTGTAACCACACCAGTAAATGTCTAGAAGGAGCTGAGTATCAAAGTCATTTTAAAGCTGCCTAATTGGTGCTTATTAGGCTTTATTGCTGCTCCCTGACATCCACAGGTGCTTTCAATACCTGATTGAAAACACTTCAATGGACCTCTGTTCTTCAGAGTGGTAGTCTTTAAGGGGTTGAATAATTGTGTCAATGAAGAATTCACAAAAGAAACATTTACTACTGTATTACAAAACCAATTGATGTCATTTTAGTTGCATATGCTTCTTTAAGAAGTCCTTGTAGGATTTCATTCTGAATTCAATTACAAATGCACTCTAAATTCTCTAAAACCATTTACAGCATTGGGGGGTTGAATAATTTTGAACACAACTGTACAAGTGAACTTAGTAGTATACTAGTGGTTTGCTATTTTAATACTAGTACTTTTTTAGTATATGAAAGGACACTTTGAAGTATACTCTCAGTAAACTACTAGTATACTAGTTATTGCAAGTATACTTGTAAGTTTTCTTTAAGTGAACATAACATCACACGTATAGTTTACTTTTTATATATTATTTTTGCACTCATACTATGCTGCTATGTTCCTTTTTAGGTATTATTTTTTATACTTGAAATATACCTTTAAATGTACTTTAACTAATTAAATAAACATTTTATTCTAGCTTCATGAATCCTTTTTTATCAACGCTCAAATGTGGGTAAGCTTCATTTAAAAAAAGGCAACATTTTAAACAAAACGGTGAGAAAATTGCATTTTTGTCAAATGTTGGATGGGATTCGGAACGATGATCAAACACAGATGGAGTAGATCGAGTTCATCAACACCCCTAAAGCTTCACAGTCCAATAGCTCGTTCTAAATCAACATTTCATTCAGTAACGTTCGGCAGTTTTGATTCAGTTTTGGCAGTTCAGTTTTGAAACATGCTGTTTTTTGTTTTATGATCATATTATTTTACGTTTGCGTAAGCAATCTTCTACCATTGTTCTACCAAGTATATAAAAAGAAGACTGAAAGTATAACAATTTAAGTAGACTAATAGCACACTTGAATAAACTTCTTTTTCATAAAGGTTGTAAGGGAATTAGCTCAAATGAAATTAATTCATTTGTAGGGAACTTTAAAAGACTCACTTATTTTACGACCGAGCAACTGAACTTTATTATTACTTTATTGATCTAACACAAACACACACACACAAACATTCACACGAGTTGCTGTAAGAAAGGAAGAGAGGAAAGAATAAGTTTTAGAGAGTGAAATAATGAAAGTCTAGCTGTTACGTCCTGTATTGTTTTGGGAGGGGGGTTTTCTCCTTTTGTCTTTCTCTCGTCTCCATCTTACCTCACAGGACTTGTGATTGGACTATATGCTTCCACCAGTCATCGATTCTACATTACTCTTTGGGGACCAATCAGACGTCAGTGGGCGTGCATAAAGACCCGGATGTGACACGAATTCTGGAGGAAAAAGAATTAGGTTAGAGGTGTAATTTCAGGGATCCCAACTGATGTTTCAGTCGAGAAAATAAAAAGAAATATAACTGAGGCAGTAGTAAATGATGTTAGACGGCTAAAGTGCATCAGAAACAATGAAAAGACTGACAGCCTCTTGGTAGTGTTAAAATTTGATGAGAACAAATTACCTGAGGTAGTATATTTAGGTTATATGAGCTACAATGTTAGGCCATACGTTCCCCCGCCGATAAGATGCTATAAATGCCAAAAATTCGGCCATGTAGCGGCAGTGTGCAGAGGTAAACAGAGATGTGCGCAGTGCGGAGGTGAACATGAATATGGCAAATGTGGGCAAGATATCAAACCTAAGTGTTGTAATTGTGGAGGAGAACACAGTGCAGGATACGGAGGATGTATAGCGAGGAAAAATGCAGCTAAAGTTCAAAATGTCAGAGTGGCTGAAGGAATCTCATACACTGAAGCTTTAAAGAAAGTAAAACAAGCACCCAAAGAAATAGAAACTAGAACAACAACACCATTACAAAAAACAACATTGATAGAACAATGTAAAGAGAGTGAAGTGATGGTCGATAAAGTGTCATTTGTAACTTTCATTGCTAAAGTGGTGAATTTCTCTGCTCAAACTGAAAGCAGGACAGAGAGAATTAAAATCATTATCAGAGCTGCAGAAAAACACTTGGAGTTAGAAGATGTTACAGTAGATATGATAAATGAAAGGCTTAAGATGCAAACAGTAAGTCAGACAGAAAACAGTCAAACATATGGTGGTACATAATGGTGATATCAATATTGCAATGGAATGCAAAAAGTTTAATTGCCAATGGACAAGAATTTAAAAAATGTATAGCAAATCAAGAAAACAGTCCTGACATAATATGTGTTCAAGAAACGTGGCTTAAACCTCAGTTAAATTTTTTAATTCATGGATATGTTACAATCAGAAAAGACAGATATAAAGGAAATGGTGGTGGGGTGGCAACTGTTATTAAACAAGATATTGGATACAGAAATGTTGAGGTAAATGAGGTTGTAGTGATTGAAATATGAGAAGAAGAACAGAGTATTGGAATCTTTAATTTACAATCCTTGTGAATGGTTAAGTAAGGAAAAGTTAGAAAATATCGGAGGAAATGGAAATAAAGTGGTGTGGTGTGGTGATTTTAATGCGCACAGCACATTATGGGGTAGTAATACACACTAATCCTCCCCAATCTAGCATGTCTTCTATGATCAATGACGGCAGCTATACAAGAGGATGGATTTGTCACAAGGAAAACATTCAATGTTAGACTTGACAATAGTATCTGAATGCTGGAAAATGTGATTGGAAAGTGTTAAATCAAAGTACAGTTGGTAGTGATCATTTCCCTATAAAAAGCATAATTGGTTTAGACATAGCACAAATTGTGGTAGAAAGAACACCAAGGTGGAAATTTAAAATGGCAAACTGGGAAAAATTCAAGGAGTTATGTAACAATAGGATGTCTGAATTTAATGAGTATATGGAAGATGTTGAGGTGTTTAATAATAAATAATGAGAAGTTCTTCAGAGTACTGCTGAGGAAGTAATAGTTAAGAAGAAGGCCGGTAACAGGAGGAAACCTGCTCCATGGTGGAATGAGGAGTGTAGTGAGGCGATTAGAAAAAGGAATAAAGTGCTTAAGAGAGTAAGAAAAACATTTAACTATAATGATTTTATTAATTATAAAAGAGCACAGGCCATAGTGAGAAGAGTAATACGGACTTCTAAGAGAAATTATTGGAGAGAATTTTGTAACAATATTGGAGAAGATATTGAAATTAACGAAGTATGGAATATATATAATGATAGATTAATTATATCGGATAAAAAGCGGAGGTGCTAGCAGAAACATTTGTTAAAATACACAGTAATTCAAATCTGACAGAAGAAATGAGGAGGAATAGGGAACAGATCCTGAGTAAGAACCCCCAATTATTAGAGGAGAAAGGAGCATCAGGATGTACTTTAGATGCAGATTTTACTATGTATGAGATGAAGAAAGCACTTGCAGGAGTTAAACAAACTTCTCCAGGAAGAGATGATATCTGTTATGAGATGGTAAAACATTTATCAGAATCATCACTAAACTTTATTCTAAGACTTTTCAATAAGGTGTGGGAATCAGGGAGGTTACCAGCTGACTGGAAGCATGGTGTCATTGTGCCAATCGCAAAGCCAGGCAAAGATCATCCACAGCCTAATAATCACAGGCCCATAGCATTAACATCTAATCTTTGCAAGTTGATGGAACGAATAGTAATGAGCTGATTAGTACATTTCATTGAGAAGAAAAACCTTTTCTCTCCATTCCAAAGTGGGTTCCGGAAAGGGCGAAACACAATGGACTCTGTGATCTATTTGGAAGCTGAAATAAGAAAGGCTCAAGTATTAGCAGGGGTATTTTTCGATGTTGAAAAAGCATATGACATGATGTGGAAAGAGGGGCTCTTAATAAAATTAGAAAGAATGGAAAAAAGGAAGAATGTATAACTGGATTAAGAATTTTCTGTTTAAAAGAACTATTACAAGTTAGGGTGGGTTCTGCATTTTCTCAGATTTATCCAGTAGAGAATGGAACACCTCAAGGAAGTGTTAGCAGCCCTATTCTGTTTAATATAATGATTAACGACATCTTTACACAGATAGACATGGGGATAGGAAGGTCCTTGTATGCAGATGATGGCGCCCTGTGGAAAAGGGGGCGCAATATAAGTCATGTGGAAATGTGTATCCAGTATGCTGTTAAAAAAGTAGAGAGTTGGGCTCACGAATGGGGTTTCCGTTTCTCTGTGTCAAAAACTCAGGTGATCTGTTTTACAAAAAGGAAAACTAATACAACAATGAATATTAAAATGTATGGACATAAATTGGAGCTGGTATCAGTAGTCAGATTTTTAGGAATGTGGATGGACTCAAAATTGAATTTGAAAATTTATAATCAGAAATTGGTTGACAAAGGTAAAAAAGCAATAAACTTAATGAGGTGTTTGGCAGGAGTAGAATCGGGGGCATGTCGTCAGTCTCTGAAAAGACTATATTGTGCATTGATAGGAGCAGCTATTGATATGGCAGTATGGTGTATAATTCTGCATCTAAAACACTACTCTTAAAAATCGAGGCAATTCAATCTCAAGCATTACGCATATGCTGTGGAGCAATAAGATCATCTCCAATAACAGCAGTACAAGTAGAGATGAGTGATATGCCTCAAGAATTCCGAAGGCTTAAGTTAAAATGAGATACTGGATTAGTATAAAAGGACATTTGGATACCCTGTTAAGAAAGTTTTGAAAGATTGCTGGGAATATGAGTCTAAAATATTACCAAGCTTTGGATGGACTGCCAATAAGGAAGCACAGAATATGGGAATTAGTGACATCGATATTGCACCTTCGGTGGCAACTTCAGCAATTCCTCCTTGTCTTTTTCCTATGCCTGTAGTTGACATTCAGTTGTATGAAGAAAAACATAACAAGGAAAAGAAAATGTTAACAAACTATACAGTGCAGCAATATATTGAACAAACTTATTATAACATGTTACAAATATATATGGATGGCTCTAAAGATCTTGAATCTGGAAGAACAGCAGCAGTTTTCATACCCCAATTCAAAGTAAAAATTTTAAAAAGAACTTCAGATCTACTATCTGTTTTTACTACAGAAATAATAGCAATATCTTTAGCTCTTCAGTGGATTGAAGAAATACAACCATTAAGATCAGTAATTTGTACAGACTCCCTTTCAGTTTCAAATAGCTTGTTAAGTGGAAGTTCAGCAGCAAGACAAGACATGATATTTGAAGTGATGCAGAGTCTATATAGAATAAGTCAATCTGGACTTATGGTGAACTTCCTGTGGGTACCATCCCATATGGATGTGGAAGGAAATGAGGAGGTAGATTGTCTCGCTAAACAGGCTTTGAAACATTCACAAATTGACATCAAAATGTCTATGAGTAAAGCAGAAGTAAAAGGGATAATAGCAAATGAAATAGTAAAGAAGTGGCAGAAGGAGTGGGATAGTGGAACAAAAGGTAGACACTTTCATAAAATTCAAGAGAAAGTAGGAATAGAAAGAAGAAAGTTCGCCTCTGACTCCACCCTATCTGTTTCCCCAGTCCTTCCTTTAGTCACGTGTTCCTTGTTTTGAGTTTTAGTCCTGCCATTTGTCACATGGTCTTTGTTTTGAGTTTCAGTTCATCATCGTCACATTATTAGTCCATTGTCTTCAGCTGTCCCACTCATTATCCTATTGTGTTCCTCTGTATAGATTCCCTTTGTATCAGTCCTGTCTTTGTCGATCGTTAAAGTTGTGATGGCGTTTACCTCGGTGTTCTATCCCGTTTTCAGTTCATTTCATTAAAACAGTTAAATATATCTACCTTCTTCGAGCACATCACATTACAGTAAGTGTATGTGTGTGTATGTATATATATATTTTAATGTATTGAACTATTTGCTATCTGTATATAAATAGTTAACCCCCTCCCCCCTTATTGTTTCAAACTTCCCAACCATTATGCGCTCCACACTCCTATCCAGTAGGTGGCGGGAATGCACCATTTAAGTTGGTCTGCCAACCACCATTAACATCAGAAGAAGAAAAGTTCTGGAGAAGCGTTTTGCTTCTCATTTGTTTGCTCGCCTTTGTTTACTTTTGTGTTTGCTCCCTGTTTTGTTGTTATTTTCTGAATTTGAGTTATTGTGTGTTTGAGTTTTCTCGTTCATCGATTATATAACTGCATTTATGCTGTGATTTGACTTGTGTTTTCCAAGTTTAGTTTTGATCGATGCTAGAGTGATTGTTTGATTATTTTCTTTTCTTTAGCACCGCTCTTGTCCCTCACTTTTGTTGTCTTTGATTTATTATTTGTACATAATTTGTAAATAGATATTTGTTGGTTCTTTTGAAGGTATGTTGGGTTATTGGTTTATATTATTATCATTATTGGGAGCTTTGACAAAAACAGAGACAAGTATTTAGCTTAATCTTTTATTCATTAATGGTTTTTGTGTTACCTCCTAAAATTCCTAGATGCCAAAATAAATGGGAGACGTAACACTAGCAATATATGCATTTCATAAGACCTGATCTGAACGAATCCTCAATCATTAATTTAACCCTTTTATAGCTTATTCGGTGGGGTTATTAGACTTTATATCAATGCACCAGTTCAGCTATAGAATCTGGAGGTACTTCTGTTTGTCGTTTGTGTCTTTAAATGGGGATTCCTTATCAGTGTCCGTGGCTTGGAGAAAGGGGGTTCCCGTGGTTTGTTGATTTGCTGAAGGTCTTTTCGGTCCGATTGATGATGGTGTAACTGAATGGAGTTTCTCTCGTGGTTGAAGTTTGAAGTTGAGGTGGCAAAGACTGTAGAGCTGTTTAAACTTTGCGACAAAACTTAACTTAGAACACGAGACTCTCAACGGGAAGAAAGAAAAGTAAAGTAAAAGAGAGGAAAGTGAGTGAGACAAGAGTAAGTTGGATGGCTTGAATGGAACTGCTTGTCGGGTCTTCATCGTCTGTTCTTAGTTTTTGTCTCAACTTAATCTTGCTCCAACTTATTTTGAACTTATTCTAAACTTATTCTAGTGTACTGACCATTTAAACTGAGGTGTTTGTCCAACCTCTTTGAGTTCTGATCCTTGACTAAGAGATGGCT
Organism: Opsariichthys bidens; assembly: GCA_037194245.1. Lineage (NCBI taxonomy): Eukaryota > Metazoa > Chordata > Actinopteri > Cypriniformes > Xenocyprididae > Opsariichthys > Opsariichthys bidens. The sequence continues at coordinate 22,435,160 of CM074284.1, read as the reverse complement.
TTCTTCCTTCCCTGAACACAAATGTTATCTGTGGTCTCTTAACTTTCAGAGGGTACAGAGAGCACAGTTTAGTCATGATTACTCTAAAAAGAATATGATAAATTTTACAGATTTCATTCAAGCCAAACTTTGAATTATAGATTAAGAATTCATATTAAACAATTCACACTTTCAATCAACCATTCAAAAGTTATAACAATTACATGAGTTGTGAATGATCTGAGTGAACTGGCCACATGTATAATGTGTGTACATGATATAGAATTATGCAGTTCAACGATGTTTGATTTCAAGTCTGTTTACAATTGTTTTGGAACAATTTGATGTAGTTCGTATATAAAAGATACTCTGTGGCGTTTCCTGTGGACTAGAGGGCTGCATTGGGTTTGGGTAACCGCAGGACCCAATGCAAATCTCGCGGGAGTGGGCGGTTTTACCTTTGCTGCGGGTGGGAGTGGGAGGTCAGAAGATTTAGCGGGAGACCCGCGGTGAACGGTGGGATTTGACGTGTAGTAGAAATGGAGTCAACACAAGAAGTTGAGAATAAAATGAAAGGGGCTGTTTACTTGACAAAAGCAAAACAAGGCAAGTCAGACATATGGAAACAATTCTCAATTGACCCTTCGCAAACAGTTACAGGCAATCTAACCAATAACAACGCCGAATCCACCATCTTATTAAAGCCGTCAGGGAGTACCCTATAGTAGATTAACGTTGGTTAACTTGAAATATTGTGTGTACTCACGTCCCTCCGTGGTTGAAACAACATTCCTTCTGATGTTCAGTCATGTTTATTTGATGCTATAAATGAACTAGTATGAAGAGAAGATCGGTTCACAAGCCGTTTGAAGACACATTAAGGAGCCACTGTACGGTATTTAGTGTTTAAACTGCTTTAAAAAATACAATATTTTAAATATGTAAACTGTTTAATACATTGTCAGTGTCCTCTTTGCTCCACGATGTATTTTTCACTGCAGGAGAACATGATGTGTGGTGTGAGAGAACATGGGTTGTCGAGCATGGCAACACGGGGTGGGTTTTGCGACGGGTCAATTGTCACTGGCAAAAATGGGAGTTAAACTTCATAAGTTGCGATAAATGTGCAAAAGTGTTCGTTTACAACGGACATAAATCTGGCACCTCTGCCCTGAGGCGACATACAGTTTTCTGTTTCCAAGTTATTTGTTTGGTGAGTGTGTGTGCAGTAGCCTAAAAACTGAGGTGCCGCTAGCAGTTAACAGTTAGGCCTAATGTTTTACAACCCTAATAAAAAAAGTAATAATAAGCATTCACAATATGTTTGTCATGTGTGGTGCTTTGGTTTAGCATTGGTTAATTCATCTTATTTAAACACAATCATGTTTAAAGTCTGTTATTCTGGATGTTAACTTTAACGAATATTTATTTAATATTTCAGTATATGTGTAGCTACATTCGTCACATAAAGTCCGCGGGAGCGGGTGGGAGGGGACACAAATATTGCGGGCCCGGGCGGGAGTGGAACACACAGGTTGCGAGCGGGTGCAGGTTTAAGAAAACAGTCCCAGGCAGGGCTCTACTGTGGACTTCAATTCTGTGTCACTCAGAGGTCATGCAGGAGAAGGTTGACTGTTTTATCTCCTGTCTTGAGGATCAAACACTCTGGTGTTATCTTCTTTCGGCTCAAGTTGCATTGTCTTTTAACTATTTGGTCTTTTACAAATTGCTTAAGTTTGACACCTCTTTCCTCCGCTATGCTCAAATTTTACAAGCTTAACAAGCCATTAAGTACTTAGCTGGGGGGGGGTTGGTAGACTGAATGGAGCCGCAACTGCCAGTTTCTCTGATTTTGGGTCCTGTGAGTTGATTTGTGTTGAGATGAGTTTTGTATGGAGTTATGTTTGAGCGAATCATCTGGAAGATTCATTTGTCTGGTTCATCCTCAATTCCTACAGGGCACTCATGCTGTTTGCACTGATGCTCCTCCACACACACATTACTTTCCTGCCTTGCCCTACACAGACTGAGATTTCTCTGGATTCACTGAATCTTTTCATGATATTATATATGGTAGATGGTGAAAGAACTAAATTCTTTCCAATTTTGCTCTAAGAAATGTGATTTTTGAATTGTTTGAAGAATTCTCTCATGAATTTGGCAGGAAGTGGTGAGCTATGATGACCCATCTTTGCTTGTAAAGACTGAGATGCTCCTTTTATACCTGAACACGAGACCCTCACCTATTATTGACTATTTCAAAACAGTTTCACTTGGATATTCTATAATAATTTCACTTTTATTTTGCTTCTGTCACAAATTTTTTTGGAGTGTTGCAGCCATCAAAATCAAAATGTTTATATTTACAAAATTAAAATACAATTAATTAGATCAAGTCAGAAAACTGTGTCTGACATGTCTTCATATCAACTGAATATATGTCAATCACATGTATTTGAAATCAGTGGTTGAAGGAAATTAAGTTCCTCAAACATTTTTTTTAAGTTTGTTTAGATTCCGAAATATAGAAGCTATACAAAAATACTTTATTCACTAAATATTCAATTTATGATTATTTTTATAACCAACGTGATCTCATGAGAATACGTGTGTATTTTTATGTAAAGTGTGGTTCTACCAAACGTACATTTACTTACGTTTTCATACACACAAAAACGTACAATATTGACGTATTTGTAGCACTAAAACGTAAAAACACTTGTGTTCTTACGTGACATGTCGTTCAAGGAAAGCACGATGATGAAGAATAAACAGAAAGGTGTCTTTTAATGACAAATACAGGAGGAAAAACAATACAGCACACGTCAACTAAAAAAACGACCACGGACAAAGAGTGAGGGAAACACAGGGTATAAATACAAACATGAATGGCAGAGACACAGGTGAAAGACAACTAATTAACGGGCAAAGATGGAGACAATGAACTCATAATGAGTGGTGAGTGGCGGGGAATAACCAAAACAATAAGCACGTGAGGAAAAACGAAAGCAAAACAAAGTCCAGGAAGACATAACTGTCACAGTCTGTCTTGTCATGTCTAGTTTAGTCTTTTTTATGTCTAATTAGTTATTGTCATCACCTGTTTCCGTTTAACCCTTGACATCTGTGTATTTAAGTTCCTCCCCTTGTCTTGTTCATTGTCTGTAATTGTTTTTGCTTGTAGCACGCTGTACGCATGTTCTTCGTTACCACTTGGATTAAACCTGTTTGTTTTTCGTCTACCCTCGTCTCCTGTGTTCCCTCGGTGTGACAGAATTACAGACCTATTTTGACTGTTCCGATTCCAAATCGGTTTAATGACCCGTAACTCTGCCTGGGTATCGGACAAGTGTTCACTGTTTGCCAAAGGAGAACTGGCCCCCCGACTAAGCCTGGTTTCTCCCAAAGTTTTTTTCTCCATTTGTTGGAGTTTTGGTTCCTTGCCGCTGTTGCCTTTGGCTTGCTTAAGTTGGGGACACTTGCTTGATATTCAGCAGTGTTTTTGATATGCCTGCATTGGCGCCGTTGTATGTGAACTGAGCTGAGCCGGACGATTACGTCACTGTTTTCTGCAGTGCTGATATACCTAAATTAACTAGACTAATAACTACTGATATTTGCAACGGAATTAATCAATAATATATAGAATAAGCTGCACAATGACACCATTTTCTTATTAATGTAAAGCTGCTTTGCCACAATTTGCATTGTAAAAAGCGCTATATAAATAAAGATGACTTGACTTGACCTCTCAACTTGAGACAAAGCAATGGATTTGATGGACTTACCCTCGCTGAATTATCTGCTGAGCCCGGAGGCTCGACCACACCTGGACTACTGGGTCTGGAGGTCCAAGAAGGACGAACGCTCCGCCTCAGCTTGGCAGCCCGGGGTGCGCTCCGAGGTCGGAGCGGACGTTGATGACTTCGGGGCCCCGGTGGCGAAGCGAGCAGAACAGCCCATCACAGAGCCAGGAGCGGTCCACAAAATCATCTAGCAGTGGGCTGCGGATCCTTTCCCCACCCAATTCCCCACCCTTGTGTCTTCATTCCCGGTCCCGTCCGGAGCTCTCCTTCCGTTTCCACCGCTGATCCCAGTCAGCTCCCTGGATCCGTGGTCACCGCTGCTAACGACCAGCTCCTCGGCTCTGCCCGCGCCGCTCGCCCCGTGCGGCTCCTTTCCAGCACCTCGGCCTGTTCTTCCACCAGCTAGGCTCGATGTGGAGTCCCCGGCTTCCCTTCAGGCCTCCAGACCCACTTCACCTTCTAGACCCTTCAGCCCATCACCTGCACCTTGACCCACAGCTCCCTCATCACCTCCTCGGCCCTTCAGCCCGGAAGCTCCGCTGGACTCACTCGTCTCTCCAGGTCAGTCTACGGGGGTCGACGCTCAGCTTCCGCCACGTACTTCTGGGTTGGCGGCTGCACCATCACCCGTCACCCCTACGCCGTCATCGAGCTCCTCCCTCCCTACAACCTCCCCGTCATCCTCACTCGCCACAGCATCACCCCGATCTGCCAGACCAGCATCGGCCGAGAAGCTCCGTCGGTTCCTCCACCCACTGCCATGGTTCCGCCGCCATCGATCGGCCCCAGCACGTCATCCCACCTCACAGTCTGGACTCCTCCCTGGCCCCTCCCACTGTCAACTTCACCATGGCGGCGGAGGCCATTTTCACCTGGGCACTGCCTGTCTCCAGCTCCACGCCCTCCTCCAGAGCCTCCGCCTTCTTCCTCTTACGGCACGAGGACGCGCCTTTCCGAGGGGGCGTACTGTCACAGTCTGTCTTGTCATGTCTAGTTTAGTCTTTCTATTTCTAATTATTTATTGTCATCACCTGTTTCCATATAACCCTTGTGATCTGTGTATTTAAGTTCCTCCCCTTGTGTTGTTCATTGTCTGTAATTGTTTGTGCTTGTAAAAGGCTGTACGCATGTTCTTCGTTACCACTTGGATTTTGTCTCCTGTGTTCCCTCGGTGTGACAATAACATGTACAGTCTCTATAAATATTGATTTTGTTGATGTATTTCTATTATAGCAGCTTCATGCAGTACATTTATATATGCTGTTATAATCAAGCTTTAGTGGGTTTTTACATATTTGAGCCACAATCTTCATCTCTCTGTCCAAATATAAAAGACACAATACATAATCAAATATTTGCTGGATTAAAAATCATCACACATCACTTGACTTTCACAGTTAGAGCACAACGACGAGGCCAATTGTAGTTTGATTAACATGATGAAGCCAAAATACAATCACATTATCTGTTTCCTGTCAATCCATCTTCAGAAACAACAAACCAGTACAATTTAACTGGACTGAAAAAATGTACATTACATTATTAAAGACTAATAATTGTTTTAGCCCAACTGAAGTTGAATGTTTTGTAAACGTGATTTCTGATGTGATGAAACACAGAACAAAACTGGACTTGACTAATGGATCTAGATTAAGTGTTTACTGTGAATCAGAAAACAAACAGTGTAGAAACTGTCTGTCTGACACAGATTTACCTTCATATCAACTGAATATGAGCCAATTATTTGAAATTAATGGTTTGTGGAAATTAAGTTACTCAAACTCAGTTTTTTTTACTGTTGTTTAGATTCCAAAAGACAGAAGCTACAAAAATACTTTATTCACTAAATATTCAATTTAGGATTATATTTGTAACACTCTATATTTATATCTCACTCTATACAATCAGCCACTACAGCTGAAATATAAACTGAATGAAGTTAAAACTGAATTGTAAAAAAAACACTTGAGTCACTTTTTTAATATTTTATATTATTGTACACTGGACAATAAAATGATAATTATGTGTGTTTCTCCACAGATTTTCTGACATTATCTTCATGAAGAGAGAAGCTGCAGTAAAGTTTCTGCTGAATCTGTTTGTTTCAGCATCAGAGTTTGATGAAAATACAGAAGAAAATTACATTGAACTATTAACATCTGTGTGCAGCTACACATCTTTCCCCTGTACGGAGAATTATTGTAATACTGATCATCGATGTGATTTCCTGCTGGATCTGTGTTCACATGTGAAGGACTATGAGACTCAAACAGGCAGGAGTGTCCTTCCAGCATTACAGTCAGTTTATCAGTCAGTTCCTGCAGTCTGGAGAATAAAGCTGTCAAAGAGAAAGAGCTCCATCCTCCTAGAAGTGCTGAAACTCCAAACAGAGAAGAAACCAGTAGAGCTGATAGACTGGACAGATGAAGAGAGTGAAGTGAGGGGATTCCTCCAGTGTCTGCCCTACATCTCACAGCTCAGGTGAGAGTTTTATGGGGAAATTACACTCATAGTTTGATTGAATTTCTTTAATGTTGTTATTTAGACAAAGTATATTGTTGTTAATTTAGGTTTATTTGAATTGCATTTATGTCAGATCCATTAGTGATGTAAGCTTAATTTCTGTTTTTCTCTGAATTTATACTGTAACATAGATCCATTGTTTTGATACCTGTCCATTTTTTCCCCTACTGTTTACATTCACTTGAGATGAAACTGACTGCATTTACATTAATATTGAGCCAAAACATGCTAAGAGCGAGAAAAGATTTATTTTTTTTATTCTTTTTTTTCATGTCCCTGCACTTGAACATAGATTTAAGGGTTCATGACATGATGTTTGTAATTATTTTAATATTTTCACTCAATTTTAAATACAGTTATACATTCAAAAATATTATTTTCAACCCTCGATTTGACCTTTTGTCACAAAAAACACTTGGTTTAACTACATCTCCTTTAAGGTTTGTCTGTAAATGGCCACTGTTATTATTGGCTAAGGTAATTTCATAGGAAAAATATCAGTGCCCCCACTTTTGCAGTCAGATGAAAATATCATAGTCTAATGTCACTTCCAGGTTGAGGAAGTAAAATACAAGTCATTTGGAAGCTCAGTTTCAGCTTATACCAATTTTCGTGGGCTTGAAAAGTTTTTTTTTTTTTTTTTGGACAATTTGAACTTGATCATATGAACTAATAATGATGTAACCAAGGAGACAGATGAGTGGTGGGAAAGTGAACAAAAGAAACATGTGACAAATGAAAATAAACAGAAAGTCCATGAAACTGAAACTAAACAGAATAGAGCATGACATCATCACTTCACTGTTCATTTACACTGACCAATTATCTGACAAACTGTTTAATTCATTTCAAGAATCTTTATTTGTTCCTTTGTCATCTCTAACTGAATCTTGTTCATTCTATATTTAGATTTGTTGAACCACAAATAAACTGTCTGAATAAAAAATCCTACAGCTATTGCAGTGCAAACTCATCGCGTGACAAAACACATTAATTTCCACATTTTACAATTGGAGTATATCATAAAATTCATGATATAGTTAACAAAAATGGAAAAACGATATAAACACGATACCTACATATCTGTCAGCTGCATGACGCGTCTCCAAGGAATGAACTCGTTCTAAAATAACGGTCACCTTAAACTCACTGTGGGGACTCAGCTAGAATATAAAGCCCTAGAATATAGAAAAAGACAATATAGATTTAGTTTGCAATTTGGTTTATTTTTTTATCAGATCCCATGAGCCCTGATAAATGCAATTTATTCTTCTGCAAGTGCTTCTTTTATAAAGACCATCACATTCTCACATAACGCAGTGAAGCCGCCCCTATCTAGAGTGAATTATCTATTCTCAAGCCAATCAATCAATTCAGCACCACCGCCATGGACTGAACTTCAGAAGATAAACCTTAAACAACCTCCTAAGGTAGTTTGGGGAACACAGCTAAAGAAGGTATATCTTCAGTTAAGGTCTATCTTTAGAGTCTCCGTAGTGCTCTAAGAGACAACATTATCAGGAAATCCAGCCCAGGACTTACATGCCCTTCTGTTTCCTGCTGATCACATGTTGTATCAGATTATATTTGACTAGCTGTTTCAGTAGATCAGTGTCAGTTGATCATTTTTAACACTTCCTTTCCTTTGTCATCTGTAACAGAATCCTGTTTATTCTTTCTTTAGATTTGTTGTGCCACAGAATAAAAAAAAGGAAAGGAAGAAAAGGAAGAGATCATTCATCCTGGATTTGTGTCTGCAAGCTGCTCTCCACCAGAAAGAGACAATAGAAGAAACTGTGAAGAAACTGCTGTCATCTGTGAATTATGAGAGATGTGATTTCCTGCTGGATCTGTGTTCACATGTGAAGGACTATGAGACTCAAACAGGCAGGAGTGTCCTTCCAGCATTACAGTCAGTTTATCAGTCAGCTCCTGCAGTCTGGATCATAGATCTCTCAAAGAGAAAGAGCTCCATCCTCCTAGAAGTGCTGAAACTCCAAACAGAGAAGAAACCAGTAGAGCTGAGAGACTGGACAGATGAAGAGAGTGAAGTGAGGGGATTCCTCCAGTGTCTGCCCTACATCTCACAGCTCAGGTGAGACCCTGGTGGAAAAAAGACCACCATGTTTGTTTTATTGTAGTCAGTGCTCACGATAGAATTAATGAAATTTAATTAACTTAAATGTTTATTAAAGAATATGTATGTGACCAGGAACCAGAACTGAATTGCATGTCATCACAAAAAAAAAAAAAAAAACACTATACTGATATGTGGTTTTGTCAATAGCATTAGTGTTGTACATTCCCATTTCCAGAAAGGTTTGGACATGTTATTATATCAATAATACAAAAGAAAACAAAAGAATACAAAGAAAAGATGTTCAATGTTTTCACTGACCAACTTAATTGTATTTTGTAAACATGAACAACTATTGATTTTGATGGCTGCATCACACTCCAAAAAAGTTCCTTTTAATTACACATTTTAATCATTTGGGAATTGAGGATACTAATTGTTGCTGTTTTGCAAGTGGAATTTTTGTCCAATCTCACCTGAAACAAGACAACTGTTCAATAGTCTGTGGTCATCGTCGTCTGATTCTCCTTTTCATGATGGGCCACAGATGTTGATTAAGAGACAGATGTGAACTGCAGGCAGACAGTCAGACATCCACATGGAGTGTCTAAGGATCCGCTGTTGTAACTCGTGTAGAAGGACTCCTGGTATTGTCTTGCATCCCAAGAAAGATGTTCATCTCGATGGCAGTAGTCTCTTTACAATCCCAGTCGCCTCCACGTCACTGAAACTTCCTCTCATATGCAAGTCACCCTTACGAAAAAGTATACTTCAAGTTTATTTTATGAAGTATACTTAAAAATATACTTGAACATTACTTAAGTATACTTTATGTAGTAAGTATACTAGTATCAATGTACTAGTAGTAAACGTGTAAATGCTATTTCAATACTGCTTGGGACTAAATTGGCCCAATTGAAGTAGATGTTTAAGTTTATAAGTATAACAGTATTAAAGTATAAGTGAACAACTAGTTCACAGCGACGTTTCTCATTTGTACCTCATCTGTACTACAAGTGAACTTATTAGTCGTTACGGTCCTCTTTCAATCTAGGGTTAGAGGAACATGTAACAGAATAAAATGGTGTGATAAAATGGAGGCAGCAAGATTGAGTTCCCAATCCCGGGACTTTCACAAAGACCATAAACAATTCAATATCAAAACAAATTATTTTATTAAACAAATAAGGGAGGATGAAGACTTCAAGAGGGGGCAAGGCCAAAATAACAAACATAAAAACTTTAACTATTAGGCAGAAACTATCCAAGTTATTAATAAAAAAATATTTAAAAAAAACACACAATACACATATATATAAACTCCCTAACTAGCTTAACCAAGAGAAACCAAATATAAAGCAAAATGGCACCCTCCTCTCTACTAATTCCTACCCAAAGAATTAATCAACATAAGCGTAATAGGTAAAAAGACAATAACAGAAATTTAAACAAACAAGACAACTTTCAAAACAAAAGAAATTCCTTGTAGTAGGCACCAGGCACAACAAGGTTGCTAACACAATAACAATGAAGAAATCAATCAAAAAGGTATAAATGACACCAAAAACAAATGCTATTGCAGCTTTTGGGATGAGAAGGGACCTCTAGTTGCAGCGGTGCTCCTTAAATCCCCAGATTTACTCCTCCAATCATCAGATCAATCATTGGAGTCAGGTGGCAGCCATTACTTCCTACTTGTGGGAAGGAGAGAGAGAGAAACAGGGAGAAAGGGGAAAAAAAAGGAAAAAAAGAAACAACAAAACACATACGTCCTTGGATGTAACATTAGTATACTAGGAGTACATTTTTTAGTATATGAAAGGACACTTTGAAGTATACTTTCAGTAAACTACTAGTTTAATGCAAGTATATTTGTAAGTTTTCTTTTTATATATATAGTTTTCTGTTTATATATTATTTTTGCGCTTGAAGTATACTGGTATGTTCCTATTTATTCATTAATTTTATATACTTGAAATATAACTTTAAATGTACTTTAACTTATAACATAAACATTTTATTCCAGCTTCATGAATCCTTTTTTATCAACGCTCAAATGTGGGCAAGTGTCATAAAAAAAGGCAACATTTATACAAAAAGCTGAGAAAATTGCATTTTTGCCAAAGACTCAGTCCGGACAGGATTTAGAACGATGATCAAACACAGATGGAGTAGATCGAGATCATCAACACCCCTAAAGCTTCACAGTCCAATAGTTCATTCTGAATCAACATTTCATTCAGTAACGTTCGGCAGTTTTGATTTACGTGCTGTTTTTTGTTTTATGATAAAGTTATTTTACATTTACGTAAGCAATCTTCTACCATTGTTTCAACTTCTGTGTTTTGATCTGCAGATTCAGTACTAGAATATGCATAATATCTTCTATGTGAAAAAGAGTATTTAATAGTCTTCTCAATCAAAAGATTAAACAAGCCAAGTATACTTAGAAAACTTAATTATACTTTTGATTATATAGCCAAATATACTTAGACTTTTCTGTCAGTATAAGTATATAATAGAAGTATATTAAAAGAAGACTGAACGTCTAAGAGTTTAACAGAAGTATACTAATAGCACACTTGGATAAACTTCTTTGTCGTAAGGGCACTCATGTCGTTCGCACTGATGCTCCGCCATACCATGACAGATGTTTTCTTTTGCTCCTGTGGCTGATGAAAGTCTGGATGGTCCCATTCATCTTTGGGTCTGAGAGAACTAATGTCCATTTTTCCCAAAAATAAGATGAAACATGGATCATGTTACGGCCACTGCCATAACACAAAAGAGGAACAACACACAGGCTCGGTCGAATAGGGGAATTCATTAAGATAAATTAATATATAGCAAAGTGTGGAAGAAATTGTTCAGGAACACAGAAAGACAAACACAACATAAAGCGCATCTCTGTATTTGGACGGCCGCTCAAGTCCTGCCGTCAAAATGTGGCCACTTGGCTTCTTTTAAGCACACGCTAATGGTCCACAGCTGTAAAGAATCTGCTCAATTAAACAAAACACAGGTAAACGCTTTTCCTGCCCCTAGAGGGCAGACAATTAAATAAAAAAAATACAAATACATGTACATGTAACACCTTCATCCCCTAAAAGTGAACCTTTTCCAAAACCATACACCTTACCCACAGGCCTATCCCATCCAGGATATAGTGCATCAGCGACAGAGGTGTAATGTAACGAAGTAATAATACTTCGTTACCGTACTTGAGTATTTTTTGGGAAAATCTGTACTTACTTGAGTATTTATATTTCTGTCAACTTTTACTTTTACTCCACTACATTTCTTAAATAAAATGTATACTTTTACTCCGATACATTTCCCCAAAGCATTTTCGTTACTTACTACAAAATAAAAAAGCAAGAACACAGACTGTAAGCAAGCATGTGCAAACAAGTGCTCGCACAACCGCGCTTGATTTAATTTTCCGGGTTGCGTCTGTTGCTGGAGCGGCTGAGGAGAGTGCGGCACGAGAGCGACCTCTAGAGGCGCTCTCTGATAAAACTATCACTGAAGCCTCGTACCGTTTGTGTTAACACGTGACGCGAGACTGCGCGGGGACACTTCAAAAATGGATTTAAAACAGACAACAAAGCGGTATGTTATACAGTACACTACAATATATGTTTTCATATCACTAAATTGATGAGTTTGTTGACTAGACGCTGCATTAGTGTGTTTGCCGTCGAGGCTGAGCGGATGCTGACGTTAGTAGTAACGTTACCTCAATCGGTTCAATGTGACAGAAACACCAACTGTTTAATGTCACGATTGTTACCCTCTATTTGCATTAGTTTATATCCATTTGTTCGATTTTATGCATTCTTTATCCAGCGAAGATGCATATTTAAATTGTATCCTAATCCTGCAGTCGACAGAAACATACATCAGAAATGTGTTCGATTTCAGTTTTTTTTATCGCACTTTAACACATATTTCATCAAGTGTTCTAAAATAGAATCCAATAACGAGTGAAACTATACATATAATATGCCTTTGTGCGTAAATATGGCCATTTTTAAGCACGATTGTTTGGATTTATGTGAAATGGAAAAACTTATAATAGAGTTCATTTGTGACATTAAAGGTTAATGAAAGAGTTGTTCATTGTTAATTTCAATATTTACATTTTAACATTTTAAAGTTGCCTCTTACATTAATAATAATGCACTATGAATTAACGTGAATGATCAAGGTATAATTAATGTATTAGTATTTTTTTATATTTAAAACTTACAATAAACATTTTGCCATTTTTTAAAATTCAAAGCAAACAAAACAAGAAAGAGTTAAAACAATCTTGCTGCTCAAACTGTGTATAGAACAATTTTTACTAATATTTTATGCTTCTTTTGTATTTTGCATTTACTTGTACTTTTACTTTCAATACTTAAGTATGTTTAATATCAAAAAAATACTTTTCATACTTAAGTACAAAAAATATCACTTACTTTAAAACTTTTACTCAAGTAATATTCTAAACAGTGACTTTTACTTCTACCAAAGTCATTTTCTGGTAAGATATCTGTACTTTTACTCAAGTATGGCTTTCAAGTACTTTATACACCACTGATCAGCGACCACATTGTCTCAGCCTTTGACATGTTTAAAGTCGAGGTCATATGGCTGCAAATATAAAGTCCAGCACATGAGACGCTTATTAAAAACCCCAAAACTTTGTTAACTCTGTTCTCTGGCTTTCTTATCAAACTAAGTCTTCATCTTCGCTTGCACTTTCTCAAGGTTTTTGCTTGGCCAATTCACAGACCCGGTATAAACGTGTATGAAATTGTGAAACATACTCAGGAAGAGAGCTGCTTCTTGGATCAGAGGACCATTTCTTTTAATATGGTCAAAGGACTGTGCGGATTGTGGCCAAAAACCAGTTCTGCAGGGCTAAACCCAAGTGATTCTGGTACCATTTCTTGTGAGGGATGAAGCAGTGCAGGTTTAATAATTTGATTGGGCTTTTCCACCACGTGACAATTCACGAGTTCACATTTACATATAATTAAGAAGAGTAAAGGTTTAAGCGTATTTGGCGTGCTGTCCAGGGGGAGGGCCTAGAGCTCGGAATTTTGCCCCGAACCCAGAGTTGTTAATTAAACACCATGTCTGTCAAAAACATGAAACATCTTTTTAAACTGGGCCAGTCAAAATGCCGCAAATAAAAATAAAATTTGACTGACTGAATTCCAGTCATCAGGAGATTTAGGGGACACCCCTTTTCTCATCAAGATCTCACTTGAGAAAATATGCCTGGGGCGCACTCATACTCTCCTGCTCTGGTCCAACCAATTCAAACAACGAGGCAAGAGTTAAATCTGACCTTTGAGCAGCAATTAATTTATCGGGACACAAAGACAAATCAACACGATCTTTACAAGAATCCTTTTCAGCACTCACAGGAATCGGATCTGCTTTTTCATTTGAAACGAAACGATCAACAGACTTGTCGATAGGACGACCAGACATTCAGGCCACTTTAAAGAGGCTGCAACGCTCTCTAAATGACAAATATATGGTAACACTTTATTTTACAGTGTCATTGTTACACATGTTGCATGTAGTTAATGTAGTAATAACTATCAATTATGCATAATTACATGCAATTAACCCTCATCCTACTCCTAACCCTATAGTAAGTACATGTAGTTACTTGTTATAACTCGGTATTTAAATGTATAATTACACTGTAACAAAGACACCTTAAAATAAAGTGTAACCAAATTTTTCTCAACGTCCTTTTCACAAAAAGGATGGACCATCCTCCGATTTCAGCCAACATCACTCCGAGGCACTGAGAGCTGCCTTAGTGCTCATCTCTACTTCCATTGGTTTCAGAGCAAACTGATGATCAAGTGAACACACTTTCGCATCACTAATTTGGCATTCTCTAAATCTCTCTTTCCTTAAGTGCCACTTCTCTTAACCAAATACCATTTTCACTTACTGAAGGATCAGCCACTTCCTCAAACACTAGTATTTTCTAATGGCCTTTATAAAACGCCCAACTCAACATTTCACAAAGTTTCCTTTAAAGTCTTATACCTAGGAGCGATTTCAACTTTATAAGACTGCAAGTTGCAAGAACTGCTCTTTTGTGCACGATAAAAGCAGTTCCTCAGAAAGAGACTCACGAAATGTATCAACTACCAAAGTCATTTTGACGCACTTAAATAACCAAATAATGGTTTCAACATGATTTTTCCACAAAATTCATTAACCACTTAAACCACTAAATCATTAAATTACCAGAAATTATACGAATTACGAACAAAGTTAACAAGTTACCGACTTAAATTTACAGCAACGACAACAGCCTCTCAGTGGCGGTTCTTGACAAATTTTACTAGGGGGGCCAAGGAGGGGCCAGTGTTTAACCAGAGGGACACATTAAAAATGGTAACAAATTATATTTAAAGATTATAAACTTTATTTTACTCTACAATCATATAAACATTTATTACAACATTGTACATCATTTGTACAAGAGTGAGTGCAGGTGCAAAAAAGGTAAATAAAAAAATGAAAAATACAGTACAGGGTACAAATTCATTCTAATATTCTGATTTGTTGCTCAAGAAACATTTATGATTATTATCAATGTTGATGATTATTATCAATGATTTGTGAAGGATCTTGTGACACTGAAGACTGGAGACTGGAGTAATGATGATAAATTCAGCTTTGATCATAGGACATAAATTACACTTTACTATATATTCAAATAGAAAACAGTTATTTTCATTTTAATAATATTTCACAATATTACAGCCTTTGTTTGTATTTTTTGTATTAATAACATAAATGCAGGCTTGGTGTGCAGAAGAGACTTCTTTCAAAAACAACCAAAATAGTAGACTTTTGATAGACTTTTGATTGGTAGTGCATATCTGCATTTCTAAATGTAGGCCAAGTATTTACTTAAAAAAAAGAAACATTAGAGCCATATTGACCCAAATTATTTACATTAGAAAGCACTATTTTAAGGACATACAGTAGGCCTACAATGAAATTATAATTGAACTGCTTTGCAAATAGTAGTAACCTTCTTCATCACAAACCTGATGGTGCAGTACTTGACTCACATGGATCCACTTTCTGTCCCTCTGGCTGTTCCTCTCTCTGTCCCTGTGTGTTTTCTTGCTCCTCACCCTCTTCTTCATCCTCCTCACCCTCTTTTTCATGCTCCTCACCCTGTTCTTCATCCTCCTCACCCTCTTTTTAATGCTCCTCACCCTGTTCTTCATCCTCCTCACCCTCTTTTTCATGCTCCTCACCCTGTTCTTCATCCTCCTCACCCTCTTTTTCATGCTCCTCACCCTCTTCTTCATCCTCCTCACCCTGTTCTTCATCCTCCTCACCCTCTTTTTCATGCTCCTCACCCTCTTCTTCATCCTCCTCACCCTCTTCTTCATGCTCCTCACCCTCTTCTTCATCCTCCTCACCCTGTTCTTCATCCTCCTCACCCTTTTTCATGCTCCTCACCCTCTTCTTCATCCTCCTCACCCTCTTTTTCATGCTCCTCACCCTCCTCACCCTCTTCTTCATCCTCCTCACCCTCTTTTTCATGCTCCTCACCCTCTTCTTCATCCTCCTCACCCTGTTCTTCATCCTCCTCACCCTCTTTTTCATGCTCCTCACCCTCTTCTTCATCCTCCTCACCCTCTTCTTCATCCTCCTCACCCTCTTCTTCATCCTCCTCACCCTCTTTTTCATGCTCCTCACCCTGTTCTTCATCCTCCTCACCCTCTTTTTCATGCTCCTCACCCTCTTCTTCATCCTCCTCACCCTGTTCTTCATCCTCCTCACCCTTTTTCATGCTCCTCACCCTCTTCTTCATCCTCCTCACCCTCTTTTTCATGCTCCTCACCCTCCTCACCCTCTTCTTCATCCTCCTCACCCTCTTCTTCATCCTCCTCACCCTCTTCTTCATCCTCCACCCTGTTCTTCATCCTCCTCACCCTTTTTCATGCTCCTCACCCTCTTCTTCATCCTCCTCACCCTCTTCTTCATCCTCCTCACCCTCTTTTTCATGCTCCTCACCCTCTTCTTCATCCTTCTCACCCTCTTTTTCATGCTCCTCACCCTCTTCTTCATCCTCCTCACCCTCTTTTTCATGCTCCTCACCCTGTTCTTCATCCTCCACCCTGTTCTTCATCCTCCTCACCCTCTTTTTCATGCTCCTCACCCTCCTCACCCTCTTCTTCATCCTCCTCACCCTCTTCTTCATCCTCCTCACCCTCTTCTTCATCCTCCACCCTGTTCTTCATCCTCCTCACCCTTTTTCATGCTCCTCACCCTCTTCTTCATCCTCCTCACCCTCTTCTTCATCCTCCTCACCCTCTTTTTCATGCTCCTCACCCTGTTCTTCATCCTTCTCACCCTCTTTTTCATGCTCCTCACCCTCTTCTTCATCCTCCTCACCCTCTTTTTCATCCTCCTCACCCTCTTCTTCATCCTCCACCCTGTTCTTCATCCTCCTCACCCTTTTTCATGCTCCTCACCCTCTTCTTCATCCTCCTCACCCTCTTCTTCATCCTCCTCACCCTCTTTTTCATGCTCCTCACCCTGTTCTTCATCCTTCTCACCCTCTTTTTCATGCTCCTCGCCCTCTTCTTCATCCTCCTCACCCTGTTCTTCATCCTCCTCACCCTCTTTTTCATGCTCCTCACCCTCTTCTTCATCCTCCTCACCCTCTTCTTCATCCTCCTCACCCTCTTTTTCATGCTCCTCACCCTGTTCTTCATGCTCCTCACCCTCTTTTTCATGCTCCTCACCCTCTTCTTCATCCTCCTCACTTTCATCACTTGCCCTCTCTCCAACCTCCACTGACTCCTCTGGCTCTCCCTCTTTCTGCTCCTCAACTCTCTCAATACCTTGATTTGTTTCTCTCACTTTTTTGTTTACTGGGGCAAAAAAGGATGCTATGTCACTTCCTCGTTTCATGATAACTATCTGAAGAAAAAAAAGGTGCATTACATTTCGTTGCCTAACCATCCCTCCCTAGATAGCCTGTTGATTATTTACTCAAATGTATGTTATCGCAATGCAACTGCCAAGACAGATGAAGTCACAAGGTTAACATCACAACATTGTGTAGACCTAGCAAGGATAGTGACATTTGTATATTTGCTTCTGCTTTGATTAGTTTGCTTAGATATTAAGTTTCTAAACATATCGAGACCACACATATACAGGGAGTGCAGAATTATTAGACAAGTTGTATTTTTGATGATTAATTTTATTATTGAACAACAACCATGTTCTCAATGAACACAAAAAACTCATTAATATCAAAGCTGAATATTTTTGGAAGTTTTAGTTTTTAGTTTTTAGTTTTAGCTATTTTAGGGGGATATCTGTGTGTGCAGGTGACTATTACTGTGCATAATTATTAGGCACCTTAACACAAAACAAATTTATACCCATTTCAATTATTTATTTTTACCAGTGAAACCAATATAACATCTCAACATTCACAAATATGCATTCAAAAACCAAACAAAAACAAATCAGTGACCAATATAGCCACCTTTCTTTGCAAGGACACTCAAAAGCCTGCCATCCATGGATTCTGTCAGTGTTTTGATCTGTTCACCATCAACATTGCGTGCAGCAGCAACCACAGCCTCCCAGACACTGTTCAGAGAGGTGTACTGTTTTCCCTCCTTGTAAATCGCACATTTGATGATGGACCACAGGTTCTCAATGGGGTTCAGATCAGGTGAACAAGGAGGCCATATCATTAGATTTTCTTCTTTTATACCCTTTCTTGCCAGCCACGCTGTGGAGTACTTGGACGCGTGTGATGGAGCATTGTCCTGCATGAAAATCATGTTTTTCTTGAAGGATGTAGGAATCTTCCTGTACCACTGCTTGAAGAAGGTGTCTTCCAGAAACTGGCAGTAGGACTGGGAGTTGAACTTAACTCCATCCTCAACCCGAAAAGGCCCCACAAGCTCATCTTTGATGATACCAGCCCAAACCAGTACTCCACCTCCACCTTGCTGGCATCTGAGTCGGACTGGAGCTCTCTGCCCTTTACCAATCCAGCCACGGGCCCCATCCATCTGGCCCATCAAGACTCACTATCATTTCATCAGTCCATAAAACCTTAGAAAAATCAGTCTTGAGATATTTCTTGGCCCAGTCTTGACGTTTCAGCTTGTGTGTCTTGTTCAGTGGTGGTCGACTTTCTGCCTTTCTTACCTTGGCCATGTCTCTGAGTATTGCACACCTTGTGCTTTTGGGCACTCCAGTGATGTTGCAGCTCTGAAATATGGCCAAACTGGTGGCAAGTGGCATCTTGGCAGCTGCACGCTTTACTTTTCTCAGTTCACGGGCAGTTATTTTGCGCCTTGGTTTTTCCACACGCTTCTTGCAACCCTGTTGACTATTTTGCATGAAACGCTTGATTGTTCGATGATCACGCTTCAGAAGCTTGGCTATTTTAAGACTTCTGCATCCCTCTGCAATATATCTCACTATTTTTGACTTTTCTGAGCCTGTCAAGTCCTTCTTTTGACCCATTTTGCCAAAGGAAAGGAAGTTGCCTAATAATTATGCACACCTGATATAGGGTGTTGATGTCATTAGACCACACCCCTTCTCATTACAGAGATGCACATCACCTAATATGCTTAATTGGTAGTAGGCTTTCCAGCCTATACAGCTTGGAGTAAGACAACATGCATAACGAGGATGATGTGGTCAAAATACTCATTTGCCTAATAATTCTGCACTCCCTGTACAAACTTGATTTCATTATCAGTGTGAGGAACAAAAGTAACACGGTTATGTACAGGAACAGCAAGTCACTTACGAGATGAAATCATTTTGCTTACCTTCGACTCTATCAACAGCAGAAATCGTAGCTCTTCTCTCTAAAAATGTAACGTTAGTTGCTGAGCTCTGAGCCGGCACCGCTCAAATTTGCCCATGTAGAACGTTCCGTCGCATTAGTTCCGCTTTTCCCGCTCACGTGTAAAATCATAATAAATTCATAATTATTATTATTATTATTTTTGGTCAGCACAGGGGTGGCCAGGTACATGTCTACAGAGGCACGGGCCTCCCTAGGCCTCCATGTAGAACCGCCACTGCAGCCTCTTAAACGTCTACAAACTCTAAAATCTGTTAAGTCAGTGGATATCACAGAATGTACAAAGTTTGCGCTGGAGTTATGCTGGTGAAAAAGTCTCAAATCCCAGTTAATTCACTGCAGAAAGTGAAACTAAAAATTGATTTCTTTATTTGCTGGGGTTTTTTCTATTTGCATGTGTTTTCTTCAGTTGCAGTGCGTTGAGCTCTCTCGGCCACCATACATTAGTAAACCAACATCCTTCAAAAAGGTCTTGTCAGTATAGCGAATAAATAAAATAATGTTATATAAAATGAAATAGTCAAAGTCTACTTGCACTGGATGTGATTCGCCTCATCACCAGCTGCAGTCATGACCTCATCTCCTTAATCAAACACCTGCGATTCAGCAACTACCTGCTAATGCTGTCACATTCAACAAGTTTGCAATAAAGCAAAACGCACAAGATACAGTACCTTCAATGCCCTTTAGATGGCGATATTACTTCATAGCAGAAATAAACAGCTGCAGAAAAAGTGAGGTGTCATGCAAGATGTAATGTGTAATTATTTTACTCATCACAAATGTATTGCAGTAAAAAGTACATTTACTTGTTCAATAATGTAGTCAAGTAGAGAGTAAAAGTTGCTCATATCTCTGATACAAAGTAGCCAAAAAGATACAGTTAAGATAAAGGTACAGTTATAGTACATTTACTCAAATACTTTACACCACTGATTAGACAGTAGTGTAAATCAAACAAATAATAGTTAATAGCCTCTTATTGTTTAGCTGAGCCATCCATGGAGCAAACAAAACAAGAAAATTGATAAAAGAACATTATACAGACACTTGATATTTAATCCTATGGTTCCGATCAGAACCATGTTCGTGCTCAGATGCACGGTGTATGCGAAGCAGAGGGATGAGAGAGTAGGCCTTCTGATGTCTGTGTATAATAATATTGCCTCACACTACTCTGTTTAAGGAATAAAATCCATGTCATCCATCATCCCATTTATGGTGTGGTGGTGTTTCTGTGGTGTCCTGAAGTTATCACTTGAAGTCTGCTACATATACACACTGCATACTGCAATATAGTAGGAGTTGTATTGTAGTACGCCATTCCAAACACAGCTTCCATACTGATTTCAGACTTCTTGAGTTGAATTTAGCAGATTCCCGCAAATAGTAGATCAGAGTTTTCCATACATACAGAAAATTAACATACTACGCACAGTATACATACTAGATACAGCATAATATGCCATTTCAAACACAGCCAGTGTTTTTATGCATGTTTGTTTGGCCTGTGTTTTTGTTGCATTTACATTGTTCTGATCAGCAGGAGTCACCAGCGTGTGGCAAACGCTTCGAAACAGTGAATCATTTTGGGAAGCAATAGGTTTAATTGATTCAAAGCTTTGAAAAGCTTAGTTTCTCCGATCACTAATATTGAGAACAACTTTCCCTGAATGACACTGTGAATAATTTAGTCACCTACCCATAAACTACCGACTTAATCAAGTATTTAAATGATTTTAGCAAATGGCTGCAATATAACAAAGAGTGAAAAATTTAACTAGGTCTGAATACTTTCCTTACCCACTGTATATATACAAACACATACAGGTGCATCTCAATAAATTAGAAAAAGTTAGTTTATTTCAGTTATTCAACTCAAATTGTGAAACTTGTGTATTAAGTAAATTCAATACACACAGACTGAAGTAGTTTAAATCTTTGTTTCTTTAAATTGTGATGGTTTTGGCTCACATTTACCAAAAACCAACCAATTCACCATCTCAAAAAATTTGAAAATGGTGACATGCCAATCAACTCAAAACACCTGCAAAGGTTTCCTGAGCCTCACAAGTTGAGTTGAATTACTGAAATAAATGAACTTGTCCACGACATTCTAATTTATCTAATTTAGATGCACCTGTATGTATGCATATATATATATATAGTTCATGATGAGATAAGAGACAGGAGGAGTGCCCTCTGGTGGAGAATATGGACACTCCAGCAGGTGGATGTGGCACAACCCTGCTTTCACTACACAGATTTGTGTCCAGTCACATGCTTACTAGAATGACAAACTCCTTTCTCCTAATACCACTATTTCCTAAACTTTTTAAGATAAATGAGATGAGTCCTTTGATTTATCCCTCTCTAACTTCTCGTTTCAATAAAAAATACATCAATACAAGAAAGAAAACTGCATCTGTCAAGTGATTTCATAAATCAAGTGTTATTAAAAGGATTTATTGTCCAGTTTTATGGTATTTTCATGATCATGTGTTTTATCATTTCAAATACTTCATTAACAGCTTAAATGTGTGTGAATGACACTCAGTCCTTGTGTGAACCTTTTTTAACTTTCAAAAGTACAAAGAAAATATTTCAATGACCAACATAATTGTATTATAATTGTATTTTGTAAGCACAAACAAATTTTAATTTTGATGGCTGCAACACACTCTAAAAAAGTTGGGACAAACTAAAAGTGAAATGATTATAGAATATCCAATTTAAACTGTTTTTAAACAGTTACTGAATTGAATTGGTAATAGGTGAGGGTATCGTATTTGGGTGTAAAAGAGCTTCTCAGTCTTTGCAAGAAAAGGGTCATGACGCACCACTTTGTGCTGAATGTCATGAGAGAATTGTCAAACAATTCAAAAATCACATTTCTCAATGCAAGATTGCAAATAATACTGTAAAAAGATTTAGGGAATCCTGAGGAATCTGTCTGTATAGGGCAAGGTGGGACACCTCAGATGAATGTGCCTGACCTTTGAGTCCTCAGATGGCAAATCATTAGAAACCGTCATGAGACTTTGTTAAAAACTTTGTTACTTAATTACATAAGTGCTTTGGAAAACTGTTTTCACTGAACGGTTTGACGCTGCGTCAAGAAATGCAACTCATATCTCTGTTATACAAAGAGAAAGTTATACATCTGTTTAATGCAGAGATGTTGGTGAGTTCTCTGCGCCCGAATCTCAGATGGTGTAAAAGACAGTGGAAATGTGTGCTGTGGTCAGATGATTCCATGTTTCATGGAGCTTCAGTACAAACGGCATGGGTGACTTGTGTTTGTGTGAAGCGACCATTAACGTGGAGGAATATATTGGGATTGTGCTGAGAAATAAACTGCCATCAAGATGACATCTTTCCTCGGTAGCAAGACAATGCCAGGCCTCATTCTACATATGGTACATCAGAGTGGTTCCCAGACACTCTACACCATACAGTGGATGTGTGTGACTGTCTGTCTGCAGTCCAGATCTGTCTCTTAATCAACATGTGTGGTCCATCATCGAAAAGAGAATCAGACAATGATGACCACAGACTGTTGAGCAGATCTCTTATATCAGGCGAGATTGGGTAAAAATTCCACTTGCAAAACTGTAACAATTAGTATCCTCAATTCCCAAATGATTAAAAATTAAATAATTAAAAGGAGAGGTTATGTGGCACAGAGGTAAACTTGTGTCTGTCCCAAACTTTTTGGAGTGTGTTGCAGCCATCAAAATCAAAATGTGTTCATACTTTCAAAATACAATAAGTTTTTCTTTGTACTTTTGTCAGTTAAATAGAGGTTTGAGATAATTAACAAATAACAGATCGTTAATTTTGTTGCATTTTACAAAATGTCCCAACTCTTCTGGAAATGGGGTTTGTAGCTCTGCTAGTTCACTCAAAGTGAAATTTCTGTCATCATTTTCTCACCCTCAAGATTTTCCAAACCTAAATGAGTTTCTTTTGTTGAACTCAAAGGAAAATATTTTGAAAAATGTTGGAAACCAAACCAAAAGAGTTTAATGAAACATTAACAGGTCATGTCTCTGTTTCCATAGATTTTATGAAGAAAGTTTGGATGAAGAAGATAAGAAAGAGTCAGTATTCAAGTTTCTGGTGAATCTGAGCGCTGCTGCTACAGAGAACAACAACACTGAGCTAGTGACATCTGTGATCAGCTACACATCTTTCTATGATGATGATGATTATTATTATTATGATGATGAATACCGTAAATGCCATCTGACTGAAAAATCTGATTTCCTGCTGGATCTGTGTTCACATGCGAAGGACTATGAGACTCAAACAGGCAGGAGTGTCCTTCCAGCATTACAGACAATTTATCAGTCAGCTCCTGCAGTCTGGATCATAGATCTCTCAAAGAGAAAGAGCTCCATCCTCCTAGAAGTGCTGAAACTCCAAACAGAGAAGAAACCAGTAGAGCTGATAGACTGTACAGATGAAGAGAGTGAAGTGAGGGGATTCCTCCAGTGTCTGCCCTACATCTCACAGCTCAGGTGAGAGTTTCATGGGGAACAAACCAGCCATGCTTGATTATTGTATTCAGAGCTCATAAAAAAATGACTTAAATTATGTATATGTTGGATATAGACAATATATTGGAATTTGAACCAGAATTGAAAACACTGAAGTGTGGTTTTGTCAACACCACAGCGGCCGGATTCATAAACTTCATAAACTTCTTCCTAAACAACTAAATCATCATATGAGAATGATTTCTGAAGGATCATGTGACTGAAGACTGGAGTAATGATGCTGAAAATTCAGCTTTGAAAACAATTTAGAATGTAATTTATTCCTGTAACACAAATAGAAAACAGTTATTTTAAATTGTAAAAATATTACAAAATATTACTGTTTTTACTGTATTTTTAATTAAATAAGAGCAGCCTATGTGAGCCGATGAAACTTCTTTTAAAAACATTAAAAATATTGCCGGCCCCACACTTTTGAATTTTCAGCATCATTACTCCAGTCTTCAGTCACATGATCCTTCAGAAATCATTCTCATATGATGATTTAGTTGCTTAAGGATTCTCTTGCTTAAGAAAATTCAGCTTTGAAAACATCTTAGAATGTAATTTATTCCTGTAATACAAATAGAAAACAGTTATTTTAAATTGTAAAAATATTTCACAATATTACTGTTTTTACTGTATTTTTAATTAAATAAGAGCAGCCTATGTGAGCCGATGAAACTTCTTTTAAAAACATGAAAAATATTGCGGCCCCACACTTTTGAACGGTAGTTTATGTTTTTATATGAATTAATAATTCAATGAATCACTTTTTTTTTCAATATTTTATATTCTCGTACACTGAACAATAAAGTGATAATTATGTGTGTTTCTCCACAGATTTTCTGACATTATCTACAGGAAGAGAGAAGCTGCTGTAAAGTTTCTGCTGAATCTGTTTGTTTCAGCATCAGAGTTTGATGAAAATACAGAAGAAAATTACACTGAACTATTAACATCTGTGTGCAGCTACACATCTTTCCCCTGTGGGGAGAATTATTGTGATATTGAGTTTCAGATTGAGCAGTCTAATTTCCTGCTGGATCTGTGTTCACATGTGAAGGACTATGAGACTCAAACAGGCAGGAGTGTCCTTCCAGCATTACAGACAATTTATCAGTCAGCTCCTGCAGTCTGGATCATAGATCTCTCAGAGAGAAAGAGCTCCATCCTCCTAGAAGTGCTGAAACTCCAAACAGAGAAGAAACCAGTAGAGCTGATAGACTGGACAGATGAAGAGAGTGAAGTGAGGGGATTCCTCCAGTGTCTGCCCTACATCTCACAACTCAGGTTTGTTTTAAATACTTTTTAAATACCATTTTAAATGCCTTTTTACTTAATGTAAAATATATACTTTTTCAACCAAAATATTGTTAACAGAAGTCAATATGCTTGAATATTACCATGACGGAATAATTTTAAATATATAGTTTTAACCATTTTCATTCATTAAACCTCATCCTGTAGGAATGCGGAGCGGTTCATCCCATCTCTATGTAAAGTGTTCGGACCGAGAGTGAAGGCAGATCATGTGACTCCTCTGCTTCAGGCTTTAGACTTCACTGTCATTCTGAGTGGAAAATTACCCAGCAGCACCTGCAGATCTGTGGGGAGAGTTCTGGGCCGTTCACCCTCAAAACTAAACCTGACTCTGAACACAAGCGTCATCTCTCTCAGAGGACTCAAACTGCTCTTCAAACACATCACACACCTGCAGAAACTGAGGTTTGAGATTAATTTTCTGTATTCTTACCATTTAAATCATCCTGAAATGAACTCTGAATGTTTCTCATGATCTCTGATTTTATCTTTGACAGTGTGAAAGACAAACTGTTAGTGAAGATGTTCAGAGCGCTGAGGTCATTGAATCCTTTTCCACTGACCACAGAAGAGTTTTCACTGCTCACTAAAGGCTCAAAGCAAAATCTATGTCATATTCTGAGCAGCTTGATGTCTCTCCTGAGACTGTTGTCTGTTCAGTGTTTGGATCTCACTGAGTGTGAATCAGAGGCTCTGTCTCTCACGGCTCTGTTGGGTCTCCAGGAAGCCTTGACTATCAGGTCTGAGTTCAGCTCAGTTGGTCCATTTTTGTGAGTAAATCCACCTGTTTAACAAACTGACACGTGTTGTTCTGTCTGTGTGTGTTCAGGTTCTCTAAAGAGGCTCTTCAGCAGTTGGTTTCACTGGTGTATGAAGCACAGGATGATGAACTGACACGCTCTTTTCTGAAGAAGGTGTCTAAAGATCTGACTTCCTGCTCACTGACCTGGGAAGTGATTCATTACCTGCTGCAACATCAAGCTCTGAATCTGAAGTTGGACTTTAGAAAGAGCAAAATCACCTGTGAAAACATCCGAGAACTTCTGCTGGTGTTAGACAGAATCCAGCTGAAAAGGTAAAAGAATCTCTCAAGATGTTCAGTTTGCAAGTTCAGTTTGTTTTAAAACCTGGAAGAGAATTGCTGTTTGAGTCGTGAGTTTCCTCTGGAACTTAAAGGCTTTTTAAACCTTATTTTACTTGATTTATGATTAAAATAACGACTGTTGTTAATATTTGAGGATGCTTTCCTGTTATATTTTACAACATAAATTACACAGTCAAGTCTCAAAGTGAGTTTTGAAACCATTTTGCGCTTTTAAAACAGAAATTGATGGAAGAAATACAACAGTTGTCTGATTTCATCCAGTTGTAGTCCTTGTGTAGTTCCGTTAACTTGACTGAAACTTAGCAAAAAAAAAAAAAACACTCATTTGTGGTCAAACTATGTAATATTTGTTGTGGACACAGACTTTATTTTTACTCATAAATTGAAACTGCTATCAGAAATACGCATTAGATATTCCCATGGCAAATTAGCCATCCTGCAAATTGACATCATGACTAAAGTTTCATCCATTAAGTCATTAAAGTTGCTTGTATTTTACTTGTCGGTTTGGTGATTTGTATTCATTGAGTGTCTGTGTTTAAAGCAGATGTTACTGAAGGATCTTATTCTCCACAGGTTGAGCCCCAGCTTTACTCTGTCCATCATTATGGAGATTTATGAGACTCGTTTTCCTCAGTATGTGTCCAGTCTGATGAGTTCAGCAGGAAATGACATCAACCTGAACGGCAGAGTGTTGGACTGTGTTCACTGCGCTGCCCTGCGCTTCACTCTAGAGCACTGCAACTCTGTCAAACTCAGTCTGCTCTGGACCTCCATACCAGAGGAGGAGCTGAAGAGCTTTCTGTCTTTGCTCAACAGAGTCAAACTACTCAGGTTTACTGATTTAACTGCACTGACTTAATAATATGTGTTAATAGACTTGAATTAAATAGATATGGCTGTTGTTTTCCTTGTTAACATTATTTGTGTGTGTCAGTGTTGACAGGCTGCTGCTGCTGAAGCTGCTTCATTGCTGCAGTTCCTCTGATCTCCAGCAGGAGGCAGCAGCTGCTCTGCTCTCTGCTCTTCACAACAGGCTGGACTTCTCCTGCTGCTCTGCTCTGGATTTAACAGACACACTGGAAAATCAAGAACATTTGAAACTAACAGATAAAGACTGTAGAATAATCTCATCTGTGCTTCAGAAAACCAAGAGTGTTGTGAAGCTGATTTTACAGGACTGTGAGATCTCTAATACGGCCCTGAAACAACTTTGGCCGATCCTGCCTCAAGTCCAGCTGAGGTGAGAAATCTGACAGATGTTTCATCACTGATGAGACATAATGCACTCATTATATATTATTCTCACATTCATGTTTGTCGTTGTGTTCTTCCTCTCATCAGCTGCAGTAAAGCTCTGCTGCTGCAGTTTCTGGCTTGTATTAGTAAAGCTGGATCTCAGAGAGGCTCTTCGAGGAAGATTAAGGCTCTTTCACAGGCTTTGGGAGGAGAGATGGACCTCAGTCACACTCAGATGGACCAGAGCGCTTGTGAACAGCTGGCACTGTTTCTGGAAGATTCTGAAGGGCTGAAAGAACTGGATCTCAGTCACTGCAAACTCACTGATCACTGCATGAAGCCGCTGCTGCCGCATCTGCACAAAACTGAGACTCTGGAGTGAGTTACAGAGACACGGCAGGAATAGAGAAACACAAAACACCTGATTCAAACTTCTGTTTATTTCATTGTTTCTGTCTCATTTCTTCTTCTAGTCTGAGTCACAATAACGTCACCGATGAATCAGCAGAGAGAATCCACAGTGTCGTCTCCACTCACAGCAACATTCAGACTGTACGGTGAGTGTGTGATCGCTGTTTTATTACTGTAGGTTCATTAACCCTCTATGAACCACATAAGTTATTAATAAAAGAGTAGTTTTAATGATTTAACTGAACAAAACAAATCATTTGATTTCTATGTTATAAAGTCATATCAGAAGCATTTAAATGACATTAAGTCTGTATTTTTGATATATAGAAAAATGCTTATTTTAAATGAATTGTCATACATAAATGTCAGTGGTTCATTTTTGGATACATATTTTGTGCACAGCTTAGCCAGATATACTTTAATGATTTACTTTATGATGAATACTTTAACTTCAGTTGACTCTTTCACATCAGATGACTTTATACCATATTATGGTCAATTTTGTGTTTGCAGACTGTTTGGAAACAAAGTCAGAGACAGAAAGAAGTTCATCGGAGACAAGCGATTTGAAATATGGTGAAGATCCTGAACCTGAAGATTCATTATTAAGAGGATGTTTAGTCAATGTTTTAATTCATGATAAAACAAACTGACAATCACTTTGCAAAGCACTAAACATCTGGGAGTTTATTTTTATGATTATTTATGTATTTAATGTAATCTGGTTAATTTGAAGCAGAATGATTTAACTGAAATGTCTAAAATATTGCAACTTTGTTTTAATAATGCATATATTGCCTTAATATACATATTAGACAAGATTTTTTATGTAGTTTTGGGTGTTTATCTGTCTTAACTGGTGAGTCGCTGCTACATCGAGTTCAAGACACTGACGTCTTTTTCTCCGTGATCTAGACTGTATTTTCTCATTTGTCTTCCACAAGTATTTTTATACAAGAGTCTATATGAATACATGTAAATGGATTGTAAATGAACTCCAATCTCCAATCCAGGTGTTTTATTACACTTATTTGAGCTGTAAAGGAACGTGTTTTATGATTATCAAGCAGTAAAATGTATATTTAGACCCAACCTGAGCAAACTTTGTACATTTGTTTTATCACATCTTTAACTGATATCTCTATTTGTTCATTATTATTGAATGTCTTTTAATTAATACTTTTAACCTTGTTACTGTTTAATCTTGTGTTGTCTTCACAGTTAAAGATGAGAAGAGGTCTCAATTTTAGGTTTTCATTACATGTTAATTAGTAATTTTCCGTTGTCTTTGCACTTGTTGAATTAGTGCTGGTCAGAGTAAGTTACACTGCGACTGAGAGACACAACTAAGAGATTATTCAATAAACTGCAGATGTTTTACTAGCACTTCGACTCCTGTATTCTTATGTGTTCCTGTCCTGCCTTTGTCTGCACTTATTGCCCTGGTAGAAAAGTTTAAAGGACAAGATTGACGGAGCCGAAAATAGTTAAATTCCCTTAACTTTTCACATTCATTCTCTATCGTAGTGCTTTATAAGGAGTGCCACATAAAATTAAAATGAAGAATCAAATAATTAATTTAATAATTCAAACATAAAAATGTATATAAATAAATCACTTTTATATGTGCAAATAAATTGACATATTAAAGTTGTTTAATTCCTGTTTTTTAAACGTAGATCAATAGAACAATAAAAAGTACATTTGTAAATCATTTTAAATGGTTTTTAAAAAAAGGATTTGCCAAATGCTTTTCTTCATCCGTTTGTCAATCGAGTGCTAAAATGCCATTGGATAGAACACACGTGGGAGCAACCAATCAACTTTCACCTCAATTTAAGAGCCAACCCTCTCTAGAAGAGTTCCAGCAACGCGATCACAAAATGTCAGGCGAATCTGAACGTGTTTGGAGAGGTTATAATGGTTTTCGTCGGTCTGTCCTCAGCGACACTCCAACACATCCTGCCGCCTCTTCTGCCGGTACATCCAACGACTGGTGTTTTTCGTGAATGCTTGGAAGTTCAACCACAGCGTGAGGGCTGAGGAGTCGCTGAATGACCTCAAACTGAACCCAAATCCTTCCATTTATTGTACAAACACAATTATCCGCTGCGTTCGCCATGTCTTCCCTCAACTGAAAAACTCTTTTACATATAAAATGATAATCGAGAGGAGAAGTTATTTCGCAAAAATCAGCTAAAGCTAATAAATCCTCTACAACACACCTCTAAAAACACGTTCAGATTCGCCTGACATTTTGCGCTCGAACTCTAGAGGGTTGGCTCTTAAATTGAGGTGAAAGTTGATTGGTTGCTCCCACGTGTGTACTGTCCAATGGAATTTTAGCACTCGATTGACAAATTGATTAAGAAAAGCTATTTAAAAATAGATTTAAATGCGCATTTAAAATGATTTACAAATGAACTTTTTATTGTTCTATTAATCTACATTTTAAAAAATTTATTAAATAACCCGTTTATGAGAAAGTCATATAAAGCTGACTTAAATCTGTCCGTCCGTAGATCAATGTGAATCTATCTATCCATAAATTTAGAAAATGTTATATCTAGGTTCCAATCTAATAGAATATAAACTGAAAAAGGTATGTACATTGTTTTACATTTTGAGCCCAGGTGTCAGAGACTCTTATTGCACTTCCTGACCGTTTAGCATGACAAGTTAAAGACACAGCTGTGTCTTTGTCTCTATGATAATGTGAAGGTATGGGCCATACTGTCAGACTGATTTGATTAGCACCTGTGCATTTGAATGACACTGTTATGCAGATTAGATCAGGGCTGAACTGAATTTGCATGTTTTTAGATAGTCTTCACCTCTACTGTATGTATCCCTGCCCCTTGAATGTATATAAACTACAAAGTTTTAGTGCTTAGTCAGACTTGGAGGACTACAGTGAAGACATCCCAACATCACATGGTCTCTGCTTCGACGAGGAAAAAGGTTCCCACAAGTCCATATTTGTATCTGTCTATATATCTGTTACTCTGTCGGCCTATCTGTGTCTGTTTGTCCATCTTTTCTATCTGTCTATATATATGTTTCTTTGTCTGTCTGCCTATCTGTGTATCAGTCCATCTGTGTGTCTGTCCATCCATCTTTTATATCTATATATGTCTGTTTCTCTGTCTGTGTATCTGTCTGTCCATCTTTTCTCTCCATCTGTCTATATATCTATCTCTGTCTAAATTTCTCTGTCTGTCTGTGTTTTTTATATATATCTCTGTTACTGTCTGTCTGCCTATCTGTGTGTCAGTCTATCTATCTATCTATCTATCTATCTATCTATCTATCTATCTATCTATCTATCTATCTATCTATCTATGTTTCTATGTCTGTCTGCCCCTCTCTCTGTCTGTCTGTGTGTGTCTGATTGTCTATCTTTTCTATCAGACAAACAACTCGGAGTGAAACCCAAAACTAGGTTGTAAACCTGACAAATGTGTGGAGAATGAACCAGCCCACTGCATCACAGATCTCTTGTAGAAAAACCCCTAATAACAAGGCTTACCAAACCTCCATACTCCTCCTGATCAGACGCACCACAAAGGAAACACCAGAGGGGTTCTCCCCAAAGACACCACCCAAAGCTGCGTGGTGATCAGCTAGGCTGCCACATAACCTTGAGAGTGGAGGTGGATAATCCTGCAGAGAATCAATTCAGCAGAATTCACAGCACTGTACCAACAGTACCAACAGGCAGTAACTTGATCCAGCTGATGATTTCTGCCAGTTTCCTTGTGCAGGGAGCTCTGGAGTAGCGTTGTCTCACAACCTCAGTTGGGAGACCCGAGTCTATGAGTTTGGCTGCTCTCCAGACCTCCCAGGAGTAAAACAATCAGGGAAAAGTGTACAGACACAGCCTCAGCCACATCTGCACCTCCGTATGAGCTCAACGACCTCAGGGTGGAGTCTCCATTCCCCAGGCCTCAGCCCCTGCCTCGACAGGATGTCTGCTCCCAAATTCTGGACCCCGGGGATATAAGCTGCCCTACGAGAAGCAGCTTCCCCTGGGACCACAGGAGGATTTGGTTTTGATTTACAATACAAAAAAGTCACATCTTGGTGACACTACCTGAAAATCCTCAAGACAGCACTATATACATTCTCCTTCACTGCTCCCTGCTGGTGGAATGATCTCCCTACTTTCATCAGGAACGCAGAATCCCTGGCAATATTCAAGAGACAGCTGAAAACTCATCTCTTCCGTGAACACTAGATCCCCTCATAAAAAAAAAAAAACCCTTTCCTTCCCTTTTCCCTTCCTACTCTAGCTTATGGTACTGAGCAATGTATGAAACTTGTATTGTGAGCACTTCCTGTGTTATTTGCCAATTCATGAAGAATCACTTGTTTGTTTTCCTCACTTGTAAGTCGCTTTGGATAAAAGCGTCTGCTAAATGACTAAATGTAAATATACTATTTGAACAGCCATTTGAAAAATACAGTAAAGTTACACATTACTGTTTTTAGTGAGGTAACTGAGTACAAGCCACTGAATATGTATGTTTCACATTTTTACTGCATATGCTCTTTGCAATTCTAATTTGTTCACAACATTGTGCAAAAGAAAAAAAATACACCCTTATTTTAGTTTTTCTCAGTCGCTTTGGTGCATTTCTCACATCACTATTTACATTTGCACAACAGTTAGTTCAACGTCCAAAACAATTATTCAGTTGTGCACATCATAGTAGCAGTTTCTCATTCCTTCCAACTAATTGCAAATGCTTTTGGGCATGCAACAATTGCTTTCATACAACTCTCTGCTGTTTTATAACATTATCTTTTGCTTATTTCATGCCAGTAAAAATTAACTATACTTGTGAATGCTGAATAGTCATTCCATATAAAACTAATAGCCCTCATTTCATTGCTTGAGTCATTATACAAAAATGTTGAAATAGTTGTCAAAAATCTTTTAGAAAAAAATAAATAAAAATTTAGACACTCTATAAAGGGACATAATCCCTGAGAATGAGAGGGGTCTAACTGGGGACTATCTGAGCAAGCATGTTGTTGTTTTGGATAATGTGCGTTTTCACCACTCAGATGTCGCCTGACATTGGTTTGCTGCACATGATAGGATGCTGGTGGAATATCTCCCTCCATACTCACCATTCCTAAATCCAATAGAGGAGTTTTTCTCTTCTTGGAGGTGGAAGGTATATGACCGGCATCCACATACTCAAATGGCCCTGCTGATGACATTACAGCAGAGTCCTGCAGAGGGTGGATTCGCCACTCGAGGAGATACTTTCCTTGCTACATTGCAAGAGATGATATTCGCTGTGATGTAGATGAAATTATGTGGCCAGACAGAGAGGAACGTCTGCATGTGCATGAATGATTACAGTACTATCTATGTTGTGTCTATCTATGATGTTCCAATATATACTGCAATATTGTTTACAGTTGTGCACAGCTCTACCCAAAGGGAGTTTATGTTTGTTGAAAATAAGGGTGTATTTTTTCTTTTGCACAATGTTGTGAACAAATTAGAACTGCAAAGAGCATATGCAGTAAGAATGTGAAACATACATATTCAGTGTCTTGTACTCAGTTACCT
Organism: Opsariichthys bidens; assembly: GCA_037194245.1. Taxonomy (NCBI): domain Eukaryota; kingdom Metazoa; phylum Chordata; class Actinopteri; order Cypriniformes; family Xenocyprididae; genus Opsariichthys; species Opsariichthys bidens. The sequence goes on along the minus strand of CM074284.1, from coordinate 22,401,666 downwards.
CACTAAATACAGTAATGTGTAACTTTACTGTATTTTTCAAATGGCTGTTCAAATAGTATATAGTTCTGTCTTTAGCATTTTCAGGTAGTCTCACCAAGATGTGACTTTTTTGTATTGTAAAACATTTACAGAGTAAACTGTCATAATGAAAACAAGACAACGTCATTTGACTATCTTGTTCATAACAATGGTGTCAGAACTTTTCATTTTGATGACACTGACACTTTCATTGATATGAATACTTGCTTTTGAGGAATGAACTATCCATTTTGAGCAAGTGACACGCTTTTGCAGGTTATCAACTAGGTTTTGCAGTTTGTAGGCCTACTAATTGTTTTGAGAACTGCATTAACTGTTGTGCAAATGTAAAGAGTGATGTGAGAAATGCGCGACTGAGAAAACTGTAATATGTTAATTATTTAAGTGAAATATATTTCGTGCATATAGGCTGTTTATATGATTTTATCCTGTTTTTACAATATGCCATAACATTAATTGTACATGAATAGTGTTTTAGTAGAAGCACGATTTTGTGCATTCGCGGAACTGAATGTCTCAAAATAAACATGAAACGCACGGATGAGCTGTCATCAACAGAGCTCATGCACGCTTGGAAGCACTGTTCTACTGTTCAAGGACTTATGATTACGTGAAGTAAAAGAAGCTGATTAGTCTGGCTCGTTGGTCTAGGGGTATGATTCTCGCTTAGGGTGCGAGAGGTCCCGGGTTCAAATCCCGGACGAGCCCTCCATTTTCGCTTTATACAAAATTGCAAAGTAATGTTCTATAACTTCATTTAAAACATTATAACGTAGAGTATAATTGAGATAAAATCAACCAAACACAGTCGAAATACTTACCCGTGAATGAATGTTATATAATGTGTGAAGTGGTAGTGTTTACTGAAGGTTGAACTGCTGCCGATTGCACACAATTTACGGTACGCCGCCAAAATGCTAACTTTTGATAAATACGTTGAAACGTTTATACAAAAGTAATGACCCCGACGTGATTTGAACACGCAACCTTCTGATCTGGAGTCAGACGCGCTACCGTTGCGCCACGAGGTCTACTGTCGATAAACACAAATATTTATAAATTTCTTTATGTAACAGATGTAACAGAGGCGTAGATTTATGTGACCGAGTTTGGCATGAATTTATGCAAGAGATTTTAAAATTGTCATTATTCTCGGCAAAGTGTTAACAAGCTCCTCTGCAATCATTTAAAACTTAAATGCTCTCTACAAATACTTGGGCACACATCGTATCATTGAATGGCTCGTTGGTCTAGGGGTATGATTCTCGCTTTGGGTGCGAGAGGTCCCGGGTTCAAATCCCGGACGAGCCCAATGTTTTGAAAATTATTGAAATAAATCATTCAAATATGTATCCATCATAAGCACCAATTTCTTGTAGAACCACAGTATATAGAACTAACATCAGTCAAGACCAGAGATGAGTTCGCGATGCATGATCGGTAATTTTCAAAGAAGCATGTGGTCATCTTTTGAGAAGGACCGACAGGTGTACTATTTGATTGTACATTCGCTGCGCTTGCGGTCATGAGAATCCATGAGAAAGTGTTTGATGGTTAAATTGTGCTGTCATATTAGTTAATTTATAACATGCATGTTACCTTTAAGGTTTATAACAAGCAGTTCAGCATGTAATTTTTCACTATATGTGAATTGACTGACAATTGTCAATCCTACTAAAACATAACTATTGGCCCGTACGGGGATCGAACCCGCGACCTTGGCGTTATTAGCACCACGCTCTAACCAACTGAGCTAACCGGCCTCCTGTATGGGATTGGTGGTCACTAATTTCCCTCAAAACTACGAAAGTTCTGAAAAACATACTATTTATCTATCTTATCTATCCATCTATCGTACGCATCCATTTTACTATCGTTAGAAAACGCTTTTACCAAATAGGAACTATTTTCTATCTTTAGAGTGAACAAATTCTAACGTTTCTTCAACAGGCGTGCGTTTCTAAGATTGTTTCAAGCCTCTTATTTGTTTAGCCACAGATTGCACAAAACTCACAGCTGCATTTACATTTCCTCACCGCTAAATGTCAGTATAGCATCTCAACTGAACTGAGATTTTATTGTTTTGAACTGAAACAGATATTAGATATTCCTTGAAAGGGTCTTGAGCTGATGTTAGGATTCTGAACTTTTTAAAGTGTAACTTTGTATCTGTTAAAAAAATAACTTTTTTTTGACATTTATACAGAGTATAATAAAAGATCATGTCATTGTTTTTTCTCCTAATCTAAATCATGCCAAGACATTTCTAAACCATTATCTCCATCAAACAATATTCAAAATTCATGATTACATCTAGCATCATACAGTCACATGATAAGAAATTATTGTAATGTCACCCAGCATGTTTTTACTAGCTGCAGCACTTGCTTTGTGTCTGTTTGAGAAATCAATCATATCTCTAAATCATTTAGCTTATCTTAAATAGTTTTGTAAATAAGCTCCTCTACTTATCTGGACTTACCAAGGTGGATTTTACTCATGTGAGAAAAACTTTTATTTTATTAATTTCTTTACAGATTATTCAACAAATTGATGGAATTCCATGGATTTCAATACAATTGAAGTGAAATAGTGCTGTATATTTTCACCTGGTCTAAGACTGATGCTCACATTTTAAGGCCACTCCATTCTAAAATCGCCTTGGTTAATACTTGAGCTTTGACCATGTTTTTCAGAGTAAAAGACGTCTGTGAAGAGATGGAAAAGAGGAAGTGGTGCTGTTGGTTCTGCAGCTAGTGTTTTCTGCGAAGTCTGCTTCAGGAAACAGCTTGTTGGGTGAAAGTACTAAAACTAGTGATCAGTTTGTGATCTGCTGTTAGACTCAACATGAACACATCAACTTATACCTTTTGCGCTGCCATCACAAAGCCCACACAGGACACTTTTCATCATTCAAAGGATTCCTGATGCATAAAATCAAGTCTTACGTTACGTTTTCCCCCAACATTGAATATCAAGATGTTTTACAGAACTAAACTACAACTTAAGCACTTTGACTAGACAAAAAAAAAGCATCCAAGAAAGACACAAGGTGGGTGTTTGTCATTTATTAGATGAGATGAGACGGGGGTGACAAGGCCTCAACATTCAAGATGTATTTTCATTAAACAATAAATTATCTTTTTACAAAATGAAATGGGACAATTATTTGGCAATAACTCTTCACCACATGTTTTCATAAGAACATGCACACAACTATAAAAACACCTACTCCAGCTGAGCAGCAAGATTCATCTCTCGTGGAAGTTACATTCTCTCTTGGAAAAGACTGTTAAACTGTGTCCAAACCAGATGCGACATAATAAAATGACAAAAGCATCTATTCTATGTAAATGGATGTTTTTACGATAACTAGCAAGCATCATGGTAAAAAAAAATATAGTTCCTAAAATCTGCTTTTGTGGTTCACATTAGAAAATGTTTGGAACGACATAATGATGCGAAATTTCATTTTTGGGTGAACTGTCACTTTAAGGGAAGTCAGTTCACTTGCCAGCCATCTTTTTAGCAAGTATGAGATACGGTTGTATATTATTTTCGTAAGGGCTGCGCCCAAAATCGCATACTCTTTTGAGTAGGTACTTATTTTGAATAAGTAATTACTTTGCGATAGCTAAAAAAGTATGTAGTATGAATGTGATCCGGACATACTACATTCACCATGCTGTCCTGATCATGTGACCTAAAAGCGTCAGTTGCGTCCCTCATGGGATAGTAAAGTGTCCATCGTATGCAGAATTTTGCCAGAATTAGTAGATCATCCTGGTACTTTTTACCTATTCTTTTATGAGTTCTGTGAATTCAGACATACTTCTTTAGTCACATACATACTTTAAAGTAGGAAATTATGCAATTTCGGATAACCCGAAATCTCAAAAATTATATGTCAAGATTACATTCCAATAACAGACTTAAAAAAAGTCTTTAAAAATAAAATTACATACTTTTATATTTTTAGTGGGTTGTGGATTCAAGAGTAAACACAAAAGCAATCAGTATTTTAATGAGACTTCTAATAGTGACATATTGAGTGATGACAATCAAAAAGCTGATTGGTTGACAATAAACATCACCGTGTCACGTGACGTCATTGAGCATTTTAGCTTTTAGTGTGAGCAAATGACTTGTCACGGGAAAGTTCCCATGTCGCATCTGGTTAGGACATAGTGTTAGACTGGTTTCTCAAGATTCCTCTTGTGTGTGTGTAGTGTGTTTGAGGAAAAACATTGTTTAGTGTGTGTGTGATTATACACACTTTCATGCAGTACGTGCAAAAAACGCCTCAGTGTTCTTCATCTGCATTTTTTACTTCCATATTTCACGTTTAAGGACATGAAAAAAAAATTGCATTTAAAACTCCAGATATGTGCAGTTGATTAACTTTGTTCACCGTCTCTTTTTTTCATTTTGTTCTTCAAGTGGACGAGAGGAGAATGAGCTCCACGCGGTACAGTACATCCTCTTTGTCCTCAGAGGTTAGTTTAAAAACACAAACCTGTATTGTCAGTAAAGGTGTGACCATGCACATTAATACATTCCTTTTCGAGAGAAGCGTTATGACTTTACGAAAGTCCTGACTTAGCATTTGTTTTCCTTCACCGTCAGAAAAGTGGTCCCCCTGTGTGATTGCGGAAGTTGAAATCCTTCATGCTAACAGCGTGTTAGGACTGTATGGAAGCAGCGATTCAAAAACACAAGTGCTTATAGTGCAAGAGCTGTTCCACGACCCTGTCGAGTCCTCAGTGTGACGCCGGACACTTATCAAATAAAACACTGGACACAGAATGACTATCAGTCCACCGTACATCTAGATGACGTCGCTTCCGGGTCAAGGAATTTGGAGAACGAATGGTGGCGGTTATGTGATGTCATTTCTTGCTCCTTATCTACAGGTCAGTCCAGGTGGGAGTGTACTGGGGACTTTTAGCAGGGCGGCGCCCCCTGGAAGCGGCTCTGGCGCCCTGCGCTCCTTCCTGAGCCTGCTGGATCCGCTGACACTCTTTGAGGTTCTGAGCCCGAATTTCTGGGCTCATGATCTTCTCAACCACACGAGTGGGGAACCAACCTCTCTCGCCATCGTGCAACCTTTCACCAAACATCCAGCCTGAGGGAGAGAGATGAAAATGCAATCAAGGTTTAGAGAGAAGAAAAACAGGAAGGGCATGCCACAAAAATAGTTAAAAGAACAGAAGACAGGAAGCAGCATAGCTAGAGACAAGTTCATGCAACTGATGGAAATGATGCAGACTTGAAAGAACATCAAAGACCGATGAAGCGGCGTGGCTTATTGGAAGTCTTTTATGTAAGACAGACTTTGCAGGACGCCTGGTGTGTGTCGTTGTGTTTGTGATCTCTTACCATCATCTGTACACTCCAGAATGTGAAGCACGTCGGCCATTTCTACAGAGAGCTCATCAGGTTCCTGAGAAGAGTAGGACTGGATACACTGAACCTGTGGAGAATCTGACATGCACCAGCAAAAACAATAAATCATACTGCATATAGGTACATAGAAACACAACCATTCAACTCATGACAGATTGTAAATAAATAAAATAAAATATTAAATTAAATTTTAAAAAAATGCCTCTGTTATTGGGACAGGGAGAGATGGGACAGTAAGAGGGGATGAATAGAAAATGAAAGGCCCAGAGAACTGGGGTTTTGGGCCAATGACAGTTTGCTGTGGGCGGAGCTAACTAGTATAATGAGGCAGAGACGGAAACGTCTTAAATGGTTAGTTCACCCAAAAATGAAAATTACCCCATGTTTTACCCACCCTCAAGCCATCCTAAGTGTATATGACTATCTTCTTTCAGACGAAAACAATCGGGGTTAATTAAATAATGTACTGGCTGAATTTGAAGCCTAAAGAAGTGCAAACATCCATCATAAATGTACTCCACACAGCTCTGGGGATTAATAAAGGCCTTCTGCAGCGAAGCGATGCGTTTGTGTAAGAAAAATATCCATATTTAAATCTTTAAAAACTAAAATAACTAGCTTCAAGCAGACAGCAAAGCACATTGATTTACCCTGAAGCGACACATGACGTAATGATGACCTTAAAGCGCAGAGGATAGAGCAAAACAGTAGACCCGTCACGGATTACAAGTCTAAAATGAGAATTCGAATTCGAAAACGAGAGAGAAATGAGGATTTTGATATAAGACAAGAGGAGCTTGAGTTTGTTGCCCAGCCCTTAAGGGTGAGTAGATTTTCATTTTTGGGTGAACTATGCCTTTAATAGGACAAAAACATGGAAGAAATGGGATTTATCTAACCTGATTTAGACATAAATTCCCATTTTACATTTTGCAGCTTCAGCTATTATCCAAACCAACTTGAAGATAGCTTGCATTCAAGCTATCTGTTTCCGTAGAATCAAATCCATAACATTGGGTTTGTAAGCATATATGTGATGTACCTGGTTGGTGAGCGCTGGTTGAGAGGAATCTCGTACGGCGGTTTGGAGTCAAAGCGTATATCCAGCGCAGTTTATCGCTTCTGTAAACATTCAGAGTGCCATTAGTGCACAAAGCAAATATGTACCATAATGTCTAAGATAATGGCTTAGGCTTGCGTTCTCACATGCTTTCAGTCTTGAGCATGTAGCTGACTTCTCTGTCCTCCTGATTCTCCAGCAGTTTTAGCACGAATACACTGGCCAGCATCTGACCCTGATCCTCCAGGTCTTCGGTCCTCAGCATGGAGCGACTGCAGGAGTCCAGAACCTGGTACTTCTCTCCACTGAGACACAAGTACAAATACACACATGCAATAAACATTAATACAGAAAAAACAAACATAAAGTACACAAGAAACATGTGGACAGACATATCGGATTTCAGCAGTCATCTTTTGACAGTTAATATCAATAGATCATCAATAGACATTAAACTATTTCTATGTTGTCGATTTTTTTGTTTTTGCAAATTTTGTGTAAAATAAGTGATCAATATCCTTCTCTGTCAGTAAATTGTATTATATCATAATGAAAATCTCTCTATATTTCAACATTGGCATTGACCAAATGATGACATCTTCACGATGACATCATTTGAACAAAGTTCAGCTGATGATGTCACAGACCTGGAGCTGCGTTTGGTGATGAGCAGCAGGTTATTGAACAGGAACAGGTAAATGGGGTGGTAGAGCTTGCGGCTGCGCATGGTCCTAGTGCTCTTGGGTCCAGACATCTGCTGCACCTCACCCTTCTTCAGCAGCCAGCGAGAGTGTGAAATCACTGGCACTGACTGAAAATAAGAGAAGACAACTGCACTTTATAGGCTTATAAAGATGAGCATTATTAAAAGTTTCGCTTTGATGCATTTCATACATTACTTTGAGTAAACACTTTTTACAAAGGGCTCTTGCGACAATTAAAGGGATAGTGGAGACAATTTACGCTATCTCATGACCAATTCGTATGTATTTAACGTATGTATTCGTATTTATTGTACGAATTCATGCGATTTGTCTAAACCCCAGTGATGGGTAGGTTTAGGGGTGAGGTTAGGGATAGGTCATTCGTACAAATTCATACGAATTTAGCAACTCATAAAAATATGTACGATTTAGCAAAAAACGTACGAATTCGTATGACCTCACTCGTTGAATTAGCCACCTTATAAAAAAAATTACGAATTGCCATGAGATCGGGTTGTTGCTCCAAACCCAAATCACTTTTTTATGTGGAACACAAAATGTTCGCAATGATTGTTTTTATAGCATGAAAATGTAATTTAATTCTGAAATAATGTAAAATACCAGTAAATAAAGCAACAAACATTTCAACACTGAAAAAAATGGTGTGGGATTTAGTTTGAAACTAAAATCAATTTGTTTAATTTAAAACTTATTTCTTTTTTTTACAATGTATAAACGTATTTTTTAGCTTCAGAAGATTTGGATTATAGTGCATGGTGCTACTTTTGTATTGCTTTTTTTGATATTTGACAGTCTCCAGTCAACATTTAATTTCACTGTAAGTAAAAGAGCTTCTTCATCAGTCTGTTAAACATCTCCTTTTGTTTTCCATGGAAGAACGTGAGTCAGACGGGTCAGGAATGACATGAATAAATGAAATTTTTGGGTAAACTGTTCCTTTAAGTAGAAGAGAGCTTGTGCGTTCCGTTCAGCGTTATGACGCAAAATATTTACAATGAATCATTTGACTTCTTTTGTCTTTTAGTACCTTTGACTTGAATTCAAGCGTTTTCTCGATGCTGATCAGCTCTTCAGTGCGACTCATCTTCCTCACACCTTCATTGCACTCCTTCACAATCTGAGAATGACAAATGCACCCACACACATGTGGATTAATCTTTGTGGGAATTTCCTATTCATTTGTATTTTACCATGAGCTAATTATAAGTAACCCAAATACTCACCATAACCTTGAAATACAACTTTAGGTATTTTTAGATACAAAATAGACCACTATTTAGCCCATTTTTAAACAGATTTCTTTGTGGGAATATCTCCAGTTCATCAGGTTTTACTATTCCCTCAGAAATGTTGCCATCACTGTTAAAATAACAAACTCCCACACACAAGAACAAGTTTGACTAAATAACACTTACAAGTTTCACTCCAACTAGGAGTTCAAGTATCAGCTGTTTGTTTACTAAAGGTTTAACAAATCTTCATAAATGAGCAAACCGTAGATGACCTCTGGGACTTTGACTCTGGCTTGAGGAGGTTTTAATTGAATAAGAGCCGCTCGAAAGTCTTGATGGTGCGTTCCTATCTGAATCATAAGATCGGTAAAAATGTTTTATATCTTTATATATCTTTGTGATTTTGTCTGGTGTTGTGACGACATGTACAAACCAACCACCCCCAAAATGGCAGCAGCATTAACAGTTAAAGGTACTCAGATATATTTGCTTTTTGCCATTTTATTATATCAAGAGGTAATTAATGCACTTTTTGTTGTTTAATATTTATAGTGGTGAATTAATATAGTAATGATGTATTTCCTGTCTACAACCACAACAAAGCCCCATGTGGAACCATTTTGGTATTGTGATTGTTGCCATAAAACAAACAGTTTGATAACTTTAATGGCAGTTTAAACATAATTACGTTAATTCCTACATGATGAGAACCCAACAATCGCTTTAATTCTGTCATTAATTACTCACTTTCATTCATCTTTGAAACACAAGTGAAGATCTTTTTGATCTTTTTCCCTCCATAGAGAACTACGCATCTGACACTCTGACACTTCAAAAGTTCATAAAGAGATCGTAAAACTAATCCATATGAATCGAGTGGTTTAGTCCAAATCATCCGAAGAGACTCGGCCGCTTTATATGATGAACAGATTGTATTTAGGCTTTTATTCACATATAAGATTGATCAGCGAACATAAGCAAAAGCTCAACCGAACTTGAGTGATTCGCAAGAAGAAACCTCATTGGTTTTTGCAGAAGCTCAAACACTTCATTGGTTCACACTTCCGTTTACCACAACTGATGGGCGAGTTCACGAATGTTTATATGGGAATAAAAGCCTAAATTACATCTGTTCATCATATTAAGTGATCAAGTCTCTTCAGAAAATTTTGACCAAACAACTTGATTCATATGGATTCGTTTTACGATATCATTATGAACTTTTTGAAGTGTCAAAGTTTCAGTTTCGTAGCTGTCTACGGAGGGACAAAAATCTATCAAATTTAATCAAAAATATCTTAATTTGTATTCCAAATTAGAATGAAAGTCTTACGGGTGTGGAACGACATGAGGGTGTGTAATTAATGACAGAATTTTTCATTTCTGCGTGAACTAACCCTTTAAGATGTTTAAAGAAAAACAATTAAGAACAAAAAGCAGCATTCCACCACACAGCTGTTGAAGTCATTTTGTGGGTGTTTCTGCAGCTACAAGAGGTGTGGCACGGTAACCTTGGTACCGCGGACAACAGGGTAAGACGTGCTTGACAGGTGAAAGTCCAGAGACAATGACAAATTCTAATGACAAGCCTTATTACCACACCTTGAAATAAAAAAATTAAAAAAACACACTCACACACTTACCCTTTCCAACTCCTGATGAGCTAAAATGGCTGTCTTTTCTCTGTCGGAATTTTCCTCCACCTTCTTAAGAATATTCTGGAACACAAAAAAGCAGCTTTGATATAGACCACATTTACCAAATGATTGCTTAAAAAATCAATGCATTGTTTTTATAAATATTGAACAAATGAAATTCCAATGTTCATTCAGAGCAATATTCATGGAGTTTAAATTTTGTTAATTCTGCCAGATTTCTGAGACATATTTCTAAGACATTAGCTTGGCTTATTCATACGCAACTTATTGATTGGCTGATGCTTACCTGAACAAGTAGCTTGAGTCGTGTGATTCGCTGGAAAGGGAGGATGAGGAAGGAGGTAAACGAGAGGCCCTTCACTTTCGGCTGATTCTCCAGGATGGACATTTTCTCTCGGAAAAGAGCGTTTTCTTGTCTGAAAGATACAGATACACTCCTGACATGTGTGTACAATGAGTGTGGGGGTAACACATTACAAGAAAGTTGAGTTACGTAATCAGATTACTTTTACAAGTAACTAAACTAACACATTACTTTTTTCAATTTACAACAAAATATACAAGTTACTTTTTCACATTTATTGACTGACAGCTCTTCTCTCCCCAAGTTAAGAGAAATAAAGTGCAGAAGTGTTGTGTGTGCGCTGTGTGAACATGATGGTTATTGTAGTTCTAGACTAAATGCGAACATGCATTTACTCATCTCAATTGCACAAAAACATTCAGTATTCCTCAAAATGAATAAAAACAGTGAAATGCAATCTCAGAATTTTATGCAAACCTGTAGTAATTAACTATTTTAAATGACACGAATATACTTTATGTATTTAATCTCACTTTATTTACTAATGTCTTTGTTGCTGACCTCCAATGATCTAATTCAACCATACTAATAAGCAAAAATGACTTTAGATTAAATTTGGAAATAAGCATGTTGAACTTCTTTCTCCTGTGTCCTATTCTTCTTTAATCCAGAATAGAAGCGCAGCTGAAAGGTTTGTTTGAGCTGCGTCCTCCACTGTATGGGAGTAAATAAGCATTTCCTTCAGCCTGAGACTTATCCATTTCACTTTTGGTGTGAAAGGGCCTTTGCATTTGCCAAAAATAGAACTTTTTTTTAAGCCCAGCCCAGGTGAGAAAAAGTAACTCAAAAGTAATGTAAAGCAGTTCTTTTCATAAAAAGTAACACAATTAGTTACTTTTTTAGGGAGTAACGCAATATTGTAATACATTACCTTTAAAAGTCACTTTCCCCAACACTGTGTACAATTGATTTAATGCAAATAACGCCAACATGAAGAGTTGGTGTGACTGAAAAACACAGAGGCGGTGATGGACAAGCTACTCACAAAATGCAAATAGCTAAAATACAAACTACACAATAGAAGTGTTTGTTGAAGGGATAAGGTAATAATAATATTACATTACCTCACCACATACAGTCAAAACACAACATAAAATAATATTTAAGACAGTATGCATTTGAGGCAGATGAAAAAATAAAGTTCCCAAAAGAGGATTTTCCCAGAGATGCTATAGAAGACCAATTTTTGGTTCCCCAAAGTACCTTTCAGTGAAAAGTTCTTAACCCTTGTGTTATGTTACGGGTCAATTTGACCCGTTTCGATTTTCTAGTTGTTGGAAATACTGGTTAACCTATGTTTTTTTTCTTGATATTTTGTGACTTTTTCTCATTTATCATCATGAACATGCATGCAAAGTTTCAACATGCTGGTGTTTTTTGACATATACAAACAAAATTACTGTTACGTTCGTGATGTTCGCGGGTCAATTTGACCCGCATATTTTAACGCTCTAAGGCAACTGTACTGACCCAAAATAATAACATTTCTTGGTTATATTTTGTTATTTTATTTTTTTACTACCTTATGAAGCTATAAAATTAGGTTTTCCTCACTTATTTCAACATAGAAAAATATTTTGTCAGCCAGAGATGGTAAAAATTACCTATCATTTATTTTTTCAAGCTACCTGATATAATATTAAACCTTTGTTTTTTTTCTTGATATTTTGTGACTTTTTCTCATTTATCATCATGAACATGCATGCAAAGTTTCAACATGCTGGTGTTTTTTGACATATACAAACAAAATTACTGTTACATTCGTGATGTTCGCGGGTCAATTTGACCCTCATAGGCAGCTATTGAAAAGCAACTGTACAGACACAAAATAAAAACTTTAATTTTATGTATTTCAGGGCATCAACCCTGCTCAAACCCTAACCAAACACACTTCAAAAAGCTAAATCATGGTGTTCAGAATTAATGGCGAATTACAAATGAAAATCTTTGACAGACAGAGATAGTAAAATAAGCTCTCATTTATATATTCAAGATATCTGAAATACCTAGCTTTTAACCAAACCTTTTATGTAGGATTTTCAAAGGCAGCTTCACAGAGCCAAAAAATAAATAAAAAACATTTATTTGATGTATATTTTAGTTATGTCTTGTTTCTCACTCCCCTGTGAGTGAATAATGGGCTTTCCCACACTTACTCAGTGTGGCACGAGACTTTGACATAGACAGCAGGAAAAATGAGCTCCCAAAGATTTACAGCAAAAGAAGTAATTTGAGACAGTGCAAACAGGTGGATCTGGAGTGAGACCCACAGAAAATGAAGGAGTGAACACAGATGATAGGAAAAAACGGAAGAGATGTGAGTTGTGCCCATCCAAGCGCGACAGCAAAACCAGCACCGTGTGTGTGAAGTGCAAAAAATTTGTATGTAGAAAGCACACACTTGCTGTGTGCTCATCATGCCAGAAATAACTTCTTTACTATGAAATGAGTTTACAAAATTATATAGCTACATTTAATTGTTCAGTAATGATGTTCTAAGAAAAAAAACAAATTAAAAAAATGTTTAAAAAAATGTATATGCAAAACAAGTGAGCATGTTGTTTATTTTCAAATTTTGTCAAAACAAAACAGTTTTAAAAAATGGTTAAAAAACATTTTCATTTAATCATATCTTCAGATATATGTTTTTTTTTAATATTTGACAAATGTTGATATTAAAAGTTTACAGTTTGTACCTGAATCTTTGTTGTTTTTCATAGTGTGATTTTTGAGGAATTGTATTGAATCCAATTAGGGTCAATTTGACCCGTTCCATAAAGAGTGTACACAGAAATCTAACAGCGCACAAGGGTTAAAATAACTTTACAAAAACATTTTAAAAAATCCACTATAAAGAACCTTTTGTCTAATGGAAAGGTTCCATGGATGTTAAAGGTTCTTCATGGAACCATCGATGCCAATAAAGAACTTTTATTTTTAACAGTGTACATATCTCCAAACTACAAACAAGCCCATAGATCATAACGCACAACGCTTGTCCCTTAAACCCTGAGTCATTCAAAAGGACTGATTCAAAAGAGTCATTCTTTTCCATTTCATTAAAAAGAAACAATTCAAAATCAAGAGGTTCCCATATCGGACACCGCTTGTTGTGATTCTAAATAGCCAGCAGACTGTACAGACACTACACAGATCTTTACAGCTGAAATATTATCAAGACAATGTAATGTTACTTGATTGATCTGAACAAACCACAAAAGCTTTTACAACTTGATGCACCATGCAGCTTGTTGTGAAGTGCAATGCTTTTCTAACGGACCAGACTCATTTTCTCATAGAAGACAACTAATTTCTGTTGAACTGCGGTCAGACAAAGCTGCTTTGCACCTAGAGGTGTCATGTTTAAACTACTTTTACCGTTCAAAACCAAAAGTGAAATAGGAAAGGTAACACTAATGGTTATGATTTACAGTAATAAGATCAGCAACTCACTGATGCAAACTACTGTATATGTAAGATAATTTCAGTTTCAGCTAGTGTCATGTTCAACAGCCTGGGGCAGAATGCTAGTGCACTACAGCACATATACTGCCCACTACTAAAAACAAAAAAAAAGAAGCCTTCTCATTTTGTGATTGATTTTAATTTTAATTTCTTTTATCACAGTTCAAATGGAGGGTCAAGCAGAACAAAGATTGCTTTCATCTGCATTCTGATTTCTAGGTCACACTGTGCATACTGAAATTTTGGACAGCATACATACTGAAGAAATAGAAGCATGTTACAATGCTCTTACAAACATAACCTACTATTTCACTCAGATTTTTGATGCCTGTTGTCCAACAGATGGCCTGTGAATCAAGCTACCTAGAATGAAGTTTAGCGATGCAGTTTGATGGTGTTTGAATTTGCAGCATTTCCATTAAACTACTTATTCTTCATTTTGCATTATACTGGAAAAGATAAAAATAGCTTTAATTGTTGTAAAAAAATAATTAGTATTTAGTATGATATTGCCTCTAGGACAACACAATGAACTACTTGAAATGAACTTAACTGGGTCACAAAGCAGGAAGATGGGGTATGAGGTTAGATTTTACATACAAGAACCCGTGTGGTTTGAGAACAACAAAACGCGCTTGTTTCTGATGCACAACTAGCTGTTGTTTTGAACGTAATACACACAGGCTGGATTTAACCCTAATCTTAACAAGAATGGAAAGAACTGAAACTCCCCAGGCCAGTCGGCTGAAAGTCCCAAGAGCTTTACAAGGCTTATAAACACACAAATGAAAGCAACTCCACAACCCTGCACAAAACACATCAGAAGACGGAAAGGACTGAAGCCTTAGGCGAGAATCCAGGTAGACAGCTGGTCTGAGGAGAGACACTCAACGTGCATGCAGACTAGATGATCTACACAACAAACGCACACAGATGTTCTGAAAATACCACACTTTTACACATACACAATCAATAACTCACACAAGTCTTCAGAAGACTTGGAACAAAATGTACAAGTTGTTTATTATACTAAAAATCATTGAGTTCCACAGAAGAAAATCTGTAATATGCTTTAGAACAACATGGAGGTGAGTAAATGATCACAATTCTTTCTGTTTTGGGGTGAACGATCACTTTAATAAATGTGAAGTGTCATGGAATTTCACTAAGTGAAGTAATCGTGGGAAAATGCAGGAGACACATTGAGGCGTTTCTGTTGTTGTTTCTTGTATGAGCCACACCCACCAACAAAAGACAAGTCATTGTGTCACATTTAATTACTAGAGACATCACACACAGCGTCACATGTTTCGGGTTACGCCACAAACAAGGAAACGCTCGTACATTCTAAAGCTTATTACGCACAAAGATAGGATCTCGGACGAAAATGAATCTGCATGTTGGTTTTGTTGGTGGATGTCAAATTTAGCATTTTCTCTCTGGAGAAGCTGGTTGACAAAGGAACTCTTGTTAAGGCAAACCACCAGAGGTCAGTAGGATAAACATTTGTAGTAGATAGACCTATCATACTTTCACCACTCAACTATTCACAGAATAACAGTTGTTATATAATTACAAGTTTTCAGATATGCAAATGAGACATTATCTAATTAAATATGCACTCATTTGCATATATTTCAGAATAGCAGTCTGAACTTTGGTTCAGGTTCAAAGTTCTTGATTCACTCTTCTGACATATTAGAGGATTTTACCGGGAGGATTTTAGATATCTATTTTTACGTCATTTACGTCATGAGGGCAGCAAACCACAACCACCCAACCATCCAATCAATTCCTCATGGACAAAATCCTGCATTTTATTCTTGTTCAAAAAACCGATTTACTCAGATGGTCACAATACCGAAGAAAAGACTTGTTTATATCATGCCGACTTTAAATCAGGCAAATTATATATGAACAAACCATTCCTTCAGAATAGCATTGATTGAAAAGTGCTACTATAGAGGAGATTTCTGGCTCAGAATTTTGAGAAATCTGACTTTAAGAAAATCTACAGATGCAAATAGATGAATTGTAATAAAATAAACACTAAATTGAGTATTTCTGGATGTTTTCTTTCCACAAGACATGTTCTGGAAGCAAAATAGCCCAAAATTTATCACTAAAACTTACTTTTTTTAGTATATTTAATCCATTTTTGACATTCTACTGACTATAAGTAAGTCCATGTTAAATTTTACTAACCTTTAACGACAGTTAGTTGACATGTACCTGCAAAGTGACTTCTAGTTAGTAGAACGTCTAAAGTGGACAATCGAAATAAAGTGTAACCAATGATTGCTTTAGAATAGCATACCAAAAATGTGCCTCCAACCTAATAAATATCAATCAAATAAGCATCCTGACATTTTTGCCCTCAAACAAATTACTAAATTATATTCAGTCTTTCCCATTTTTCATATGAAGAGGTAATAAATTCTTACAGTATCCGTCGGTAGTTCTTTTCTTGGTACGCCTGGTTGATGACGTAGCTGATGAAGACTTGGAAGTGATTAACAGCATGAAAATAAACAATGTCGCACACGTCTGAGATCAGGATAGACTCTTCGATCCTGTGCTCCAGATCCATGAGGAACCTGAGGAAAACATGAGGTCACCACCATGAGACGACAACATTATGGTTGAGACCCATTTTGCTTTCGCAATGTAGCCTACTTCAGTTATTCCTTTTCTTAAAAGTAAAAAGTCAAGAAAGAACTGTCACTAACTCAAAGAATCTTAACAGAAAATGCTTACTTGTATATATCCAATGGAAAGAGTATATATACCTGTGCAGTTTTGTTTATTGGCACTAGTGGCACAGAATTTAAACATTTCTCTTTCAAGAAACTTTAACTTGGGCTCAATAGCTGTAGCTTAGCTTTGCACTGACAAACACTTCTTATATAAGAAAGAAACACAAATCAATCTTGTAATCCAATGTTTCACACTGTACGAGAGCAGGTTTGGAAGGGCAGAGCTGTTCCTGACTCATGCGCATGAATCATTGCATTAGTGGGTGGATTTGCATGCTATAAAGCTGCATGGCTGACTGGAATCAAATCACACCAGCACTTTAATTTTAGCCTGTGGGCAATAATGGGTATCAGGGTGAATGGGAGGAAGTTTCACTTATGAAATATGATTGAAGCAAGTTTATGTATCATATTTCAATGGAAATGGTATTAACATTGATCGTTACGTTTGAAAACATCAACTACTTCAACACATTAGCAAGATACTTCTTGGATTTAAAAGGCAGATGTCACCACATATATAAGTGACCACACATATAAAACACAACTATTTTCGCTATAATGCATTTTTAAAATATATATTGTATATACATGATTTAAAATTTAAATTAAAAAAATATATATACTTTACTAAATATATTAAAAATAGATATATTTTAAATATTATGAATACATTTTCCTGATTTACCTGATATATTGTTTTGCATTTTTTGTATATTTATATAAAATTTAGAAGTTATTTTTAAATTAATAAACTATTAATATATGAATTAATAAACTAATAAAAGTATTTAAAACATATATATTTTAAATTATTTTATGAATATATTCTTGGTTATATTTTGGTGGTTTTTGTACATTTACATAAACTCTATAGAAAAGTGTATTTTAAAATATATTTTGGACAGATAGTTTGTCTTTTACAAAAATATATTTTTTATAAATTACTAGATATATTCGAAAAATATATATATTTTAGCATTTGTCCTGATATATTCTGGGCTGTTTTAGTATGTTTACACAAAATGTTCTTTTTTAAAAAATATATATATATTTGGACATATCGGGCATAACATTATGACCACCTTCCTAATATTGTGTTGGTCCCCCTTTTGCTGCCAAAACAGCTCTGATCAGTCAAAGACATTGACTCCACTAGACCCCTGAAGGTGTGCTGTGGTATCTGACACCAAGATGTTAGCAGAAGATCCTTTAAGTCCTGTAAGCTATGAGGTGGAGCCTCCATGGATCGGACTTGTTTGTTCAGCACATCCCACAGATGCTCGATTGGATTGAGATCTGGGGAATTTGGAGGCCAAGTCATCACCTTAAACTTGTTGTGCTCCTCAAACCATTCCTGAACCATTTTTGCTTTGCGTCAGGGTGCATTATCCTGCTGAAAGAGTCACAGCCACCAGGGAATACCGTTTCCAAGAAAGGGTGTACATGGTCTGCAACGACGCTTAGGTAGTTGGTACGTGTCAAAGTAACATCCACATGGATGGCAGGACCCAAGGTTTCCCAGCAGAACATTGACCAAAGTATCACACTGCCTCCACCATAGTCCATCTTGGTGCCATGTGTTCCCCAGGAAAGTGATGCACACACATCAGGTCAAGCCACCTTCTTCCTTTGCTCCTTGGTCCAGTTCTGATGCTCACATGCCCACTGTTGGCACTTTCGGCAGTTGACAGGGGTCAGCATGGGCTGACTGGTATGCGGCTATGCAGTCCCATGCACAAACAAACTGCTATGCACTTCTTGAGCAACTTGAGCTAAAGTAGCTCGTCTGTTGGATCGAACAACACGTTCCCCAAATGCATCAATGAGCCTTGGCATGACCCTGTCGCTGGTTCCCCACTGTTCTTTCCTTGGACCACTTTTGATAGATACTGGGCACTGCAGACTTGGAACACTCCACAAGAGCTGCAGTTTTGGAAATGCTCTGACCCATCTAGCCATCACAATTTGGCCCTTGCCAGTTTCCTGCTTCTAACACATCAACTTTGAGGACAAAATGTTCACTTGCTGCCTAATATATCCCACGCACTCACAGGTGCCGTGATGAAGTTTTGCTAAAATTGAACTGATCTAGCCACTAAATTTTAAAATGAGAAAAAAGCCACTGTGGTCTAGTTAATTATTATAAACTACTATTGACCTGTTGGCCTCTTTCATAAAATAGAAGCAATAAATATGACAAGGCTGATGATGGGAAACTACAAGCATATGAAACTGAACACTGACCACATACATTCCCCCATAAATACACACCTCTCGCTTGCCTTCATGATGTCCTCAATGTTGGAGAACAGGAAGTGCATGTCAGACTGACTCAAGGTGTTGACAAGTAGCGGGTTGCGCAGAAAGTGGGTCTCCAGCAGCTCCAGGCTTTTGTAGTAAGACGCCTCAGAAGTCACCAGTTCAAACATGGCCTACAGAAAGAGACAGAGAAAACATTTCGGGTCAATAAGATTTAAATAAAATAAGTGATTCAATTCTTTGATGTTCTACTGAATTCTACTGTTCAAAAATAACAGTAAAGGCATTTGCCATGTTTCAAATTAATATCAAGTTCATATTCTGCAAAGCAATCACATCATTATCGCATGGCAAAAGCTGATTGGTCTCTGCTGATCCAGCAGACAATGAGATGCAGAGTTCCTCTGAACTCCTCCACCTCCCCCAGCTCCACCTGCCTAGATCTGCTATGGGATTTATGAAAATCTATTTATGCAGCAGCAGTTACATGCTCACAGCAGTGTGTTTACGTATCTTAGCAAGTCCTATTCTGAGAATTGTCATGATTGAAAAGTTGTTGTTTTGAACGTACTATTCATGAAAGAAGGCTGAGGTAAAATGGTTTCCACAAAAATAATAAGCAACTGTTGTCAACAATGATAATAATAACACCAAATCCTCATATTGGAATGATTTCTGAAGGTTCATGTGACACTGAAGACTGGAGTTGCTGAAAAAAGCTGTACTTTTGTTCAAATAAATGGAGCCTTGGCAAGCATAAGAGACTTTTAAACAGTGTATGTTGTATTTTTATACAGTAGTCGATCAAAAGCTTGTGTCCCACCTCCTGCAGTATAATCTCTTTTGGCTCCAGTGTCTCTAGGTGTCCACTGCTCTTCACAACATCCAAGTTTTGCCAGAGGCTCAGTGAATGCATACTGTTCCTCAACTGCAGCTGCAACGCAGGCGCAGCCGTGACCCCTGACCCTGCGGTTGGAAGCCCATCTCTCTGTCGACGCTGCTCGATCTCCTGCTGCTTAGAGGTGTCACGGTACTCTTGATACAAAACATCTGGACACAAACACACATTATAGCACAGAATGGTGATTCAGAAGGACAATATTTTCACACAATGTTTGATTTCATCTGATGAGATCTCTTAGATGACAGCGCAATCTTTAAAAGTGCACTATAGTAAATGTTTCAACTGAGTTTAATATAAGTTTGGGGTGAAACATTTGTTCATTAACTTACATGTCATGTGATCTCAACCAAAGTCACTTTAAGACTAGTCAAAGTCAGGGAAGCTTGGCCATAACTATATGTTTTTTTGTTTGTTTGTTTTTTAATATATGTTATATTTATATACTATTTTAGAATGTATTATTATTTTGAACTAGCTTTTATTTTCATATTCAAATGCTAATCAGATTTAATTTATTTTATTTTGGTTTTAGTAATTTTAGTATTTCAGCTTAAAATTATTTGTATTTTTTGTATTATATTGTATTGTACTGTAAATTATTTGTAAGTTATTTTTAACTTGAAGTTTTAGTTAACAATAACAGCACTGATATATAATGTTAAGGCACCAAGTATTATCATAATATTATCTTCTTGAATGCAGAAAGACAAGAATCAGTACCATATATTTATAAATAAATAGTTAAAATTATGCAAAAAAAAAAAAAAAGTATTTTCATTTTAGACCAATTAATGTGCTTGTGTTCCTGAGTAAACAAAAGGCTGGATATGACTGAAGTCTCATGTGAGTTTTTGATTCCAGACTCAGTCAGCAGAAATGCATCAGTCACAACAGCCCTTTGAACCTCTTTGACAAAGTTGTGCAAGTTCACTGCAAGCTCCTCAAGCCCTGAAAACATTAACCATGTGATCTGCTGATCAGGAATGACCTCATATTCACTCAGTCTTTACATGAGCGTTTACATGATAACAGCATGTGCATACTCTGTGTGTGTGTGTGTGTGTGTGTGTGTGGGCGGGTATTCCCCGTTATGGGGACCAAACGTCCCCTCAAGTATAGTAATACTAGTAAATTTTGATATTGTGGGGACATTTTTTTGGTCCCCATGAGGAAACAAGCTTATAAATCATACAGAATTATCTTTTATGAAAATCTAAAATAGCAGAACATTTTCTGTGATGGGTAGGTTTAGAGGTAGGGGTAGTGTAGGGGGACAGAATATACAGTTTGTCCAGTATAAAAACCATTATGCATATGGAGAGTCCCTGTAAACCACCAATGTGTGTGTGTTTGTGTACAATTCTCAAAAGAGTGACTTTATACAGAGGAAAGCAGTTGCATAATGTCCTGTAGTCACATTCAACAAGACCTTCAGGTGGGTGTTCAGCACAGTCGCTTATATAACAGAGAGCGGGAGAAGAGAAGAGCAGAGAAGAGAAGAGAAGAGAAGAGAAGAGAAGAGAAGAGAAGAGAAGAGAAGAGAAGAGAGCAGAGAAGAGAAGAGAAGAGAAGAGAAGAGGAGGGAAGAGAAGAGAAGAGAAAGAGAAGAGAAGAGAAGAGAAGAGAAGAGAAGAGAAGAGAAGAGAAGAGAAGAGAAGAGAAGAGAAGAGAAGAGAAGAGAAGAGAAGAGAAGAGAAGAGAAGAGAAGAGAAGAGAAGAGAAGAGAAGAGAAGAGGAAAATAGATGAGACAACACAAGACGATAATAATAGAAAATAATAATGGTCAAAATGAGATCAGACTAGATGAGAAGACATGTGAGAAATTATGAATATTAATATTAAACAATAGAATAACAATTTAAATGATATGAAACAAAATTGCGTTACTAACATGTATTATGAATATGTATTCCTGGCTTCTTTACGTAAAATGTAAAATATATATATATATACACACACACACAATGTTTTTCCAAAATATTAACCATACATTTTGATTTTAAATATATAAATAACTAAATATGAGTATATTCCTGAATTGTTCTGATACATTTTTGTTTTATATTATATTTACACAAAATATATTTTGGACATACAGTTTATTTAAAATGTATAATTAATAAATATATTCAAAATAGATATATTTTTTAAAATATATTCTGAATATATATTACTGATATTTCTGGTTGTTTTTTATTTACATATAATGTTCTTTTTAAAAAAAAAAAAAAAAAAAATATATATATATATATATATATATATATATATATATATATATATATATATATATATATATATATATATAGACATACATTCTGATTTGAAATATATAAATTACGAATCATTAATAGATATTTTCCTGATTTCTTCTGATAGAGTTTTTATAAATTTAAAATATATTTTTATATATTTTTATAAATTTAAATATATTTTTTTCCTGTAAAGGAACTGATGCAGCCACTAGAGTATGATGAGAACAAATGATAATAGACAACAAAATATGAGAATAAATGAGAAAAGATGAGAAGAAAAGAAAGAAGAACAGATGAGGAGAGAAAAGTGATGACACATGACAGAGATGACAGCAGATAAATAAGACAAAATGAGATGACATGAGAAGAGCATACAATGAAGACACAGAAAAAACGAAAACAGAAGTTGACTAAGAAACCACAAAGGTGGAAGAAAGAAGAGGAGAGGAGAGCATAGGAAGAAAGTGGAAGGAAGCGAAGTGAATTAGAAAGAGGACAGAGAAATAGACAGATGATGAGGGAAATAGAGATGATATAAAATGATGTTGCGTTGGCGAAAAAAGCGGATAACTCTCTTTTGCTGTTATTCCAGCATATATTTAAAAAGACATCACCCACACACTCCACCTGCCTTCATCCTACACACACTAACACACACACACACATACGTCTCGTACACATCCAGCACGTCCATGCTGTAAATCCAACGGCAAATAAAGTTGCCTACACGGTTCAACTTGAGCCAAATAAATTAGCATGCATTGTTACAGCACATGGGTCTCCGTCTCTTCCTGCGTGTGTATGCGTGTGTGTTTTCACTCACCGACGCTCTTCACAATGTTGAGATTGCGGCAGGAATTCTCTACTGCCATCTTCTGCGGACTGTCACCATTCCTCACCAGCCTGAAAAAGACAAAACCTCTAATAATCATTGACTAGAAGAGATAAGAGGAAATGTGTGTGTGTGGGTATCTATTTGTGTGTGTGTACCAAAATGAGAACATGTCAGCCTGCTCTCAAAACACCCTACAGCTGTTTTAAGTCCTAATTTTGTTTCTAAATGAGGGGAATATTTCTTTCCTCATATACTTAGCTTTATTACATTTTAACACTGGCAGACCTAAATAAGTCAAATTCAAAAGTAGAGTCGC
Source organism: Opsariichthys bidens (assembly GCA_037194245.1). Lineage (NCBI taxonomy): Eukaryota > Metazoa > Chordata > Actinopteri > Cypriniformes > Xenocyprididae > Opsariichthys > Opsariichthys bidens. Next base: position 22,378,391 of record CM074284.1, on the reverse strand, counting down.
GTGAGCCCTATTTGAGTCATACAGCACATGAGCAAATGTTAAAATCTGACATACTGTACAAGCTAATTTAAATGCATAAATAAGCAACTATACCTAGAAATAAATACTGCACACATACATGGTAGATGAAATGACATTTCAAGCAGTGTTTTGCAATGTGACATCCTATTTTTCATTTACAAGTGATTTGTGCATAACTATTGTTTATACAGTTTCATGATATCATATTAATTGAGAGACCACATCAAATATTTTTACACAGCAGGACTATTTACAGCAAATGAACGGCAAAAAGATTATTAAATGAAATATATTTCCTTACATAAATATATATATATAAACATAAATGCATGTACTGTTTATACATAAACATGTGCAGAAAGACTTTCAAGTTATTCAAGTTACAAGCTAATAATGTAAAACATGAGGAAAAAAGTACAAATCAGGTTCTACTATAGAGTGTCCTGATTGTTCTCTCTTACCGGAGTGTGATGTTGTCAGGGTCGGCAGTGGCGTGAATATCTTTGTCCTGCATGGTGCAGGCACTTGTCGTCCGTTCACTCAGCTCTTCCATTTCTTGTCTACGAGGCCAATCTCCCGGCGTCGCCAACGGAGACCGAGAGCGAACTCCTCCCAGCACAGTACTCCCGTTGCTCGGCAACGAGATTCCAGAGCGGAAAGGTGGACTGATAAAGATACATAAATATTGTTAATATTTAAATCTAGAGATGTTTGCAGAAATTCAAAGCCTTCTTGAAATATACTTGAATTCTTGCTCACAGTCTTCTGCAAACACATACACACATAAGTGAACGCTCGTGTTGATGACCACATCAACACAAACAGAAACACGGCCAAGCCCAAACACAAAGTCACCCACACACACACACACACACACACACACACACAGTTCTCAACTCTAAACTCTTCCACCCACATGCACACACACAGACAAATATTCTTTCATCCTTAGTAAGTGATGTGATTTAGAGTTCAATCATCCATCACACCACAA